>VZRU01019631.1:101058-117909 GCA_013398155.1 Pedionomus torquatus | reverse complement strand
TGGTTTATTATTATTATTATTATTATTATTATTATTATTATTATTATTAGTTATTTTATTAACCCGAATGTGACAATAGTCCAGGCTGAGGTGTTTTCTAGGCTTAACATCTGGAGCATCCTGGGGTAAAATCACCCAAGATACAACCCTCCCTTTCAGTGAGATGCTTCCAGTTGCAAATGTGCCTCCAGCTGTCAAGTGAGAAGGCAGGTGAGTAGCTCCTTTCAAAACCAACGACAAAGATTTATTGCTCCAGTCCTGTGCCTGTACAAGGCTAAACCAGTGTTTTACCATCCGCGTTCTTTGTTGTTCTAGATATATGTGCTTGTCTTTACGGGTTGGGGTTGGCTGTTGGGTTTTTTTGTTTGTTTTTGTTGCTGCCATGTTACTTTCTCAGCTGAGATTTGTAAGGCACAAAATAAATGGATACTCATCTAATGGTATAGAAAAAAAAAGTTATTTTAAAGGAGAATGCGATTGAGCACTATTATTTTTAACCCCATTTGTCATCTTCTAAAAATTAGTTCGGGAGAGATTCGACTAAACGTCCCTGTTAACGCAGAGGGAAGCCCTGCTGTGGTTGTTGCACAGTACGGCCACTAGAGGTCACGGTTAGTCATTTTTCTCCATTTACTGAGAAGACAAAAAACCCACCCAAACTCCAGTTACAAAATGTAGTAAAGTATACACCGCCAGCGCTTTGTTCCATTTTTTTTTTTTTTTTATCTCTCTTTAGTCATTCTGATATCTGTTTTCACATAGCTGGAAAGGATTTTGCTTCCAGCAGCTGCATTCAGTTCATGTGTCTTGGCTGCTTGTTAATTTTATAAGCAACAAACACTATTTCTACCCCTTCACCTCTCTTTGATGTGCGTGCTTCTGTAATTCATTCTTTCAGGAACAATTACTAGAATACCTGTTAAAAAAAATTAAATAGCAAAACCTGACTAGAACGCTGATGGTGATAATGAGTTATCCAGGTGCTTCTGGCTTTGCAATTCATCCTGCTTCCTGTTCCATACATTTTAACCCCCTTCATTCCTTACAGTGAGCTTGCAGGGGAAGAAATGAGAGTATAAATAGCATGGCCTGAAGATGTGCATTCACTAACTGTATAGAAATAGGGGTAAGTTCTAGAAATTGTTTCAAGACAAACAAAGCTTTGTGTGCTGTGGAGTTGTGTGGCAGAGCAGGTGAAGTGCTGGGCTGACAAGATTTTTATCTGCAAAGTGCATTGCTTGATGAAGCATTGTAGGTTGATTTGATGCCTATTGTGATTTCTGATTTTCAGTTTCTTTTAAACAGAGGATACAATGGTTTTCTCCTTCAGAATAACATGTGGAACAGTCAGCGTAAGCAAAGCTAATCTGAAAACAGCAATACTTTCTTTTCCTCAGTGGTCTGGCATGTTCAAATTTTGTTACTTTAGTTACTTTTAGTTACTGACTTTCAATTGAGGAGATTTGTTCTAGCAAGCTGGTGTCAATTGCTGTAAAAAAAACCTTTGTATGGGGAGCAGTAATTTACCAGGAATGAAACCTTGGATTTTAGACAAGACTTGTAATTTTCCGGTGAATGTTTTGGCTTTTGTCATTTTGAGATTGGTCACCCCATTGCAGTTGTGAAATAGCTGTTTTATAGTGAATTTGTGATAGTTAGCGTTGTTTTGTGGGAATTACTCAGAATTTACAAGTGTCAGTTCAGTGGTTATTGTGGGATAGCTGTCTTATTTTCCAGGAAACTTCAATGAATGTAACCTTTTTTTTTTTTTTTTCCTCAATGTTGAATTTTGTGATTGAAAGTCTTAAGAAATTTGAAAAAATAAGTTGTAAAGCCTGAAAGAGACAAAGTACTTAAGACTTGGTGTGACCGTAAGCAAAACAATCAAAATATATTAAGAAAAAATACATCTTTAAAGGCTACTGTGGGGGGAAAAATGTGTTTGAAAGTTCTAGCTGTGCTGGTGTGAAAGATTGTACATGATTAGTTAAAAACAAGTGAACCAATAAATCCATTTAAATAGGTCAACATAGAAATTAGTAAAGAGTACTTAACCCATATGCTAAATGGTAAAGCATGAGGCGTAAAGTGAATCTTTAGAAGGACTGGGCTGGCTAATAATCTAAAACATAATAAGACCTCTTTCAAGTAGTTGTGTTCAGGTGGCTGGGGGGTTGGTTTGGATTTGGGCTGGGTTTTTATGATCTGGAGATACACGCTGGGATGTTGAATGAAAGCAATTACTCTTTTCCTGGTGTTACAGTTGTTATCACTTGCTGCCCCGGAGGAACTTGACAATTAATAGTCATTATGTAAAAATAGCTTTCTTTGTGTCAACATCTATTTTCATGGCTTGCACTGTGCTATTGCATCCTAGGGGTATTTAATGAACTTGACATATTTTCCACAGTTTCCAAATCTTTCTGGCCCTGCGCTGAGACCATTGCTCTGTGTTTTGAGTGCAGCTTGATGTTTGCCTTTAGAAAAGAGACTGTTTACTTGAGTTTTGTATATGAACAAAGTCATGTATTTTGATGGCAGGCTTTTTTTGTTTTTAACGCAGGATGAGATTCTATTCCTATTGAGGTCGCTACAGAGGGCTTGTTGTCTTCAGTGCAGACAAAACTGGCTTTTGGTGGGGTGTCTTCTGACAGCAATCTCAGTTACTTTTACGACCACAACACGTAGGAAATTTAGCTGCGGAGAAGGTTGCCATGATGATAGACTTGTATGCATGCAGAACAAAAAGATCTTCCTGGTTAAGGGTTATACAGCTTGTAACATGAAAAACTGTGGGGAAAGAAAGCCCAGTGCTTTTTGGTATTAAACATACTGCATTTGGCTATCTGTATCTTAATTACTTGAAGAAGCAGCACATAAAGACTGGAACAAATGCTTCAAAAGGTTCTACATGCACAGATGGACTGTCATTTGCATTTATCTTTAGTTTAGGTCTTGGGGGAAAAATGATTTCCAATAGATGTTTGTTTTTTTTTCTGTAATCAAACTTCTCTATACCAAAGCCTCTCTACTTCAATGGGATTTGTGGGCTATGTCGAAAACCTTTCAGGAGATGAGCTTATTACCACCTATAATTACCAAACAAACAGTCTAATAACAGATGCTCTTTGGATTGTCAGTGGCACCTGACATAAGAGTACAAGTTCCCTTGTCACTGAGGCACTTAGAAAAATCTGAATAATTTTGAATATGAATGTTTCTAAAAGTGGATGAATGACATTTAGTAGGGAGCTGGGTATTCACATATATATACATGTGCACAGAATACAATCTGTAGTTGACATTTATAATTAGAATAACTTATTTCGTGAAACATGCTAACAGTTTAGGAAATTTGGTTGTGAACAATTAAGCTTTGATATTGGACACTCGATGTATTTGTAGGTCAGACCTCAAGATTATTTTTTTTTTAACATGAGAGACAACTGCCCTCTCTGCTGTTGTTCCCCTCCACGCAACGAAAATTCTAGCAAAACTTCTTTTACTCAATGCTGGGCTAATTATTGAAGGCTATTAAATTTCAATGATAATTGAACCAAATGAAGCCATCTTACAGAGATGGTTACTAGCTGAGGTAAACCAGTTTGCTACATCTAAGCTCCAGGCAGGCAGATACAAAGCACAGAGAGAAGGACGTTGCTTGCCTGAGGAAGGTGATTAGAAGGAGACCTACTAATGGGTAATTCAAAGGCATGAACATAGACTCACAGGAGAGCACAACATGGGAATGTGTTTTCACTTGAGTGAAATCCTTTTCTAAATGCCTACCAAGGGAAAGGGAAACTGTCTGCAGAGAAGATGGAGAGTAATACTGGGATTTGGAGAAACCGTGTGTGTGGGTGAAACCAAGTATGTTCTCAGAAGAGGAAGAAATGAACTCTTTTGTTGATGTTGTTGTCACGATACTATATTTTTTGCATTAGCTAACATGAAGAGTTACTGAGCTCAGTTCACTTGCCTAAACATACACGAGTAAGTGCCACCTGAGATGCCCCCCATTTTCCCTGTCCTCCACCTGCTGCTCTAGTAGTGCGTGAGCCTTCTGTGTCTGGTCCATCAGCCTCTGTGCATGTCCTGAGTGCCATACAGGTGGCACAGCTGGATGGGGCTTTGAGCAACCTGGGCTAGTGGGAAGTGTCCCTGCCCAAGGCAAGGGGGTTGGAACTCAATGATCTTTAAAGTCCCTTCCAACTCTAACTATTCTATGACACTTCATGCCTGTGTTTAAGTAACTGAATTGAGCCTTGGGCATTGTTGAAGAACAAGCCAGGAAACTCAGGAGTTGTGCTGGTGGGAATTCAGGGCAGATGCCCTGATGAGTCCCATGTTGCCTTTGGGAAGGGAATTCAGACAGCTGGGGACTTCTGCAGAGCCACTGAAGGCAGTACAGGTCACCCTGTCTGCTCATTTAGAGGAGGTGTTAAGCCTGGAGGTCTAATTAGGTGAGACTTAACAACAGTTGAGTTAGTGTCCTTCAAGCAGGGGTTTACTGGATTTGTGGAAAAAAAATACTCAAAAGAGAAATCTCTGGAAATATCAGTTAATTTCTTTTATCCCTTAGTGAGAAATAGTATACCTTTTCCATTTCATGTATCTAAGCCCTCAGGGAATGGAGAGAGGAGGGTTATAGACTCCATCTTGCTCTAAGCTTCACACTTCAGAGGAAATAAAGTTACACACGGCATTTTTGAAAATCCTTTTGCTTGTTTCCTAATGAACAGGGAAAAAAAATCAGCTTCTCAAACACTGATCTTCTCAAATCAACTGACCACTCTATTGTACTAAACTATAACAAATGATGCTGAATCAGGTCTTTTAATACCTGAGCATACAAAATTCAGTTACTTTGACCCCTTACATGCAGATTTTTATCTATAAAAATAATTGTTAATCTTTAGTTTAATCACACATGTTCTTCCAGAAGTCCCAGGAAATTTTCCTGTTGTATATACTTGTTTATAAAAATGGTTGAGCTTGATAACTTAAATAAATGTTTGCATAACTACTTAAAACTTAACGATGATGCTCGGGTCCTTAAAACACTAAATCTGAAGTCAACAACTCATCCAGTTAATATTAATAAACCAGTAGTGTCTTGTGTTCTGTTCTCATATAAATCCTTTGATTTTGGGTGAAAATGTGATGGGACTTCTCTGTGAAAATCCTCTTTTCCTGAGCCTCTTGCAGCACCAGAGTGTGCTCGTATCCTTCCTCAGGACATAGGCAGATGTGGTTCTGCAGTGCAATGAGGTGTTAAAACCTTTGCATTATCAGAGCTTCAGGAGCAACTGGAGCGTAGCTCTATTACCAGTACAGGGAAGCCAATAAAGCCGCTCCAGCCTGCGATTACCATGTAGGATGTTAAACGGCAGCTTGCCTTTTGTGGCTGTGCAGAAATAAGCTCAAGATTCCTCAGTATGCTCTGTAATGTTTCTGCAATATATTGGACTGTGGCTTCCAGCAGAAAGGTTATATTAAACTGGGTTACAGGTAAGCAATTGGATACAGCTCTCCCCAGGTGCCTACATAATCACTGTCAAGATCTAAGCAAATTACAGAGATGTTGCCCGAGTTTACTTCTGTGCCAGTGGCAAAAGTTGGTATCTACTTTGAGGAGTGGTACCTTCTCATCCCTTACACTAATTAATTCATTCCTTCCTAAATCACCTGATTATGTCCCGGAACTGGAAATTAAAGTGATCACACCATTATCTCCATTACATAGCTAGAAATATCTCTTATAGCCAGAATGAGTCTTTCTCTGCTTTTGTTTTACAAAGGTATAATATTCCTTGTGATGGTATTTTTCAATATTGACTTCAAAATGTAACCACTGACAGTCTGGATCTGGTATAAATACTTGCAAAAAAAAAATCCATGAGAATGATGCAGTAGATTGATCACCTCTTAACAAAATATCTGAGAATCTGGTTCTTGAGATTAAGCAACTTCATGAGAAATATTTTTCTTTCTTTTACATTGTAAAAGTATACATTTGTATGCTGTGCTCTGATATAAGTTACTACAGCTTAATTTTGTGCAATTCCTGACTTAATGATTTTTTTAAACACTTTTTTTTTTAATTTCAAAACACTTTTGTTTCTCTGCTGGCAACTGCACATCCTACCTACATGCAGACCTGCCCCCAGATTTTAAGTCAAGTGTCACTAAAGTCACAGTTCCTGAGTCACTTCTTGAAAAGCTGCAATATGTTCACTAATTGTTCTTTCCCTGCTAATCACAGGAGGGGAAGGTGGACTCCCCACACTCCCCTGAGAGGAGGGAGGAGTGGGATTCAGAGGAGCAGTTCACCAGTGGTATCTCTCTATAACATGTGCCAAATCCATAATGAAATTGCAGTTGAAAAAGATGTATTCCTATGCCATTCTGAGGTGTGTTAGAAAGTACTGCTAACGGACTGCTGGGCAGAGTGGAAATCATAGTTTTCAATTATTGGAGAAGCAAGGTGGGGAACCAGTAGAGCTGCCACCTTGGACTCCTGAAAGGACAGACTTTGGCTTGTTTAGTAGTGTGGTTGAGAGTGTCCCTTGGGAGGCAGTCCTGAAGGGCACAGGTGCCCAGGAAGGCTGGTCATACTTCAAGGACAATCTCTTAAAAGCACAGGAGAAGGAGTAGACGATCTCTAGAGGTCCCTTCTAACTCAGAATTCTGTGATTCTGTGACTTGCAAAGCTCAAACAGTTGTCATGCTGAAATGCAAACTGCAAGAGGGCCACCTGCGTTGCTGTAATGGCCACTACCTCTCTGATGCAGCTACTGATGTGTTTGCAGGGTATAAAGCTAATCAACTGATGTTAGCAACGTAGACATCCCCAAATTTCCCTGCTTCCCGTTGTGATAAACGGTGGAACCATACTGTTGAGGCTGGAATGACTGGCACAACTTTGCCATCAAGTTATGACAGACTCCAGCCTGGATATAGTAGAAAACCAAAATTTCCCAGTATTGATGGCAAGCGGTATCTTTCCTGGAAATGCTGGTTAAGAAACAAATTATTAATGCTGTCTGTAGAGCTATGCAAATTTGTTCTGATAAAGTACTTTAGTAAAATTTCAGCACAACTGGGTTTTTGCATGTTAAGCTGCCCAGGCAAGCTTATAGATGTGCTTTTTAGCTGCAAGAGCCAGAATAAAATAGATTGTTCATTTCAGGTTCTAAATCATGTTTTCCTTTGATCTATGGGGGCTTGGTTTATGGTTTTGGTGTGGTTTTCTTTTTTAACCATTGCACAAACAAGGCAGGAGATGTCTGTAATCTTGAAATCATAGTAAAAAGAAATGTGTACATGTCGTTTTAGAAATGCTTAATATCATTTAACAAGACACACTGTGTTGTGTTGCACTTCATTGAACACTATATTGCTCAGGTTCTCAAAGGTGAGAAATTATATTAACAACCACAAAGCTTGTTTCAAAAGGCTCCTACCTGTAGCAGAGAGTCTCTGCCCAAAGACTGCAGCATCCAGCTGGAGGAGATTCTTTGTGTTTGGGGGCCTGGGGCTTTTTTTCTTTTATGTATTTGTATCTTGTATTGTGGTCTCATGCTAAAGACCACAAAACGTGACTGTATGATCATGTTGCTCTCTTAATTTTCTGAAGAGTATTGTTATAGGATTATCAACACATTTTTTCCTTCGGCAGGTTTAAATGTGACTCTCTTCTCTCTTTTAGAAAACTCATCTGTTTAAACATTTGTGCTGCCAAACAAACTTCAACCTGGGAACAGACATCTCATGTTTGCAGTGCCTTGTTTGTTTGATTTCTTTCCTCCTAGAGTTACATCTTAAGTTTTGACATCTGTCTTTAATTCATCACTGAATTAATTAGATCACTGGATTTCTGCATCTTCTACCTAATGTTTCTTGTGATTCCCACATCAATTTTTTTTTCTTCAAAAGAGAAGAATGGGTAAAAGAAGTTTTTTAAAAAACAAAATGAACCAAAAGAGCCCATTAAATGAACCCAAACAACCCCAAAATGCAAGTTCTTATTAAAACATAAGATTGAATCCTGTGCTCCTGTCTTCCAGGAGCTATACTGGGAGACTTACTTTTGAGTCACCTACTCAAGAAGTGATGTGTTCATCCCACCCTACCACCCCCACCCCACCCCTGTCTTCTTAGCCCCAAGCATCTTGTGCCTCTCTGAAGAGGATGGTGAGGAGTTCCCCACTTAGCCTGGGCTGTGGTCACCCATTAAAAGTTGCCATGGCCTGGGTCCTGGCAGAAATTAGGAGTGTGGCAGAGGCACAGAGAGAGGCAGGTGCTCTCTCTTACTATTATCAAAGATTATTTGAAAACTATTCTTTACAATTTCCTTGTCTCTCGAGTTCAACATTTGAGTGACTTCACAGAATGTGAAAATACTCAGCTAATGCCATATATGTAACTGAATTGTCTACTCATACAGCTGACTTCTGCAGCCTCTTCCATTTACATTATCCCCAGAGGAGTGGTTCTAGAAAGTGGAGAGGAAGACAAGCTTGTGGAACTGTGTTTCTGAACCCCATGCTTCTTGGCAGCTTTGTGGGGGGGGAATCTGGTGAGGTGTACTGGTATTCCTCTTCCTGGCACACCAGGGAGGTCTGGCAGACCAGTTACCAACCTCAAGCCTGCGTTTTTTCATCCATACTTGGGGCAGTACAGATAGATGCACAGTCTTCCTTTTGTGGGGTTGGACCTTAAGGATTCAAGCTAATGCTGACTTCTGTAATCATGTAATGAAGTTCTCTTGCTTTCCCCAAGGCTATGATTCCTGCCAATTAACTCAATAATATCAATAGGGTTATTATGAATTTTCAGTGGTGTGATTGAGAGTTAATCATGGCCCTGTATTTCTGAGTCTCTGTAAGCAACGAAAAAGTATTATTTTATTTGCCAATAATAATGTTCTGCCCAGTACTTCATATTTGCTGTATTTAAGGAATTTTTACCATGTAGAAAATAAATTCCATTGAAAGGAATCTGCATTGCAGAAACTGTGATCTGGCTAAAGAGGCAGGTATTCTGAATAACAGAAAAAATATTTGTATAAATTGCTTGGCAGCACTATTTGTGGGCATTAGATTCTTTGCCTGTTTTGTTGACATAAAAGCAATCCTCCAATTCTCTCCATCTCCTGCAACTGAAGAAATAATTTCATAGTAGAAAAGAAAATAGCTCTTGGGTTCCTTAAACCTCACAGGACAAATTTCAGCCTAGCATGAACTTTTACTACTAAGTCATAAACCTTGGAACAGATGCTGGTAATGGAAATAGCAATGGAGAAAACTTTAGTTATGAATGGTGACATGATGAATTCTCTATGCCTTGAAGTTTAGTACTTGGAAGGGACTGCAAGACTGATGTGTCTGAAATACTAACCTTACCTTTTACTGTTCAGAACAGCAGACTCCAACAGAAAATGAGTACTTCAATTTTATACACAGTTCTAGAAAGACCATGAAGAACTGTAGTTACCTCTGTCCTCTCTGGTGGATAAATAATTTTGATGAAAGTGTAATGGGGTTTTCCACTGTTTGTAGGGAACAGCTCACAACTGACCAACAAAGTTCTTGAGCTGTGCACTGCATTCAGAAATGTAATTAAATTTAAGAACTAACACAGCAGCAAATACTGTTTTCAGTCCTCGTGATACTTCTATCTTAGAAAACTGTAAGTGACTAAGAAAGCTTCTCAGTGGCACAGTTCATCCTATTAAATAATAATAATAATAAAAAGGCTTAAACTACAAGTTGATACTTTCCTTTTTACATTTTGATGCATGAGGAAAACTGTAAAAGGCCTTTAAAAATGATTGGTCACCTTTAAGTCACGATTGCTATTAAGCAGTGTACTTCAAGTTTTAAAGGTAGAACTAACATAGACTTAACATTTTATTATTTATAAACGGCATTAAGCTTGCTAAAGAGCCAAGGTAAAATGTCAGATCGCAGAGTGATCTGTGATACACACAGAGTGTAAACTCTGTGGTGTCCAGATTCCATGCTATAAAAGACAGCAGTTTGCCCCTGACCAAACTCTACCTCCTCCTGCTTCTCCCATCACACCAGGTCACTGCGCTATATTCAATCATTTCTTAATTTCTTTCCTAAACAGAAAAGGGTTGATAGCCAAACACGTGACTCATGTTCAGAAGAAAATATTCTTCAAACAGTTGTAAATAACCTTTCTCATCCCAAAATGTTGGGCAACTACCAACAAGGAACCCAATCAAAACATGAAATCTTCTTAAAATATTCATTAAAAAATTCATATTCTGAAAGGTTTGACAGTCACTATAACTAGGATATTTTTATTGCAGTTTCCCCCTTCCTATCACAGTGTACTGTTTTCATGGAGAAGTCTGTAAGGAGCTGATGTTATGAGTAATTATTACAGTTATTACTTATATAGTACTCTCTAGCCCTGCGAAGTTGGAGGGTCTTTGCCTGTATTGTACATGATGTATCTTCCAGGTGGTGTTTGTGAGAGCAGATGGCATTCAGGACATGTCAGAACTGAGACCTACAGTGGTGGTTTTGGATGTTGATTCACAGACCTGTCCAGTTCTCGAAGGGATGTGAATCTTCATTTGGGAAGAAGATCAGAACTTCTGGAAGCTGATCTGAGAAACATCTATGAGCAGGCCACTTCTGTCTCAGAGTGTTTGTGATTTAGCAGCATGAGCTGTGCTTATTTTCTCTCTAATGTCTTCTGGGCATTTTATGTACACAGATGTTTGTACTTTGACCTGGCTGCTGGTTGTTATTCTGGTGAAATTCAGGAACTGGCTTAAGTGAAAATAGTCCGGAGTAACTTGCTGCCTGCTTTCAGGGCTTTTTGGTTGTGTATGTGGGGTTTGAGTTTGTCAGGGGTTTCCCCACCCCCATTGCTGTTGATAAGCATTAGTTTAAAAACTGTTACAGATCCCTAAAGGGAACATAGCTGTAATGCTATGGGGTATTCCAGTATAGCTTATTCTTGTGTTTAGAAGAACAGGAAAACAAGCACACTGTATGCACATGAGCCCAAGATTCATTGCTTTCTGTGGACCATGAAATATTTCCTAAGTTGTATGGCAAAGCCACTGGATCAAGGAATCTAAGTTACTTCAAAGAGCATAGTGTAAAAGACAATTCTTCAGGCATATTCTACCTGAAGAGCAAGAATTTGTGTTTTTCCCTAGCAGTTCTCCTCCTAACCAATTCCCTAGTTCAGAGTAGTTGGTGGGATAGCTTTGAGGAAGGTAACGGAATGGAAACATTCAATTTTGGCTCTGTGTTTTTTTGTCAGTCTCGGCTATCTGTAGTATTCCTGCCTCCCAATGGAGCTTCATAACAAGAAGAGGGCTGATGCACCCTGCTTTTTTGTTTCTATTAAAATATAAATTATAAGAACAACTTGTTGTGAAGCACATTAAATACTCCTTGGCATTCTAAACAGTATTGTAGAATACTAAAATTCAGATACTTGCAAGCCATTAATCTCAGGTATCCAGTTTTCATAGGTTTCCATCCCTAGTTGTAACAAAGACCCAAGCTGCAAAAGGGTCTAGCTGCAGAGGTTAAAGAATAGCGAGAGGCTCATCTGATAAATAGGCACTGAGGGTACATTTGATCAGTAAGTTGCACTTCGGTGTTGCCTGCCCATAATCATTCAGTCTACAGACAAACTGAGCTGAACAGATGCTGAGTCCTTGACTTAAATTAATTCTGCTCAGCTGAATGTACTGTACTCTACTTAAATATGTGTCATTAAGCACCTTTGACAGCTTTTTAGCAGGTGTTTAAGCACAAAAAACAGATCAGTTGAGAGAAAGGGAGAGATAAAGAGTATATCCAGTCTGGTGTGTTTAATGTCTAGCTAGTATTACGGTGTTCAAGCCCAAGATGGCTTCATTTAGGAGCACTGCAGATCTGTGCAACACTCCAGTGTGCTTTCAGCTGCTCTGATTTGCACCTTCCCTTACATCAGAAATAATGAAGGTATATCATGATCTCACCTTAGTCCTACTGGAGTCAACCACTGACTTTAAAGACATTAAAGTCCATTAACTTTAATGGAAGCAAGATGTCAACCAAAGTCTTTTCTAAAACTGGCAAACAGAATGGGGCACAAAACTGAATCCTACAGCTGTAGGCTTTTTTTGCCATTAGGATGTGAACTGCAAAATAAAGGGGTATCTATAACAAAAGCTCTAGATGAGCAAATTTTCTTCCTTTTTAAAAATCTGATTAGAAAATACAGTCTTTGTTACTGATATTATCAAAACCTGTGAGAGTTATGTCTGCGGGAGTGAAAGAAATGCATTTCTTGTATACTTAGTCTTCAGTGGCAAGTTAATAATAAACCCTACTTTACTATCCCTTGCTTCCTCTTTCCATCACACCTGTAGCGTTATTTCCATTTGCAATAGAATGGTTTTCATTAAGGCAAATTCAGCCAGAGAAGGATGACAGGTATATATAGATACGGCTTGTTTTTTACCAAAAAAAAAAGTCCTTAATTCAATAGCATGATTTATGGAAAATGAAATTATGTATGGTGTCAAAGCAGTGAGATGTGGTAGGCTATAGCATCTATCTATCTAAGAGTATGGTACTTATTGAAAAACCATTACCAAATATCCTTTTTTTTACTACCCACTCAAATAGTAACTTGTTGCCAGCTGTAAGCACCATTTTTCTCTTCACATTGATTTAGTGGCATTCTTACAGCTTTAAGATTTAGATTGAACATCTAAATCTGCAGACTACTGATAATTCAGTGATTAACTTTAAGCTATTGTTTAAATCAAATTTTATGAAAATAGTGACATTTACCTAAGAGTCTCTTGAGAGATCTGACTCAGAGTCAATAAAAAAGCCACTGTTATTTCTGATGCCAAGAGAAGATGACTTTCTCTTGAGGGTTGGAATTTTTTTTTCTGATCCATAAAGAAGTTGATATGGAAGCATCTATTGCAGATTGCATTTAGTTTCTGTTCCAGAGCAAGTAAAATTTTCTATTTTTATGATAATAAACACTGAGTTGCATATTCCTGTAAATAAAAGTTAAGAAAAACTCACACAATGTCTGCTACAAAATGAGAAGTTATCTAAGGTTTTAATAAATATAATCATGAGTATTGACATGGAAAAATGTTTTTCTTTACTGACTAAGTAAGTGACATCACTAAGAATTCTGTTTCTGCTACAAATTCATTAATGAGGTTTTGCAAACTGTGGTGTGTCTTTGCATTAGTGTTTAGAAAAAAAAAGTGCATGTACTTTTTTTAACTGCTTGTAAGCCAGTCCAATCAACGTATAGCTGTAGTAGCTGACATGTTCCTTTACGGTAGATGAAAGTAACTTTGTACAGTATGTATTATTTTTGAGCTGCAGGACAAGTCCATGAACTACTGAAGTACTCTGTGGCAGTGAATTGCTCTAAGTAGTTATAAGAAATGATCATTTGTACATTTTTTAACTTTCTGCGTGGGCTATGTGCATACATCCTGCTTATGCATTGTAGAAAAGTTTTACTGTCAGGAGAGCCATGTTCCCTTGACATGAACTTGTAAACTTGAGCTGCTGAATATTTCCTGTGCTTCCAGATTACCCACGCCAAAAGGAAACTCAAGACTCGGCCCCTTTGAGTTGGGCAGGTTCTATGTGGCTCACGGATGGGAAATTCTAAATGTCTTTTCCTTTCTGTTGCATCATCATGTGGGTGAGTCTCTGTGAAAGCTCTACGAGGAGCTGAGCACCTTTTATTAAGGTTCAAGCAACTCTCTTCTCCAGTGCTTTTGTTGATTTCAAGATCATGTTTCAAGTATTCCGTCTTAAACACATTTCTACCAATATATCGTACTTTAGACTTCTGAACTGTCAGCTTAATCCCTAAGCAAGTAATTTAGGAAGATTTGTCTTCAGTATTGGTGTCTTTTGTGAGCAAGTTTGTGGGCATTTTTTGTTTGTTTTGTTTTGTTGGTTTTTTTTTCTTGTTTTGTTTTTTGTTAAATTCAGGTTTTTATTACCTAGCGAACTTTTGAAACCATGGTGTCTGAACACAAAACAGGATGTTGCACAACAGGTACACAGGAAGTTCCCTTATTCTGCTACTTTCTAGGGTGATATGGTTGTTGGAACTTTTTGAAGCTTTGGCTTTAAAATAGTGGGAAAAGAGCATTGATGGTGAGGAGTTTTTTCATCTGATACAAGAATCCTTGAGGATTTGTCCTAAAACCTCTCAACTAATCTGAACAGCCAGAGTTCTGCCACTGTCTGAAGAAAACATTTGCCCTCTGGAAAGCAATAGGGAACTATAAAAATGAAAATTCAGAAATAAAATTCTCTGATAGCACATTCCCATTCCCTTTGTCCAATGAAGACTACACATGAAAAAGAAGCCTTTAATTGTCTATGAAGAAAAAGTGAAACTTTTTGTATTATTTGTATTTCATCACATTTTTTTTAAATACAGTAAGAAAATTGTATAGCTCTATTCAGCTTAATGCATATTTAATATACATGATTTAGATGCATCCGATGAAAAGTGCAAGTGAAAAACTAAAGTGAAAAAGCTAATAAAGGGTACAGCTGGGACCCCCTTCAGGCATTGTAACAGGCAGGTAATACCATGAAAGGTCCTCAGGGAGCCTTGCTCTCATTGCTTCATCTCCAGCTCCTTCTGTAGGGCTGATATAGCTCACTGTGGGTGTAGTGGGTGAACCTGGACCAGGGAAGTGATCTATGTTTTAAAATGTTCCTTTATGCTCTATTTTCTTCTTCTTGGCTATTTTTTTGGAGAAGGAATGATGGGCTGCTCAGGATAGCACAACAAAAAGTTGTAAAATGAAGTTCTTGGATAATCTGTCTCTCTCAAATAATCTGTTTGGCAACTTTGATTTTAGTTGCCACAGAAATGTGGTTTCTTTCAAATAATAAAAGGAATCCCAGTCTGTTGCTGGGTATAGTTCATTTACTGGGTTAAAACATAGCTCTTATCTGAATTTTTTTTTTTCCCCTCAGCGATGTTGTGGTTGAAACAAGAGTTTTCCATCATTTAATCTAGAAAAATGAATATATTTATGTAACTTTAATTTTTATGCATTCCATGCACTGAGAGAACACAAAAAATTAACTCTATCCAGACTTCTGTATCCATCACACCAAAGCAAAATGTACTGCCAGTCCTGCAGTATGGTACCCAACCATGGTTAGTTGTGCCCACTGCTTCCCTCAATTTGCAGCAGTGACTTTAAACTATTCAAATACAACAGCATGACACTGCAGCATATCAGGTTGTGCTGTCTGTGGCTATATGAACTGAGTTAGTATGAATAATAAGGCTCAGTGATTAGGTACTAAGGTACATAAATGTCATTCTTTATTTAGCTGGTCTGTGATGCATGCCTCAGTTGAGCAACTGTAAATAAAGGGCGGTGGTAGTGTTTCTACTATTTTCAGGCTTTCAACCTGAAAGGGTAGGCTGGGATCGTGGGCTTTCCTCAGCTGCTCACTCATGCTTATGAGAGGGGAATTCTGTATCTTCAGGAGCTGCCTTCCTTTTCCATAGGCCTTGCCTTCAGATGACAGAAGTGCGGGTCTGTTCCTATCAAAACCCATTCATGTTGGATGAGGGTACGTTGTAAGCTTCAAAGTGTGGGAAATTCCTCTAATGTTGCAGTGCAGACTTAATCTGAGGAAAAGAGCTTGGAGGCATCTTGTTTAATTGATTATAACTGTGACAAAACAACTATTTGAATTAACTGTTCCCTTGCCTTGAAAGTTTGAACTGTCTCCATTTACCAAGCAGTGAACAACGAGTGAAAATAACACCGTATTAAACTTCTAGCTTGCTAGAATTTGAGTCTCCGCTGAGGTAGTGGTATTATGTCTCTAGAAATTACCAGCTGGATAGAGCTGCTGCTTCCCAAGGAACTTCTGCAGACTTTTCTTTCAGGTCCCACAGATGGTCTTGTCGGGTCACAAGATAGAGGAAGATTGCTGATTTTTTTTTATCTTTTTATTTTCAATGCATGAATGTGTTGCTGCTTATAAAAGACAACTAAATCACTGTGATTATCACATGCCAACTTCATGTATTTCAGGAATTTAGTACTCAGTTGCCTGTTTGACACAGTACTCACTGGGGAAATTAGAAGTGCCCTAAAAGTAGAAGAAAACTTAACCTAATAGTCCCAGATTCACTTAATGGGGGAAAGGGAAGAGGGCATATGATCATATGAGACACCAGGGAAGTTAATTCTCCTCCTAATCGATATGTTACCTTGCAGCTCAGGATGAAGTTAAATGTTAGCTTGGTTCAAGCCACACACACAAAATTCCAGGCTGCGAAACAAATGATAAATCATCATCTTCCTTGCAAGAAAATAATAAAAGGTGTTTCTCTCCCAAGGAAGCGTTCGACAGTAAGATCAATTTGCTTGTAAAGTGTATGGACTGTTTGTGATGGTGCAAACTTTGTATCAACACAGGGAAATAGCTTTGCCTTACATCAATATTGATGTTTCTGAAGCATCCTTCTCGCCGGATTTGTAGGCATCTCCTTCACCGCTTCCTGCCTCCCAGACAAGCTGCTGGATTTCTCTTTACCCTGTCCTAGGTGCGTTCTGCTGCGCTCAGCCTGGCTCCTCCGGAGGGCGGGCGGCTCGGAGACACTCCGGCCTTGACCACCCCACCCGGCCTTCCATGGACTCTCAATCCCCAGCCGCATCCTGCCCCCAGGGCCGGCACAGAAGCCGCCGACAGGTGCCACACACGCACAAACGTGGGAGAAACTTTTTTTGTGGGTTATCCCGAGGAGTCTCCTAAGCGGGGAGTGGGC
>VZRU01019631.1:0-100142 GCA_013398155.1 Pedionomus torquatus | reverse complement strand
GCGGCGGAGTTTCTCTGTGGCTTCCTTGGGCTGCTGGGGATAAATAATAAATCCGGCTGTGTACCCGGGGGGGGATTTCTGTCAGCTTTCCTGCTTTACCGACGTGACCCCGGCGGAGTGCAGTGATACTGCAGTGCCTGCTTGGCGCCGGGTGAAAAGGGGGGCACGTTGGCGGTGAAAAAAAAACCACGGCAAACGTTTCTCTTCCCACCCCTAGCTTGGCGAAATAGACACCGGTAACTTTCCGCTGCCCTCCCTTGCGGAGCGAGCATGGCCGTGTTCTTAGTGCTGCGGCTCAGGTGCATCTCTCAAGTTCGGTTTTTTCAGGTACCCGGTGCTCAAAGATCGCTTGCTGCCTTCTCCCTCTTTAGCAGCCTGATGTGAGAGGGAAGATGCAAGGAAATGAGGGGTCACAGTCGTTAGTTTGACTCTTGCTGCCTCGGTTTTGAGATGTGCTGATACGTCCACAAATCGTCCATTTGCATCCTCCTTCATTAGGACATTTAGATTGTAATCCCATCAGCCTTTACTCATGAAAGTAATCCTGCTCTGAGCAGCGCTGTTGAAATCTGGGCAGGGTTTGCTTCTTAGGTCATCAGTTCTTATTTTTTTGTTGTAATCTTAATAAGCAATTGTGAACAATATCCAGAGATTGTATTCTTTAGAGCTAAATGGTCTACCTGAGGCTCTGTTTCACTGTAATCTAGGGTG
The DNA here is from genome assembly GCA_013398155.1 of Pedionomus torquatus. Lineage (NCBI taxonomy): Eukaryota > Metazoa > Chordata > Aves > Charadriiformes > Pedionomidae > Pedionomus > Pedionomus torquatus. The sequence continues at coordinate 99,431 of VZRU01019631.1, read as the reverse complement.
AGAGCATTGCAGAAGTTCTATACGTCATTGTGGTCCCCCCACTCAATCTTTTTAAATAAAGTTTGTGAAGTGCATGCTGCAGAAGTCAGATATCAAATGTGAAGCGGTGTTACTGTTTGTTGGGTACAGTTTCATTGATGAAAACAAGTTTTGAGAAAACCAAGGAAGGAAATACACTGCTTGTCAATTTCTTGTAAGTTACCTGGGAGCAACTTTCAGGATGAGTGAACTTCCATATACACTATGAAAATAGTTAAAGTTATGATGTAAGACGGTTTTCCCTGGAAGAATCTTACTGACCTCATGACTTTTACTGCTTTATATAGTTCACATGTTACCAAATAGAGATGACAAGAAAAGCAAGTATCATAAAATGTACGTTACTCATTTGGATGAACTGCCACATCACCTGATAATATATGTGAGGCAGCATATTTTACAGAAATAATCATCTCTGTATTACAGAAACTCTCTAAGGCATTTGATTCTTAAATCTTTCCTCACTGATAGTGAGAAATGGCTGCTTTTATATCAAGATTTATGATGTGTGTGGATTACTGAATTACAACATAAGCTCCAACACGAGGCATTTAACTCTATTTCAGGAATGATTGTTGAAGCACATGTAGTGAAGTTACAGCCTGATTTTAGGAACAAGTCATGTTAAATCTCAGCATAGAAATACTTGACTGCCTTAGTATTGTGTAAGAAATCTCAGATTTTCACAGCTTCTAGGTTTAGAAGAAAATTTTTGTGCTAATAATGATAAGCTTTTACATACTATTTTTTGGCATTTGAGTATATTTACTTTTTTCATTGCAGATTATGTTTATTTTGAAAATTCTTCAAGCAATCCGTATCTCATCAGGAGAATTGAAGAACTTAACAAGGTACGCAAGTATCTAAGATTCTTGCTTAACCTTTGAAACAGTCAGTAGTGCACTTTTTAAAAAGAATAAGAATTATTTCCATCCTACAAAATTTCTATTGCTGTAGGATTTGCAGGGTTTTTTGTTTGGTTGGTTTTGGGGTTGTTATTTTTTTATTTTTTTTTTTTTTATTACTTTCTTGAGAGTTGCCGTGTATTTTGTGTATGTTTCTGTTACTGAAATCTTGCTATGTGATATCCAGTAATTATGCCCTGTTTCTTAAGGAAACACCCAATTGATTGTTCCTGGTGAACAAGAGTACTCTGTTTTAAAATTTTCCAAATAAGTCCTTTGAGTGCTTGAGGAAATGGATGAATTTAATTCTCTGTATGGTGATGACACTGTGAATCCATTTGGAATGATAGCAGTCACGTAATCTGTCTGCTTTTGGATGTACGTGTAAAGAGCAGGTAGTTATCAGTGAGACTTTGCGGTGATCAAATAACATAATATGTGTCTTCTGTGGCTGTTTATTGCTCTGCTTATTGGCAACTGTGAAAGAAGGATGGCCTTTTGAATAGAAAGAGAGACTGTATTCTCTTTCTTTATCGTGAGTGTATTTTTATGAATGATAGAGGCATTTTGGGGAAAGCATGATTATTTTTCTTTGTTCGTGTACTACGAAGAATGGTGTGGGATTTTTATTTTTAGCACGGCATATTTTTACTATTCCATCAAACAGTATAAAATCTGCAGGTAAATATGTGGAAAGTTAATGATCAAAACACCTATCGTGATGTAAATATGATAAACATAATTTTTTTCTTGTGGTTAGAAAATAAATTAAAAAATTGGTGACTTGTAGATGTTCCTCTTCTTCTTAGTGGAACATAAACACTATTCCATAGCAGGCATCAACCGCATTACCTGTTAGTGCTGTCCAACACAACATCCACTAAATTTGTGCATGAGAAATCATTTTGGACTTTTACTAGTGAAAAATATTTTTTTATTTACTATAATTGAAGTGATTCCAATCATGCTCTGAATGTAATATTTATTATCTTTAAACTACACTGCTGTAATTTAATCTTGCTCGTGAATGGTCAGAGCAGTCATGTATTGATTTTTGTTGTTGGTGGTGTTTTTTTTTTTTTTTTAAAAAGAGTTTTGAGGATATAATCCAGATATCTTAATTGTGAATGATGTGCTTTCATGTGTTAAAGGCATTGGGCAAACATGGAGATGTTATGGAAATATGTAATGAAAATTTTTGGTTATAATTTTACCAGAGATAAGATGCCTTCTTTTCTTTTTTGGTAAGAAACGTCATTAAAATATGATACTCTTGAGTGCCACATCTTGAGTTTTAAATAAGTAACTCAAGTAACGAACTAATGTACTTCTCGTAACAAGAAAACATACAGTTCTTCAAATGCTAGTTGAGTCTTTACATTGTCAGGCTACAGAGCTTGATCCCTGTAATGAGTCATGAAAACAAATGTGAACTAAATAGCTCTTTTAGCTTATGAGCTGCAGTGAATTTTCCATATGAAAATGAATATAACCATGTTATATTAAATATAGCCAAAATATTAAATATCTGGCATTAAAAAATACCAGAGTACTTTGGAAAACTCATTTCTGTATAAGTCTGGGTTGTGAAGACGTGTTCAGAAGCTTCTAATATTCCCTAAGGATTCTTACGTTAACATGATACTGGCATTACATCTCTAAAAAGCTGCATAATATATAAATTCTTGGCGGTACATACTTATAATCAATACTGCTACCTGATCTGAAATTGATGTTGGCCTGTGTCAGGAAGTTTTTACTTATTTGGGTAGTTCTGTTGGTATCGGACTGACTGATCATGTGAAAACTACTAATGTGAAGGACAACTTCAAGCAGAGGGCATTTAATTTGCATTACTCAGCTGAGGAAGGATACATTCTGACTTGATTTATCTTTCTTTTGCAGACTGCCAATGGAAACGTGGAAGCAAAAGTGGTGTGCTTTTACAGGCGAAGAGATATTTCCAACAGCCTTATAATGCTTGCAGATAAGCATGCTAGTAAGTAGATTGTATAGGGCATTTTTTTCTTTCTGTTGCAGGTGGTTCAGTTTCTGCAGCTTCTTAAAACTGCATTTCTTTGTCATGTGACTATATATTAGGCATTACTTATTATCCAGTTAGGTTATTAGCATTGTCTGATACTGGTCCTGCTCCTAGTAGTTGTTTCTGGGACTATAGTTAAATTGTATTAAAGTGATCAAAAGTTTCCATTTGAAAAAAAAAAAATATTTTTTATGTGGAAAATACAGCTGAGTCTTTATTTTTTTAATGTCAAAAGTAAATCTTGCGTGTTAAGTCGATGTAAGCTTAAGAACATTCATAAGGATTTGATTGACTTTGAGTTAGACATAGATGTATATTGCTTAATGTAAAGAATTAAACTGGAGATTTTAAAATGGCTGTTATGTGCATTATGCTAAATGTAGATATTAATCAGTAAAACAGTAGTAAGCATTATCTCATTCGTTTTTCAGAAAAGCAACAAGTTGTAATAGGGGAAAAAAAAATCCCATTTTCATCATGGTCTCAACTTTTTTGGTAGCTGCCATTTGGTCTGCAACCGTAATACAATATTTTTCCATAACCTTATAATTAAAAATAAAATTCTGAAGACAAAACCAGAGACTAAGAAACTGAGATGTTTGAGAAAATAGTTATTTGCAAAATACTGCGCTCATGTTTGTAAATAACTGAAGTGTTAACTGTGTCAACATCTGGTAAATTTCTTGCCATATACTGTTAAGTAACAATTTGATTATAAATGATACTTGAGTTTTCAAGACTAATATGTAAATAAGTGACATAGGGATTATAAATCTCTGCTTTCTAATTTATTGGGATGAATCTCTTAAAAGACATTATTTTATATCTTATTTTCTGTGCAGGTATTTGATAGAGAAATTAGATGCTTAAAAAAATACTGAAGAATTTGTTTAATGTCAAATTCTGATAATTTTACTCATCCAAGTACCATTACTGAAGAGGAACATCCAGCTTTTGGCTTTTATTTTATTCTTCCATTGGTCTTAAAGAAGTGGAAGTGTTTTGAGTACATAGTGTTAAGTACTAGCATGGTTTTTGAAGAAAGAAGATATATCTTGCTTATGTTCTCAAGGAATGATATATTTATATGTTTTTCTATTATAGTTAGCTAAACTTTTTAATTATTGGTGACTTATTTTATGTCTTCCTCCACATTCACTACAGCCTTTTGAGTTCTTCCTTATGAAATGTATAGAAACATAATTTTTAGTGAGCTTCACTAAGCTTTCCAGCAGACTTTTTAATTTTTCTTTTCTAATGGAGGAGGCAGGGAAGGATGAAAAGGATAAAAATTTTAGTGGAAGTACTTTTTTTATTATTATTATTTATTTGCTTTCTAAAACATGAATGTTGTAAACATTTTTTGGTTGGCTTATTTTGTAGAAAAGGGTGTGTTAATTCTCTGGGCATCATTCGAACTGAAAAGTGACTAAGTTTTTCTTCTATTTCCTTTGCGAGTTTTACATTGCCATTTTGTCAGCAGTCTGATATAAAGGACTTGTTGACGGTCTGTTGCTCTTCCACTGTAGCAATGTAGGGTTTTTTTGGAATCTTCTATCCTGTTTTCTCTATTGAGATTCTCTTGTTTTCTGGTGAGAAAATACAAATATAATTTCTAGCTGATTCAACAAGCATCTTAGAATGCCTCTGTCTATCATGTCTACTAACCCAGTGTTCTTATAGATTAGGTTTCTTTATGGACGTTTTCTCTGTACCTAATGTTTTATTTCTGACTAATATGTAGAATCTGTACAGCTAAGTTATCGTATGAGATACATGTTACGAGGGACAGCACATAGTGAAGGATTGCTCGCCTGAATCTTCGTACAGCTCATACAGCAGATGTAGTTAAATGTCAACTCAATTTAAATGTTTTGATTCTGGAATAACACAGTGTTTTGTTTAAAAATATGATGCATGTAAACAAAATATTTGTATATTTATGAATGTAATGTTTGGGGAACGTTTTACATAACTAAACACACAGATTGATGTTTCAACACTTCTACCTGTTTTGTTGTAAAATAAATGGTCAAAGATAAGAGTTCCCTATAGAATGGAAATTCTAGTTCAGTCTCTGGTTACTCCAGTGTACATGTTTAGAGAAGTCTTTTAAGTATAAGATCTGCTTGCTACTTTATAATGACATCCCTATATCACTATCTTTTTTGTTTGTTTGTTTTTCTTTCTGATAGAGAAGACTGTCCTGAATAATGCATTTTTGAAGATTTTTGGCAAGTGGGGATTGGGGTTTTTTTTGGGTGACGCTTCAATTTCTGAAGGTTGCATTTTGTGATGTAGGTATGGTTCCATTTAATAAGAAAAGAAAATAGTTCTGTAAGAAAACATTTTGGAATTTAACAACAAATTTTCAATAACTTGAAAAGGTTTCAAAAAATTTTAAAGAATATTTGGGAAAAGTAGAATTAAGTAGATCTTGTGACATGGTCACTGGTAAACAGTCACTATGCTGACTGTATGTATGCTGGGTTTTGGGTTTGCTTGCTTGCTTGTTAGTTGTCTACAAAAACATTTCAGGATAAACGAAGGGATATAGGGGGAGGCAGGAGCAGGAATCGACTTTTCCTTAGGCCATTCTGAAATACTTGGGTACAGAGGAGTTCCCTTGATTTCAAAGCATCTGACACTAATCTGTGAGGAAATTGCATTTCCTCTGTTTTTTTTTCCCTGGTGTTTCTGGTGGGAGTTAGTTAATGAGTGTTTTTATTAGTCTACCAGCATCATGTATGATATTAGTGTAGATTTGGGAACAGCTCAAGAAGCTGACTGTATCCATTGAAATTCAGGGATTTGGAATGTTTTGTGGGCCCTTAAAGACATTACGGTTTTCCCCCTTCAATTTCTGTACTTATAAAATAGAGCCTATGGTAAGATCAGCTTGAAAGCTGAAGAAAACGCTGGCTGATGTCAGCTTGTCAATCCTATGCAGCCTTCTGTGTGGGGCAGGAGAGTTCTGTTGGAGCGTATCGCCCACCAGCTCGTAGGTTGTAGCCATTACCATAGGGTCACTGTGAGGAGGGTCATTCCTTTCTTTGTGCAGCAGAGTATGGCTTACTTTATGGTGAAAAAAGGGAAAAGTGATGAATGGAAGACGGCAGGCAGTACTGGAACTATTTTGCAACATGACTGAAGTATATAAGCAAATGAGCTTGGAGAGAAGGATTAAAAACACTCAGCTTGTTAAAATGGGTGAAAAAAACATAAAGCAATGTCAGAGAGATGTTTTCTAACCAAATGGTGTGAATGAAAGGGACATTGCCAGCTGGATCTATTTCCTGGATCTATTAAATTTAAATGACCCTTTATGGAGTTGATGTAAATATTTTAGGACAAGTTTTTTATAATAGCTGTTGAAGGGGGAGTATACTAGTTGTGTACCAGCATTGGGTTTGGCTTACAGTGAAGGGTTTGACTTCTGTATTTCCTTTTTTCGTAGTAGTTCTATGCACTGTTACTTTCTTGAAGCTGAGTAGAGTTGCCCAAGTCCATGATGCCATTTTTTTTACACTTCTTTGTTATAAATTCTCTGGTCGTGTGCTATCACGTACTACTATGTTTGAAGTCATTCTCTTACTGCAGCTACTCAAACAGCTTTCACCTGGTTAACCACCTGGGGAGGATATAAAACAAATCCCTTTTGTCAGAGGCTTTTGTCTTCTGATTTATTAAAAAAGCTTGCTTTGACTTAGGTGTACTGAGCTCCTGACTAAATGCCCAGAATTTTTCTGGGCCTGTGATAAAGCACATGTACTATGTATTTTTCTCGTTACCAGAATTGATGCTCTTGTGAGACAGGAGTCATTTTAAAAACAAATCTGAGGTATATTGGTTTCAGTGACTGAGAAATCAAAGGTAAAACGTAGATTTTTCTAGATTACAGAAGCTGTAGTCAAAATGTCCTTTTTTCATTGTCTGTTACTCTGGAGAGATCGCTTACTGCCTTCTCATAGTTGCATTTTTTTTAGGATGTCGCCTTTGGCTCTTGAACAGTCATGTTTCATGTCACATTGCTTTACAAAATAGTGTTTCTACTACAAAATTTTTCTAGATGATAAATTTCTAGGAAGAAAGGAAGATTTCTGTTAGTGATCTAGTGATCCCTGTTGAACAGTTGGGAGGCCATATTCACTTCTGACCTTGGTGTGACACTGATGTGTTATTGTGAACAGAAACAAATCAGGTTTCTGTATTCTTTATTATTTATACTAGTTTCTTTATTCGTAAAGCAGTGCTCTTACTAGCAGTTCTTACTAAGGTTGGTGAAAAAATACTTTTATGGCTCCTATTAAAAGATCTTAAACTTCCTTACAAATAATTAGCCTGAAAACTAAGAGTTTATTTTGTATGTTAATATCAAGAAAATTGCAACATTCCTGGAAATGGTTTGATCTTACACAACAGTTTTGCTGTGTTTGTTGAGTTCCCTTATGTAAAGGTGCTTTGTATTTGTGAAAAAAAAACCCAATTGTTTTGCTTGTTGTCAGTGTATGTTAGCATCATAAACAATTGTCAAACGTTCCAGATGCATCCAAGAGAATGAAACTGTTAATATTCTCTCTGATTTTTGGGAAGCATTTTATTTCGTAGAGCCACAAGCTAGCAGGTAGCCTAGAAGATGACAAGCTTAACTTGAGAAACATTTTTAATGTATTCAATAGTAATGTAGATTACTCATTAATATTCCCAAAGATACACAAAACTGAAATGTGAATTCCTTTCATGTGTTACCAGTTCTTTTAATATATTGCTCTTACACAGTGGTATTCTTAATACTCAATTCCAGGAAAAGCACATGAGAGTTTTTCCTGCCCTCTTCACCAGTTGAAGAAGTACAGTGTAGGAAGTTTCATTTTTCAGTACTTTTCTCAAGTGTATATAAAATTAAAACAGGAGTAGGGCAATTCAGATATTCAGCCTATAAGAAAAAAATTATGCGTGTGTAGAGATCTTTGGAGTTCAGTAAAGAGCTTTAGAGTAAAATGCCTGAAATGCTTTGTGTTGTTCAGTGATTTTTTTTCTTAGTCACATGTTTTGGCTCGGTATAATTCAAAACGTTTGTAAGCCAATGTTGCTGGGTTATTTTTGTCCAGTCAGATGATAACACAACCAAAAACTTGGTGTTTGGTTTTGTGTCACGGTTCTTTTTCATCATAGTAGTTCTTGTACATCAAACTAGAAAGCTGTTTTTCAGAAAGAATGTTTCTTTAATCACAGTCCCTTTTCTGAAAAAACACTTTTAAGATTAGACACTCTTCCTGATATTAATTCAAATCATATGTCTTAGCATAGAATTTATCTTTTGACTGGATCTTATTTGAAACCTTAAATTGACTTTTTTAGTCCCATTAGTGCCCTTGAATATCTGTTGTTTCCTTAGCATATATTTGGTTAGAAGCACCTTTGGTCCAATAAATATGAAAGACAAATATTAATTCTTCCATTGCATAAGATCTGTTTTTTTCCACTTTCATAATTTTAAATGTTTAAATGGTTTTTTTTGTTTGTTTTTTTTTTTTTTAAAAAAAACATGGTGAGCAGTTATATTGTTGCATTCTTCCATACAACTTCCAGGGAATGAATTTAGACAGATTATTCACTTTACTGGTAGTGCTAGCAAAGAATGACATCCATCCTACAGGAAAGGATGCTCAGAGGCACAGACAGTTATTATTTACTCTTTCAAGGGGATTGAAGTTTAAAGAGCTGCCTGCTTAGCAGGTGGTCCTTTAAATGAAAAGATCATTGTATTGCATTGTTCTTGATACAAATAAAACAGAAACAAAACTTCAGTGTCTTGTTTGTGGTCACATGGTTGGAAAAAAAGCCTAAAACATTTAGAGTTTGAGTTCAATTGATTTGTCTCTTTTGCGTAGTAAGTGTCTCTTCTGTAGAATTTAGTGGCTTTCTGTCGTGGTTTAATCCCAGCCGTCAGCTAGAAACCCACAACCACTTGCTCACTTTCCCTAGCTTGACTGAGGGAGAGAACTGGCAGAGTAAAAGCGAGGGGAAAAAGACCTTGTGGTTTGAGATAAAGACAGCTTAATAGGTAAAGCAAAAGCTGTGCACACTGGCAAAACAAATCAGGGAATTCATTCCCTGCTTCCCATGGGCAGGTGTTCGGCCACTTTCAGGAAAGGAGGGCTCCAGCACACAGGACAGTTACTCAAGAGGACAAATGCTATCACTCCGAATGTGCCCCTGCCATGCAGTGCTATACCAGCTGCTAACAAAAAAGTTAACTCTGTCCCAAAGGAAACTTTGACACTGTCAGGTTTTCTGTTAGGTCACAGTTTGTTTAATTGCACTTAGTGAGGTGGCTTCTTTGCTGCTTGCTGTTAAGAAAACAAATCTGTTGATACTACTCTGTGATGAAGGATACCGTTTTTCTGGAGGGAGAGGAGCTAAGGAGTGGAAAGGCAGAGCTGGGAATCAAAGATAGGAGAATCTCTTGGAGCATTTGTAAGGAAAAAGTCAGCTTGGCTGCTAGATATGCCCAAGGAGTGGGTGGGCAGACTTGTGTAACTGGTTCAGTGAGATACTACCTTCCTAATCTCAAGGTTTCTGTAAATACAAACTAGTGTTTGTTTGCAGCTTAGTGTCCCTGGCCCTGTCATTTATGTCTATCCACATCCCTCACACCCCACACCCTCTTCACCCTGGGTGAGTACCCAAGAATTAGGAGAAAATCATATATCAGCCCTCTTTTCAGAAGATCATTAGTTTAGAAGATCATAGGGTTTGCTTTGAAGATGGGGTGGTGAAGAGAGACGAAAACAAATACAGTAAGCCAGGCAAGCTCAGGAGAATGAGTTCCAATTGCTCTTGCTTGAGACTGGAATTTTACATGTTATACTTATTTACAGTCAACTAATAGAGACATGTAAACTAAGCACTACCAAATTCAAGTATGTTATGTTGCTCCTGGGGATCCTGAAGCCTGTGATGTGGGTGAGACACACCCTGGGAGGAACATTTAAGGATGATATAGATAACAAATTCTTTAATCAGTGGCAGAGTAGCTTTTATGCTAAGGTATTTTTATATTACTGTAGCTATAGCTTTCACTGAAAATGAGCTTGAGGAATAGGATTGGCCTTTTTTCGCAAGGAAAACATGACCTTTTTGATCTCCTGAGACAAGGGAACATGAAGGTTTCTCTCATTTACTCAAGAGAACGCCTCCAGATATAATTTATGTGGGGGGAAAAAAATCAGAAATTTCTGAAAACCTTGTCTAAAATTATGTCCTTATCACCAAGGAGAAACTTGTCTCAAGGCTCCCAGTTATCCTTTTCAAGGTCACTTTGAGTAGTCTCATAAATTATGTGTTTTATTCATTTGATTTTGTACAAGAACTGCATACTTGTAAATTATTTTTTTCCTCTCTTGTCGCACAAACAATGAAGAAGCAGTAATGAGGAGCTTTTTGCTTCTGACCATTTCTGTGTTTTCTTTCTGTGAATGACTTTTTAGCATTAGGAGTTAACTGTAGTGTATATTGTCTCATAAGTTTACTGTCAGCTCTAAGTATGTTGTGAAATTACTAACTGGTGTAGCCATGCAGACTTTATCTCTGGTGTAGAATGTCTTGTTAGATGGTGAGGATTGCTGATCTTCTCTTAATAGAGTGGGTAGATTTCCAACTAAGTTCGTAATTTTAGGAGTTCTTAGCTCTGATGGAAAATTTGTATAAATACACTTTTTCTCACCTGAGTATGTGTGATCTGGTTTGGATGTGTAGGATTTTGCACATACAAAAATGTGCAGTTAGTTTGTGTAACGGCCTCTAAATTTTTGTATGAGCTTGCATACTACCTAGTAACTGCTAGCTTCATCTTTTCACCTCTTAAGAACAGATTTATAATTTTAGGCAACAATTCCTAATTTTTTTTGAAATTCAAAAACCTTATTTTCTGAATGTCTAGTTTAAAAGGGTTGAGCATGTTGCTGCCAATCTCTGTGAATATAAAATCAAACTAAAACCAAAATCTGGATTGACTTTGTAAGCTTGCAGTGGAGAGTGGAAAACTGCAAAGGATTAGTTCATATTTATGCTTGAAACTATTTGATATCTGAAATTCAACTTTTTATTGCTTAATTACTGAAATTATTTGTTTAGTATGTTTCCTCAGTAGGGAGGGAGTCAGTGGAATACAAAAGGTGGCTCTACTCACAAAATAAATTCTTCATGTTTTGTGCTGGAAGGATACACGATTCACAGAAAACTACCGAAGCTCTGTGTGTTCTTTTGTTTCCCTGTGTTCCTTAGGATTTATTTCCCCATGTCAAAGTTTAAATACACTCATCAGTATTACTGTACTTCTTGTTCTGGGTTTCTTTTGATTTGAGGAAAAAACGTCTGTCATCTCAGCTGCTAACTTTCTTGCCTCCTTGACATTTGTTAATTCTGCGATCCAGTGATCCCACATGGTTTTCCTAATGACCTCCAAATACTAGTGGCATTTAAATTGATATTATTGATCGTAAATTTTTGTGTCATGATGATAAATAGGAAGTTGCACACCTCCTACATTTCCGTAATCTCAGATGGTTCTACTTCTCTTTTTTTTTCTTGCCTCTTAGTTTTAAATGACTTCCCACTTTCTCCCCAGTGCACCCACACTATACTAAAGCACCTGAGGCATAAATTTCAGACTACAAAAACATTGCTAGGTTATCTCTATCTGTAAAGCTCCAATTAGAGGTGCCTTTTATATCTTCAGAGAGTTCTCTGATAGTCTAATTGAATCAGTAATTTATATCACTTTATATCACAAATCTAAATGATGTAAACTCAATATAGAAAAACTTTTTCCCATCATGCAGTGGCAGGTAAATGTATGAATCGGGGATCGGGCCTGACGGTTTAAAGGTTTACTAGCAATAATTCTTGAATGTCTGTGACGTGCAGTGGAAAGAAAGTCTGCAGTAGCTGTCCTTGGTAATACTTGTGCATGCCTGTAACTTCACACGTGATGACAGAGATGGAGCTTATTAGCTTGGGCAAAGTGCTGTGTGAGAATCAATATGGGGCTCCGTACCCAAGCTGATTTGTGCAGTGCTGAGTATATATGGCATGAGGTATTATGGAAAGGGTAGAACTAACAGATAAGATTAATAACTAAAGTACTTCTGTGGTTTGTCTGTAAACTCTCTTTCTGTTAAATGTAGCCTGCATGAATAACAGGATATGGGCTTAAAGTTACCGTCTATATTGAGTTTGACATGCCTCAAACCACATGGAGTATCAGAGTGGGTGGCTGGAATAGGTGTGCTCTTTGGTGGTGTCATTTGTCTGTTTGATCAATACTTTGTTTTTCACCTAAGCTACTGCTTTGTAACCCTATCTGAGCAAGGGAACATTTGTAGTGTGAAATTGTTTAAATTCTGATTTAGATGTGCTACACAAATGCTTCTGCAAGGATCCTTGCAGAGACGTTTTCAACTAATGTAGAGCACTTCACTCCCATGAGTAAAGCAAGTTTGAGTGGTAAAAAATGCAATTTTATTACTTTTTTTTTCCCCCCACGATAAAGGCCTGTTCTACATTATGGAATTCCTAAAAGACTTTGGAGAGCTAAGTATTTAATTTTGACTGTCCCCTACTGTCTGAATCCAAAATTTGTTTGCAGATTTCTCCCAGTACATTAAATGTCTTCTGTCTGCAGATTGTGCAGTTGCTGGGCTGTGCATGGAGCATTATGTGTGCATACATCCAGAGGCTGCTTAAGTACAAGTGCGTTTTCTACTGGTACAACAGGCTAAGCATCTGTGAAAAATCAGCACAACTAAATTAGCAGTCTTCCCATTTTTGATATGCTGACTGATAAATTTTGATTTGTCTGTTCTTGTTTTGGTGAAGGATTGTGACAGTGATATGCAACGTTGAAGAGAGTCATGTTTCAGTTTCCTGTATTAAAAGTGCAGCCTTGTTTTTGGCTTAAACCAGTGCAGAAATTGTTAGAGTTGGCAGGGTCAGTGACCTGTAACCTAGTCCTACAGGGTACTGTGGCCCTTTGCTATGTGGCTGTTCCTTTAGGCCAGATCCTTTTGATTGATGCTGCTGTCAGGAGTGAAATCCTGATGCTATTATTCTCAGTAGGACCTTGATGGGCCAAGGACTCAGTTGCCAAGTATCATACAAGAAAAAGGACTTTGATATATGGACAGCTTTTATATTTATTTTTGCCTTCAAAGGGTGACTGCCTTTGTACATTTTCTGCTTTTCACTTCTTTTTCCTGTTTTTATTTTTTTTCTTAATAAGAGGAAAAAAACCCAGGATCAGAATACTGAGTATTCAACATGTATGAAATGGATAAATGATGATTTTCCGTGTTTTACTTAATACTATAAAAAACACGGTATTTGAATGCGTTGTCTACAAACGAAAGTACATAGAATACTTGGTTTACTTGACCTTTATTTCCATGGCAAAAGTAGGATATGTATTAAAGATCTGACTAGTTAATACAATGTGGTGTTTATTCTCAGGCTGTTTTGTTTGGTTTTCTCCTACCAGCATCAGAATTAATAAATGAAAAGTTTTTTTTAAAATGTCAAGTGATACATATATTAATAGCTCTTTATACTTTCTCATGTATATAAGTTCCCATTAATTAGAATGTTAAGATCTCTGTACATACAGCAAGGAAATAATATACCCTGGAATATAATCTCTAGCATAGCTGAAGATGGAAAAAAATGAACTTTTAAGTCTTAGGCCTTCAGAGTGAATAAACTCCTCTTCCTGCTTGTCTCGTCAGATCTATAAACAGAAAAGCTTTCTTACTTGCAGGCATTGAACAGACGTTGTCTTGGGTAACATTCTTCTCATTTTAAAATCCTGCATATAGAGTTTTAATGTGTCTTGGTTAAGTTTATTAAAGAACGGGATATACAAATCTTTTTCTGTCTTTTTTTTTCCTACTACTTCTTTCCTTCCTGCAAAAAATCAAGCAAAATTCAACCTTCTGGAAGGAGATGCAGTAGAAGATAAATAATTTGTGTTTTATAAGCAGAATCATATGCCATTCTTAGTGTAGGGGTAGCAAAGTGGTTGTACAATCTGTGCCATTTTGTCTCTGCCAACAAATTTTTAAAAGCTGCTCTGTTCTTGAGGATATGAATTGTATGTTAGAAAATCAGTTTAGATCTCTGAAGCTCTGTGGTTATCATTGTCACACAGTGAAAGAAAATGCCGGCATAGATCTTAAAAGCAGACTCTGGGTTCTTACAGAAAACTTAAGAGATTTTTGGTGTTCTTAGTTCTCTACATGATTTTATCCTTTTTAAAATATTTATACTGCATTTTATTAAGGAAAGGCACCTATACAACTTGTTAACTTACTAGGTCAGGCACACCTGTTGCCTGTTGTGAAGGAAAGACCATCTTGTTTTAACAAGCTACTATTGAGAAGGAGATCTGAATGGAGATGGTAAGAATCCAAGTGATGGAAAAGTTGTTAATAGCATCGGTCTCATGAAAATGGAAGATACAGATCTCCCTTTTCTCAAAATCGAGTCTAGTAATTATTCATGCAGGTTACGTGGCATTTTTACAGATAGCCTTTGTATCTCTTGAGCCATATGATAGATCTAAAAGATGATTTTTTTGGCCAGTGTCGGGTTCCCATTTGCACTTCTACTCTGTGGGGTGGCCCGCCAGCTGAGATTTGAGGGTAGAACTTACTAAAACTTTGCACTTTCTTTCCCACCACAGCTCTAAATGCATTTACGCTTTGGAAAAGTTACTTGTTGGTTTCTGATTCAGCTGATGAGCTGGATACCAGTAATTAGACATTGAAAATATTCATCGTGTTGGAAATAGATGTGACCATGGCACAATTTTGAGTCTGCTGTTTGCTGCTGCTAACAAGCTGCATGAAGAAACACTGTGCAGGACTATTGATCTACGCAAGCTGCAACAGGTTGCTAACAGTTCATACAGGTGTTTGCATGACCAAACACATGTTAGCCCTGTAATAGGATATTTTCTCATTTGGAAGAGTTTGCATTTGTTTTGCATTAGGTGAGACAGATAAGAGGGGAGGGATAAGGGAAAAAAACCCTAGTTTAGGTCTGTGATACCGAATCACCAGCATATCATTGTTTTCATACTTCCATGGGAGGCTTCTGTTCTACAGTGTTGTCATAAACTATTTTGCAGTACTGAATGATAGGATTAAAAAACTAGTGTACTTCCTCTTGTATTTATTCATGTCACATATAATTTATTAAGATAAATTTATTAATGTAGCACATCTTGACTCATGCTGCTTAGGAAAGTAATCCTTCCTTGCCTTCCACCCACAAGTTCCTTGCTCTCAAAAATCCCCAAAACCAGTTATCTGAAAAACCCACCTATCAGGTTTTGGAAGGTGGAGTTTTCTGGTAATGAAAACTGTGATAGTTTTCATTACATATTTATGCTACATGATAAACATGAGCTAGTAACCCAGCTGCTTATAACTGATGGTTGTCCTGCTAATTATTACTGTAACATGCTACTTGGCATTACACAAAAACACCCTTTTGCATGATTTTAGAAATAACTTTTATTATTGGAGAGTAGTTATGGGTTATTAATTCTTAATGGTTGTGTAGCATGATTACTTTTGTGACCTCCTTTAGAAAGATAATGATGAGGTGGTATGGGAGGGGGGGGATTATGTGGAAGATTGTGTAAGAAAACTTGATAACCCCTTAAAAGCCATGTGTTATCCAAAAGGAATTAAAAGCACACTTACTACCTGTAAATACAGTCATTCAGTCTTTATTTCCTACATGCAGAATTGCTGAGATTCATACTGTAGATAGTACTATACTGTCTAAATGACTCATAATCCATACAAATTGTGCTTTAGATTTTTAATCCTATCAGGCAGTAACGGCAAATATCAAATGGTTATATATTCTAACAGTCATCTGAACGTTGTACTAACAGACATGGTATAAGTAAAACTGATTAATTCAGCTTTGGTAAACACTTTCTCAGACAAATTGACAGTGTAGCCACGCATAGTCTAGCTCACAGAGTTGATTAAACCACTTTACTAGGGGCTTAAGTACCACAACGAAGTTAGTACAACACAGTGTGTGGCAAGAAGCCTCATGCAGTTGAGCAAATTGTCCAGCTGCCCATCTAAGAGAGCTCTTTATTCACAGTCTGGATAGAGGTTTTTCAGATGTTTATCTTTTGCACTCATTTTGGCAGTAAATATGTTTATTCCCTCTCCCTCAAAAAACTATATTTACAATTCTTACTGCTGTAGTATCTGACTGCCAAATGCACACTTGATGCTTTTGCCACAGCCCACTAAGCTTAAGAGAGATTTACGCACAGCCATCTTTCCTTTGATGTGTGGTAAACTTGCTGCTGTTCAGCATTCACAGTTTTTTATCTGTAGTTTTTAAAATACGTTGGTGATACCTATGATATATATAGTTTCGGGGCTGTATGTAGAAGAAAAAGATATATATGAAAGGAAAAAAAAGTTGAGAAACTATTCTGACAGTATGGCTTAGTGGCATTCTTTGAATTGAAATTTACACTGATGAGATAGAATTTTAAAGGTATTTTAACAAGCTCAGTGAAACTTCTGTAACTCCACAAGTTGTGGTAGTGATTTAAATCTCTCCATCTAAGCTTGCATAAGACAGATGCAGCTAAGTTGAGATATAGTTTCAAAATGGGAAGCAATTACGTTTTGAAGAGGTAGGAGGTTAACGTACCTCAGTTTTTGGTTACACTACTGATTTAATTCAGGTTTGTGCTGCTGTTCAAAGGAGTGGTCTCGTTTTCCCCAGTTTAAATATTATTCCTGCTTTTTTTCCTTTGTGCCAGCACTAACATTTTTGTAGGCACACCAGGCCAAGGAATTGGAATTGTTCTGGATTAAGGGACAATTAGGTGAACAAAAACTAATTGCACGGTCTTAGTCCTGGAAGGTGTTGGTTATGGGTTCATACTGTTTGTGGAGTCCCCCAGGGATTTGGGACCTGTTGTTATCAGTGACCTGCAGCAGGTGTTGTGCTGTACTCTCATCACGTTTGCAGGTGACACCACAGTGTGGGGAACATCCAGGTGATATGCTTGAGGCAAGGGCTGGTAGTCAGGGGTTCCTAGAAAGCAGGAGGAATGGGGTATCAATAATCTGAATATACTCAGGAGAGACAAATGCCAAGTCTTGCACCTGGGAAAGAAGAGCCCTGCCAGGGATGCAGGCTGAGACCAAAGGGGCTTGGGCAAGCAGCTCTGGAGGAAGGGCCCTGGGGATGCTGGCAGACAGCAAGGCCCTGGCAACAAAGTTGGCCAGCAGCATCCTCAACGGTATCACCAGGCACATAGCCAGTAGATTAAGGCAAGTAATTATCCCCCATAATTATTCAGAACTCGTTGCATCATATATAAGTACTGGATTCAGTTTTAGGACCCTGATACAGGAAAGCCTGATAAATTGAGGCAAGTTCAGTAGAGGCCACAATGTGGGCATTTGCCTTGCAAGGAGAGACTCTCAGTGCCTGTGGAGAGGTTATAGAGAAGGATGAATTGTGTTCTTTGCAGTGACTAAATTGAAATGCAGTTTGGATTAGATATAAGGAAAAGTTTTGCTACCATGACTAGGTTGCTGGAGGGGTTGTGTGGTCTCTGTCCTCACAGGTTTTCGAGACCCAACTGAATGAAATGCTGACCTCACAGCTGAATCTAATTTGGGGAGGAGTTTGTATAAGAGACCTTTCCACGTCCAGTCTGAACTATGCTGTTTCCATGGCTCTGTGATCTAGCTGACCTGTAGCTGAAAATAACAGTCAGTGATTTGGTGGCAATAGAGGAAGAATTTTCTTCTTCCTTTTAAAACTGAAGATTTATTCCATCTCCCTAAAGATATCCTTCAGTGTTTAAACTAATCTCTCTTCCTTTCTTGTTGCAGTAGATGAGAGAAGCATGTGTTGCGGTACTTTGATTTAGTTAAGGAAGAGTAATACGTTAGAGGAGTTTAACTTGTTTGATAGCTGATACTCAACCATAGAATGGTTGGAGTTGCATTTAAACCTTTAAGGGTCTTTCAGGATTTATTTTAGCTATTTTTAAACCACTTTATATTAAACGGGTATATTGTGTTTCCAGGCACTTGCCCTAAGTTGATTTTCATTTTAGTTGTAAAAACAAGCAGTTCTTCCTAGTGGCAAACTTGAGTCATGGCAGTACTTAACTACAAACAAAGACACCGTTTATGAAATCCATGTGGCATGGACAGTTGTCTTTTACTCTCACACTTACTGAGGATAATACCATTTTCTACCAGTGAATCCAACAAATTAAATTGAAGAGGGTATGGGGGGGAAGAGTTTATCACATTTTGAAAAGTAGTAATGTATATGTAAAATGAGTGAGAATTATGTATGGTTTCTTCTCACTATTCACTGCTGGCTTGGCAGTTAAGTCTTAGTCATGTCAGTGGGAAAACAGGAAAGGGTAAGTGTGCAGCGTTGCACTGTACATATCACCGAATCACTCTGCTTTGCGGGATCAAACTAAGTGCTTACGGTTGCTGATTAGAAAGCCCATGTATAATAAATAGACCCAAAGCTTTAAAAGATTACTGGAGATGTCTGCTTTTGCTCTCCAGGATTATCCATTTGAAAAAATGAAATATTTCTTGTAAACCAGAAAAAATACTAAAAACCACCATCACCTTAAACTTTGCCCTAGGCCTAAAGGGGATTGTGTTTTGAAAACTGTATTCATCTTTGCAGTCATACCTGAGACTTTCAACATGAACATTTTTTTCAGCTGAAAATTTTTATATTGAATTTTGTTTTCTCTGTAATCTTGGAATGATAAAAGTCTATGTCAGCACCATATCACTCTCTTAAAATACTTGCTCAGTCTGTGCCATTGCTCTACTTGTCTTCCTGAAAATGTGCTTAGCTTAGTGCTACTTTATGGTTACCTATAGGTACTTCTGTTTCACTCCTTTTGGCAGGAATAACCTCTCCTCCGATGGCAAATTAAATTTCACGTATGTTTCTAATCTGGGTCGAAGAGGTGAAGAGATCTCTAAAAGTACTGGAAGTTCTTCACTGCTTTTCTTCTAATAGGTGTTAAGGACTGATCTGTGCAAAAAACAGCTTCAAAAGCTGGTTTGAAAGCAGCTATGTTGAGATGCGGAATGCTTTGTATTGCCGTCAAGCACATTGGTTTTCTATTTCCCATCAAGCAAATTTAGTTTTCTTACTTTATGCTATCCGTTTCCTTCCTAGGTACAGGTTAGTGTACTGCTGGGGCAAGTTATTACTTGTATTTATAAATTCTAATACTACTGTTAGTGTTGTTTTTCTGTTATAATGCTAAAGAACAAAATAATAAAATTATCTGGGTGATAAATTACGTTGTGTTAAGAGTGGAACTGCTCTGTGTCTGGCCATGGTTTCTGCTACTACTGAGCTTCAGATAATCAGTAAAACATGAATTGTTTCCTTTCTAAAAACACAACAGAAAAAGTTACAATGTTTCATGTTGAGTTCTGGAATGTTTTAATAGATGTGTATAAGATACATTCAATTTCAGCTTCAGGCTCCTGGATCAACACTTTCTTGGCTTATGTAAGATCAGTACAATACATATACGGGCAAAATGTTGTTAGTTTTTAAATTTTTTTTTTTCATTTTTTTAAATTTAAATTGTTACTCTGAGGGAGCTATTAGAATCTTCAGTATAGGTGTCTAAAGCCATTTTAAACTCTGGAATATCATCTCTGGATCCCTGAAGCCACTTTAAAATGGCGTGTATTCTTCTGTGTTTTGTCCCATATATGCAGTCAGATGTTTTGGATTTGCCAATCTAAAATGGCCCCAGACACCTGTGTTTGGATGCCTAAATTGCTTTCTAATGCACTGGTTTTTGTCAGCTTCTTTCAGATGGTTATAGATCAAGGTTACCTTGCTTTAATATTTTTCAGGAAGGAGAGGGGAAATAAATAGCCAACTGAGAACTTCGGACCTGTACAGTAGTACAAGCAGTACATTTTTTAATTTTTAATTTATTTTTTTTTTAAATGAAATCAGTAAAGCAACCACTGGCATGTCTAGGTATTTTAAGAAGAAATATTAATGCTTGAACTTTGAAATACAAATGTAGCTTGTAGTGGTCGTTTACGGTAATAAACAATTGTATCTATTAATTGCTTGAAACATATAACTTTTAACATTAATTTATGCTTTTTTCATTAATTACCTGTATAGTTAAAGTGCTTTGCCTTTACACAGATAGTTTGTTGGGGTTTTTTATAAGCTTTATTTATTGTTACTATTATAGATGTCAGAATAATTCTGAGCTAAGTTGTGGTTGGAGTTGAACCTGTACATATGTCAGGTGAGACTCAGGGAAGTGTAGTTTTCATTTTTGTTTTCCTTACTCTATTCTGATACAAAACATGACAAAACAAGGAAGGTGACTGGGGGGGTCTGCAGCAAGATATAGTTAAAATGGATGAAATTGAGTTTGAGGAAGTTGTTTATATGAAAGTGTATTTTTAAAAAATCAAGTAATAAAGTGTTGCATTTAGAGAGAACTGTGGTTGCCATGAGGATGCAGAAAGGTTGTGTTTTGAGATAGTGTCTGTAGGTTGTCTGTGAAAATGATTATTGTTGGAAGAGCAGATAAAATATCTGTTTAGATATTTATGTTACAATGCTTGCTGGGGTTTCATTGTTTAATTTGAGACGCATTCTGTAAAGTACAGTTGTTTTTGCAGCTGATAATTTAGCAAGTAGAAAATTGATAAATCTTAAAGAAGTTATTGAAGTTTGTGTTTTTATATACAATTTTCACAGAGACTTTTTACCCTTTCTGGGAGGCTAGATAAAGTACAGATTCAAGTTCTGTATGTCTCAAGAATCCAGTAGGAAGGCAGATTTCAGCCATGAGGATCTCAGTGTAGCCTTTTTGGAGAGCTTGTTATTGTATGACGTACTAGCAACCACTGTAAACGTTGCGCTTTAACTTTTTGTGTCACTTCGCTGTATCTTTCTTCCTTTATGTTTACAGTTTACAGTTGGTTTAAATTTTTAAAAGGGAATGATTTCCTTCGTTTTATCATATATGAGATAATATAGAGAACGTCAGATTATACGAACTACAAAATATGGTTTTCAACTGAAAATGTCCCTCAAAAAGAACTATGGAATTTATGATTTGCTGTTCTAGATGTTATGTTCTAGATTAAATAGTACTGTCATGCTTAAAATAGAAATAATTTAAAATGTTGTTTAAATATGAAAATAAACTATTTGTCATCAGTATCTAATAAGGTTAACATACTGGAAGGCAGTAGGCCTTTTCAGTTTTCTTAGACTGCAGTTTGGCAATCTTAGGCTGCAATATTGTTTAGTAAATTTCTGTTCATAGAAAGTATGCTTTTCCTCAGGACCTCTGTAAAAGTTTTAGTAATACCAGTATCAGCAGCAGAAATTCTAAACCAAAACTGGTCAGCAAGCACGAGGTACACCCAGAGGAAAAAAAAACAGATGAAAGAAATTGAAAAAAGAATGAGTAGTGTTGTCAGGATTGTTCTTACAGTACAGATGTGTGAAAGATATCAATGTGTAGTACAGTAGGAAAGGAGTATAATTTTTTTAAGAGTTTAAGTAGAAGATACAGAATTCAAGATACTTAATATTCTGTCAAGTTACGTAAATTGTAGTCTTGTTAAACTCTTCTTTTCTTTGAAATACTAAGAGAGGTTGCTAAGGGGTGGGGGTGATGTCAAGTGAAATGGCTGTAATGATGTTATGCAACAGGGTTAATTTCAACTTACGCTCTGCTTCTCTGCAGAAGAAGTTGAAGAAGAGTCTGAAACTACAATTGAGGTTGATTTGACTGATAAACAGAAACATCAGTTGAAGCACAGAGAACTCTTCCTTTCTCGCCAGTATGAGTCCCTTCCGGCAACACATATCAGGTAAGAAAAAGTAAATATAATTTATCTGTATGTTCTGTTGAGGTGGATTGCCTGCCAGTAGCCCACCTGCTTGAACACTTCAGCCTTTATCTTGCAAAAGGATGTGACTGATGGATCACAGCTGAGTGATGTATCCTGATGCCAGGTTTTCTCATGAACTGTTTTGGAACTGCCTTTGGTTTTTCCTTCTGTTACTTCATGTTTGAGTATTGGAAGTGATAAGAGTCTCAGAGCTCTGGCTTGCCAATTAGAGCATCAGTTGATAATATGGTATAAAGTCAGTCTGTTCCTACTTTGCAAGAGTTTTTGTTGGTTTGTTTTTTAATTATTATTCTCTTGGGCCAGAGGATCTTTGACCATTTTGTCTGTCCAGGGAAACCACAGATGGGTTTGGAAAGGAGACAGTGACTCAGTGGTCATATCTGCAATTTAGGGCTGCATGCATTTAAAAATAAAATTACCTCAACTTATTTCAGTAAATGTGAAGAAGTCGTGATTGAGTTTGGCTAAATGTTGCAAAAGCATTTCAAGTATTGTTTTAAATTGCCCTGATGCTAATGTAGGAAGAGGCTTCCTAGAGGTCAAAAAGCGTTTTTTGATTTCTTTCTGTAAATGATATAAATGCTCATGTTATCTGCTATTTAGCGGTCAAGCAAATGTTTTTTGTATTGGGAGGGTGTGTGTGTATTGGGGGATGATGTACTTAAAATGGAAAAGAAGGAGCACAGTGACAAGGGGGCAGTGTGGTGAGAGTAAAACAAGGGCTCTTACACTGCATTCTGAAGGAACTTTGATTTTCTCATTACATCCAGCTCCCCTCAGCCATTTCAGACTGTAAATGACTAGAAGCTACTAAGAGAAAAAAATATATATGCTCCAATGGGAGAAACACTTTGTATGTGCATATATATTGTCTCTTTCATTGGCAAATGCGTGGCTTATCTTTCTCACTGCCAACACAAAAACTGGAAGTTGGAAATTTTTGTATTAATTTCCTGTGCTTGATTTAGCTACTTGTGCTCTGATTTTGAGAAAGTCATTTAACTGTCAAATCTCTGCTTCTCCAACTACAGCATAGAGATAATAGTCCTGTGCAGTTTCTTTTACTTACTTTGACATTTAGATACCGAAATAAGGTATTCTCTTTGTAGAGAGAAGATTACGTAGAAGCAGTATTGTAAATGTCTTCGCACCTCACAACTCAGGGAGCAAATACAATAGAGGTTCTCTAGTAGATAGTTCACAAGGAAACCAGAAAAACACATGAATTCGTAGTACATGCAGCGCTGCAGAGCAGGTAAATCCAGAGGGATGAGCAGGTAAATCCAGAGGGATGACTTGCATCTACTTTTTAGAACAGATGAATGTCGTAGGGCTGTGCTGTCACCTCTTCCTAAAATCTTTAACAGATGAATTCTGGACTAAGCTGTATGTAGTCTAATGACGTTATAGCAATCTTAATTTTATTTTAAAAAAGAAACAAGTAGGAAAATACACTGCAAAATATTCCTTATTTAGCTTTTTAACTTTACTAATGGTCAGATTCTGTGATTCTCAGTGGTTTTCATAACTTTTATTAATTAGATTGTCCTGTGAAAGAGAATAGAAATGTTTTGAAGGTGGTACTTCGCCAACTTCCTCCCATCAGTGCTCTCGAATATCCAAGGATGGAGATTCCACAGCCTCTTTTGGTGTCTGTTTCAGTGCGTGACCACCATCACGGTGAAAATTTTCCCATTATCTAATTAGGATTTCCTTTGTTGAAACTTGGTGTCCACTGCCTCTTGTCCTATCACTATGCTTCTCTGAAAGGAGCCTAGCTCTGTCTTTCTTACATATCTTTTCATTAGGCAATTGAAGACAGGAGTAGGATTTCTCCCTTTATTTGTCATACCTTAAGAGTGGACAAATTCAGTCTAGTATCATATGCAGATTTGCTGAAAGCGTATTCAGTTCACTTTTTGAGATTGTTGATGAAGACATCAAACTCTTGGCCCTAGGTATCAGCACTTGGGGGATGCCTGCAGTCACCAGCTGCCAACTGGATTTTCTGCCATTCACTACAACAGCCTGGTGGTCTGGCTAGTTTTTTTCCAAATTTATTGTCTACTTACCCAGTTTGGTATGTTACAGATTTGGTTAAAGGATGCTATGGAACACAATGCAGGCCTCACTAAAGTCAGGGTAGATGACCTTCACTGCTGCCACTGGCCTGCTGAGCCAGTCATCTCAGATACTTACGCATTAAAAGTCTGAGTAGCTCCATTCTATGGGCCTCTGCTTTTACCAACTTCAGTTTTAGCCCCTAGATAGGAACAATTCAATTTACAGGAGAAAAGAAATGGTACAGTGGAATAGAGTGGAGAATGAAGATCAGGTCTCTCAACGGCAAGAATATAAAAGCTCAGTCACTTTGGAAGGAAGAGGGAAAAGCTAAAAGTAATTTTAAGAGAATGGAAGAAGCTGAACCATCTGGAAGTGCTTTTGGCAGCTATAGATCTTGAACTTTGACATCTTCAGCCGAGAAACTTTTTTGGTTGCCTTTTTGCCTGTAATTTAAAGGAATAAAATAATTTTCCTTGATGTGGTATGTTTCTATTTAATTTTTACTAATATACTTTTGCTGCTTTTGTTTTGTCTTTCTTCTTTTCTTAACTTTTTACATTTTTTTTTAAAGTGAATAGCAGAGAAAAATACAGCCCACAATGCTATGACTGAGATTATTCTAATTCACAATTACAAATATGCTATCATCTTATTTATATACCTGGTGCCACTGCTTTATAGTTGAGATACCTTGGAGTTATTTTAGCAGGTTATATTTCTTTGATGTGCAAGTCTAATTCTGGGGCACTTTGATCTGTAATGTTGAGATTCGAATAATTCTGATGTAGTTTGCTTGCTTTTGAATTGCTGAAGGGCAGTTTCTTTCCTTTTTCTTAAGTTTCTATGTTTATTATAGATAACTCTCTTGAGATATAATTTGTTATCACTATTGGGATTTTTTTAGACTTCATCTGATTTCCCCGTTGCCTTAGGTATCACTATGCCGTTTTAGTAGCTTTAGGAAGTGGTATAAGTTTTGGCACCAAAACCAAAAAGTGTTTAACATGTTTGTTGGAGACATGGACGGTGGGATAGAGTGCACCTTAAGCAAGTTTGCTGACAACACTGAGCTGTGTGGCATGATTGTCATTCTGGAGGGAAGGGATGCCATCCAGAGGGACCTGGACAGGGTCAAGAGGTGGGCTCATGCAAACCTCAGGAAGTCTGATCAAGCCAAGTGCAGGCTCCTGGGACGTGGCAATCCCAGGTACAAATACAGGTTGGGCAGAGAATAGTGGGAGAGCAGCCTTAAGGAGAAGGACTTGAGAGTGCTTATGGATGAGAAGCTCAGTGTGAGCTGACAGTGCGCACTGGCAGCCCAGAAAGCCAACTGCATCCTGGGCTGCATGAAAAGAAGTGTGGCCAGCAGGTTGCAGGTGATTCTACCCCTCTACTCTGTGCTCATGAGACCCCACGTGGGGTACTGCGTCCAACTTGGGAATCCTTAGCACAGGAAAGACATGGACATGTTGGAACAGGTCCAGCAGAGGGCCGTGAAGATAATCATAAAAGAGGTGCTCCAGCCCTCTGAAGATGGGTTGAGAGAGCTGGGGTTGTTCAGCCTGGAGAAGAGAAGGCTCTGGAAAGACCTTGTAGCAGCTTTCCAGTATCTGAAGGGGGCCTACAGGAGAGCTGGAGAGGGACTCTGTCAGGAGGTATAATGATAGGACAAGGGGTAATGGTTTTAAACTGGAAGAGGGGAGATTTAGATTAGATACCAGAAAGAAATTCTTGCCTGTGAGGGTGGTGAAACACTGGAGCAGGTTGCCCAGAGCAGTTGTGGATGCCCCATCCTTGGAAGAGGCACTGGGCCAAATTAGATGGGGCTTTGAGCATCCTGCTCTAGAGGGAGGTGTCCCCATCCATGGCAGGGGATTGGAACTGAATGATCTTGGAGGTCCTTTCCAACTCTCACCATTCTGTGATTCTAAGAAAAGCCAGATTTAGAAAGAATTAGAAGCCAGTAATGTAGTAGTAATTAAACATGACAGTGCTGCCTTGTGGACACTGTTCTTGTGGTGGAATTATTTAAGAAGATAAAATTGCCTAGCACAGTGCAGCACCATTCTGGAGCAATGGTATGGTACAAGCTGATGTACTAGTTTGGGTCTCAAAACCAAGGCTTGTTACCTTAGTGCCTACTCGTCAAATAACAAGCGAAACTATCCCCTCCCTTCTCTGCTCAAGTGTATAAGGTTGGTAACTCTCCTCCAGCAAAGTTTCTCCTTCCTCCCTATTCCCAGCATGTGACAGGTGCAGTTTTGCTAGGCACAGTCATCCCCAGATGTCCTTGTAGCAGAGTTACGCTCGCAGCCAGACTCACCAAAGTGCTTTCCTCTGTTAACATCACATGGTAACCGCACACAGAACTCACACTGATGGCTCTTGTAAACAATGCTAGTCCCAGAGAGGGGTTGAGTTGAGCTGAAGTGCTGTGTACTTTAACTTGGCTTTTCAGAGATTTGAGCATTACCAGGTACAGCATTTTGGAAAGGCATGAGATGGCATGGGGAAGCACAGGAGGGGGAAAAAAAAGTTGAAAGTTGTCATAAATTATTTGCTACTGTTGTAAAATTCACTATAAAACACATGGTGAAATGGGTCCCTTGTATAAAAATTTGCAAATCTTGTTGCAAAAGATTGCAAATAATGTTGGAGAGATGCACTGGTTTATCTGACTTGAACTTTATTCTTAATTCTTAATGTCTTAAGAGTTACTAGGTGATAGTTTGGATTTCTGCAAAAGATTGCATTGAGTTCTAAGATCACTTGCAATTGCTTTTAAATTTAATACTTCAAATGGGTTGTGTAGAAGAATTTATCCATCAGGGTTCATCTTGCCATTTCCTTATCTTTGCTTAGTTCTTGTTTGCTTAAAACTGTGTCTCAGTCTTAGGGTTTTGAGGTTTTGTGTTTTATCATTATTTTAAGTGTTTGGAAGGCATACAGAAGTGAAGCATTCTCAGATGTAATAAAAACAGTTGTGGATCTTTTAGGCTGCTCTATACTGCAATAGCACCCCCTCTTAAAAAACAAATAGCGAAACAACTCATTTATGCAGAGTGAAAAGAGACATATGCAGACTGTGACTAAAGTCAAAGTAATTTGAGAATGGAGAAAAGTTTCTGAGTGGTGGCTGTTTGTGAAGGGAAAGGATTTCAAATACATAACTATACCTGATTGCTATCACGCTGGTTGATTCAGTTGGTTGATATGGTTGGGTTTGTTCATGTTAAGGAATAAACTACTACTTCATCAGCATTTTTTTCTTAGTTACAGCAAGGTGACAAATATTTATCTTGAGTAAATAAACCCAAAATTTGCTAATCTACTTCTGTTCAGCAATGTTTCTGGTAAGTTATAGCTTGAATACAGGTTTTTAAGAGATCTTTCCTGGGACTGAGACATAGAGCACTATGGCGTTGTCATAAATCTCTTTAGTTGCTCTTTTACCTGATTTAGACCATATGATTCTGTGCAGCGACTGTTGATGTGATCCCAACTGTTTATGCTTGAATTAAATTGTGTATTTCAGTGAGACATCCATGTTTGGTGGAAAAACTTCCAAGTGATAGATAATTTACTGTATTCTTTATAGTTTTTTCAGTTGTTAATTATGTGTGTTTGTACCGCTATGTTTTTACAAGTGCAGGGATTCTGATCGCGTAGTATTTTTTGTATATTTTTTTTCTCCTGTGTTTTCACTGAGTACTTCTTGCCTTTCTTGTGCACCATTGCAAAATGCTGAAACTCTTGCTGAGTTTTATTTCTAAGCTCAACATGGCTGTGTATGATACCTGAACATTATGTACATTTTTGTCATTATGGAAATAATTCAAATAACTGTAATAAATTTACACTCCAATCTTTAATGGGGAGTATTTATTTAGTCTGTCATTGGATGAACTAAGTGTTTCTGTTATTTCTCAGAGCATTTTATTTGTCACTTGGCATAAGCAACAAATTCAAGCTTTCTATATAACTATGGTCTTAGTTCAGAAAAAATTTCTAAACTCTGATTCTGAAGTTCTTTCGAACTTGTAAGTCCTTCTCATACATACTCTTTATTTAAAAAAGAAACAAACCCCAAACTGTT
This sequence comes from Pedionomus torquatus, assembly GCA_013398155.1. Lineage (NCBI taxonomy): Eukaryota > Metazoa > Chordata > Aves > Charadriiformes > Pedionomidae > Pedionomus > Pedionomus torquatus. The sequence goes on along the minus strand of VZRU01019631.1, from coordinate 71,258 downwards.
TGAAGGTGTTCTTGACTTGTTTTATTATTTCCTTTCCCACACAGAAATGACATCATGAGCCTTTCAAAAATTATGATTGCAAAAGATCATTTTATTAAAAGCTGATCAGTATGACTGGGGGGAAGGTGAATGTATCTTGCAGAATGCCTACACTTGTGTGACATGAAAGACCTTTCAAATAGTCTGATTGTGAGAAGAGTTCTTTAATTTTTATCAAGATGTTTGGAGCCTCTGCATGCTTTTACATGTAAGCATACAAAAAAGCGTTCTTATGCTTCAGAGGTCTCAAGCTGGGAGAATCTTGGTTTCCCTCAGTTCTGAAATGGTTTCCTGTACTAATTTAATGCATTTTTACTCTCTTCCCGCCCCCCTCAGGTATCTTTTGACATCATTCTGATCAGCAATGCAGTCTGGAACACGCTATCTTAATTTTTTTGGACTTTGGTGGGTACGTTTTAGGTTTTTTTAGGTTTGTTGTTAAATTATCCCCTAGCTCCTGGTTAAAGTAACTTCACTTGGTACTACTTCATAGACTTATGTGTAGTTTATAAAAGTTTGTAGTGCTTACAAACTACCTATGCAACTGTGATTCTTTTTAGATCCATAATAAATGACTCAGTTTTATCATGTAGATTTGTTTGTGCTGTGCTTTCTTCTTCATGATCACATCAGGACTTACTAATACATCTATTTTGAACAACCAAGATGTAGAGAAATACTTTTTCTGAGTGCGGGATTCTTTCATTTAAAATGGTCTGAAGCTCAAAATAGTTAGGGCTGGTCACTTTGTAGAAGAAATGTAACTTTTTTTAAAGGCATGACGTCTTTAGTGGTACTACCTCAGGATTTGTAGTTTTGGCGTTCTTGGCAAACTAGAACCTTATGTATATGTGTGTGCGTGTATACATACCTTTATGATACAAAAATTTTACCTAGTTTTTAAAAGCTTACTTTGAGCCTTACAAGCCTGATTTACTTTCTGGCATAAATTAGACTGGATAAGGAGTGAATCTGCTTTGCGTAGGCATGTACTCACCTGATAATTTGGATTGTTAAGAAAGGAATTCTTCCTTTCTGCATTGAGTTTATTTAGAGCAAAGGGACTTTAGAAACCTGTCTGATTTTTTTGTTTTGTTTTCTTTATTATATTTTTTCATTTTCCAGTTGAACTCAGAGAATTCTTACATGTTAAAATGAAAATTCAGTCTAGACCAGAATCTTGTTTTCGGAAGTGGTCAATAACTTGTACCAGTATAAGAAAAGGTGTATTTATCAATGGAAAGTTGTCACTTAAATACATGAAAATCAATACATATTCCCTGTAGGGATATAATTACAAAATAGGAGTCTTTCATATGATGCGAAACTTTAGGTTCATTTGCATAGAGTGATGTGCATTGTTCTGAGCAGTGCAGCCTTGTAACATCACTCTGAAGAACCATTCCTAACCAGCCTCCTGTGTTTTTGTAATGCGTGTGCATTGCTGCTGCTGTGCTAAGAGGTAACAACTTTAATTTTAAAATTAATTAATCCCTAGTGGAAAAATATCAGTGGCTTGAGTTTCCAGCAGTGGTTTATTTCTATAAACTACTGTATTTATACTGTTTTCTATAATAGTTCATATATACAGTTATGCTTCTTTTGAAATATCAAAGCATGTAGTTTTGATATGTAGTTACATATTAGGGCAAATCCAGTTTTAAGTGATAATGTGTTAAAGCTTGTTTGAAATATGTTTACTTTCGTAGATCCATACATTTACCTCTTAACATTTTCTACAACTGTTAAGGTAAGGTCATAGTTGCTTAAACATATAAACAGCATACATTGTTACTGAATGCAAAGCCTTCTACTTTTATCTTTTGTAAATTTGTTTCACATTGGGATGTTTAGGTTGTGACTAGAGACCAGTAGTGGAGATCTGTATAAAAGTTGGAACCTTAAGAATATACAAAAGAATTTGAACAATTTTGAAGTAAAATTACTTTTAACTCCATGACAGTTATGTATGATTGCTCTAAGAGTCTGCCTTTAAATATTACAAATTTAGAATGCTCAAAATGAGCACTCCGGTTCTAATTAAGATTAAAACTCTGAAGTTTTTTTATAAGCGACACGCAGCATAGAAAACCTGTGCTGTCCGTATGATCTATGCATATGTTTACATGCCAGGCATTTACTGGTTCATTTAGATATATATAAATCAATTTGCTGTGCACTTTGTTTTTAATATTTTTTAATTGAAATTGAGTTAATCAGGTAATAAAAGTTCATTGTTCCTTCTTTTAGCCACAGACGCACAATCCTGTATGGTTGGGGAGATTGGTACCATTTTGTTGGAGACATATCCTGGTAGTATTCACCTATCAAATGCTTTTTGGTTTGTTTTCACCCCCTCCCCCCCTCTCATGTTTGAGTCAGCTTTTGAGCAAGCCAAACTCGAGCCAATTAAGTGTGAAACAATACAATGCAGATCTTTCTTCTGCCAGTTCTAGATACTGATTATTTTAAAGCTCAACCTCTGGTTAGGTGCCTGTGTCAGATTTAAATCGCTATGATGATGCTTTAATTTTCTTGGGTTTAGTGTCATGCAGTAGCTTGTTTTCCAGTTGTAAATATCTTTGCAATCTTGGAGAACATGAAATTTACTACGAAGGCTTTGGTGCTTGTCTGTCAGCATCATTCTGTGCCCCTTAACCTGTGCTTTAAAATACACAGGTACTCTTACTGTTGCCTTCCTGTAACTGGGAAATCAATTTCATACAATTAGCAGAAGCTCTTTGGACTCCAGTCTGTGGTTTGGTTATCATTGTTGCAATTTAGAGTGCTTGTAAGGCATCAACACTTGGCTCAAAGTGGTTGTTTAATTGGAAATCTTCAGTGCACTTTCCCATTTAAGACAGTACAGGAATAACTTTTTTTTTATTTAAGGTATCTTTCTCCTCCTCTACTTAGTGTCTGTACATTTTTTTCCCCCCTTTACCTTCATAACTAATATGCAAAAGGTTACTCCTGAGTTCTGCTCTTGCACCAAACCTCTTCATTATGCACATTGTTTTTAGTTTAAGCTCTGGTTGTCATCGAAGTAACAACTTATGTTAAAATCAAATCACAAGCATAATATTTCCTAATATTCTCTCCTGTTACGGTGTTTTCAGGTTGTCTAGCTAGTGACTCACACTTCTGTTTTCCAAATCTCTACTGAGAGATCAAGGTTTCTTGATGAAGATCAGCAGGAGACAATTGATATATCTTTATAGATTTACCTGACAACATTCTGCCAGATTTAGGAGGGCAATTAATGGCAGAATTTCAGAGTATGCAGACGTGACCCTGCAGATACTATTTTCTTTCTTGACCGTCTGTCTGAATGACCAGTGCATATCATTGGTCATTCATTGACTTGGTGGGAATTCAGAGCAATGAGTTCTAAGAGTTCTTACGTTGCATTAGTCTCATTCAAACTGCATCTACTTTGCAGCAAGAAACTCAGAGGTTTGTCCTGCTTAACAGGCATCAAGTGTTCCTCTTCTTGTGTCATTTCTTTCTGTAATTTTTGTTAGCATGCCTCTTGTCCAAAGAAATTCTTTGTAATTTTTACCTTAGTTTGGTTAGGTTTTGTGATGTGTTTCAGACAGCAGACTCTACCAATAGAACAATGAAACTATGGCGTTATACTCTACCAGTGTAAATAATGCTCAGAACTTTGATAAATCCTAGTGTCTTTTCAAAGAGAGTATAATTTTTGTTTTGGTGTGTACCCAGTCTTAAAATCTGGTACATGGCAGTGCATATTCACTTTCACTTATCTCTGTAGGTAGCTAGCTGCCCCTTTTTTTCGTCCTTTGTCTAGGTTAGAATACTCAGATTTTATGCTGCTGTATTGGTTCTTTATTTGATGTAAATCCATCTGTCCCAGTTATCTGAAATTGTTTAAAAACGTTAATGAATATAATTCCAGAATACCCTGCAGAGGAGAATATTATACTTAAATCCAGAGAAGCTGTGGGTTTTTAGATACATGTATTGGAGAAAGAGCTCTAGGTCTTGTAATGTGGTTTAAACCACATTAACTTTCTCTCCAGGTCTTTTTAATTATTAGTATTGGGAGAAAGGGTGCAGAATGCAATGTTGGTTGGAGAATGGTTCGGGACATATTACTGCAAGTCTGTATTCACTTAAGTTATTTCCTAGGCATCTGTGATTGAGTAGTAACAGACAAGATAATGAACTAGATTCAACCCGGTAGACCATTTGCAATGAAGCTGAGAGGATTCTTTGATGGGGGAAAAAAGGAGAAAGAGGAGATACATACACAAAAGGATTTTGTGTGGTGAAGTTTCTAAGCTGCTTTAGGTTTTCAAGTTATAGAATCTGGTAACTGTAATAAAGATTTTTTTTTTTTTCTAATTTTGTTTTCATGTAACTTACCTGTTTTCAAATGCTCTTTTCATTTTAGCATGGTGTCTACTACTATATGCCTAGTATTGTCTTTTTTTGAGCCTCTAGTCCACACGTGAGATATCATACATGCATGTGAAATGTGATCTGTGTGTTTGACTCTAGCCATTAGGTGGTTAAAAGGCTTTACAGTGGAATGTTACATCAGATAGAAATTCAGTCACTTAGAAGATGTGCTGGGGGGATTAATTTTATCTCTTAATGAAGTAAAATGAAATTTTTTTCATTTACCAGCAGTACAGTATAAAGTCAGTCAGTAAAATACTATTGCTGTTGCAATGACAGTGAAGGAAAGCCTCTGCAATAATTGGACTTAAAAACGGGTAGGCTGTAATGGCGAAAGAGCGTACTAGAAGTATACAGAATGGAAACAAACTAGGAAGGTTGACTGCTGTTTAGCCTTTAACACTTAAACAAAATCCATTAAAGTTCACAAACTGACTTAATGATACAACGTATAATTAATGTTTAGCAGAAAATGTTTTATAAATGAATGCTTTGGAATTATCAAAGCCCAAAATTTCAAAATCCTTCAAAGACTTGGTGGAGCATAGAGAAAGATTCTTCTCTACTGCATGAGTCTTATTCTCTGCTGTTACATATTGTGCTCAGACTTTCCTTGTTCATCTTCCCACCATTTCTCTTGTGTGTTTCTCCTAACAATTGTGGAGATGAAGAGAAATTCAGAGGGTAATATACTGTAGATTCAACGTGTGGTTTAACTCAGTTTCCTAAGATGTGCACAGGTGCTGTATAAGATGTTAACTGGGTCAATTCATTTAATGATCAGCTGTTAACAATTGGCGTGTAATGCTTATGGTTGAGGGCAACATTCACTGAAATTAACAATTTTTACAATAACTTCTTTGGTGTAATCCTAAAAACAAGAAAGTCTTTGCAAGCAATTATTTTTTTTTTCTGTAGTTTCGTGCTGTTCCATTCCATGAGAGAAGATGGGAGAAGGGTGTTTTGGGCAGGGGTCCTATAGGGCCACTGGAACCTCCTGGTGAATACCAACTAAAACAATAGAAATTGAATTAAACTTATGTGCATGAAATACAGGGTGATGTATTTAAGAGGCACTAAATACATACTGTTAAAAAATGGTAGTAGAGTTGAAAGTGACAGGATAAAAACACCAGTTGCTGGTGAGATGATTCAGCATACATAAATTTTTCATCTACATTTATGTGCGTTTCTTTAAAATACCGCTTGTTAAAAATAATTCTGCAGAATATTTGTAGAGAAGTTGGAGGCAGAGGAATTTGAGGCCAAAGGAATGTTGATGGAGAAGAGGACGAGAGAGTAAGGGGTGCGGGTAGTGGAGTCGAACTTCATTGCATTACCTACATGTGTTGTACATGGACAGATCTGTGCCACTATTGAATAATGGGAAGCTTTCTACTGACAGCCTACACAAAAATATGGTAGTTAGCATTTTTACGAGACCATAGAAGAAATGAATAGAGTTCCATGATTAATTGTTAGAAATTATTCCATACTTTACTTTTACAGACCATTGGTAAAACCTTATATTGTTTCTAGTTTGAGTTATTTGTTTTCAAATTAGGCACTGGACTAACTGGACATGAGTCACTCATCCCTGCCTTTGTATTAATTTTATGTGTATTTATGGTTTACCATAGTACCTCCTGTTCTTTCATTACTTCTCTGTTTCTGAAAGTTTTTTCCAGTTCTGCAGAATTCTTACATATTTGAGCGCTTGGGTCAGTATAGCTGCTTACTGTGTTGGTTTGATGTTAATTTTAATGTCCTGGAAATATGATAAAGTACTGTATTTTTTTATGTTAAAATATTTTTTTCCTGTATTTTTGTTACTCTATTTTTCATGTAAAAGTTTATAAAGTGTATTAGGTTATTTTCTTGCAAATAACTTTCTTTATAATTAACAATTCAACAGTAACAAGTCTCCCTTATGTTTGTGTAGGGGAAAATGCAGTGTTGCACTCCTGAATGAGACAGAGTCTGTGCTGTCATATCTGGAGAAAGAGGTAATGTATGACTTGTGTAAATATTGAGATGGGTTTATTGGTTTTTATAACTGTAATTTTAATAAATGGGCAAACAGTACCTTGAAAATCTTTCCTTGAATGATAAGTTAGAAAAGTTCTGTTGTTGAAAATACTGTTTATTAAAGTGTTATTGGATAAATACTTAATTGACATTCTTCAATGATGTTTTTATTATGAATATGGTTGTGTTTAGAAAATAATACTTCAAAGTAATTCATATAGTATGTAATAAAAGAGAAATATACAGGCTCTTTCCTGTAGTGGATACTTAAGGGTGAATTCACATGATACTTCTTTTCCTTTTTTTTTTTTCCCTTTTTTTTTTTTTTCCTTTTCCTAGAAAGAATAATATTCTATAGTCAATGGACAGAGAGAGCAAGAGAGGCTCTTGTAGAGGGCAACTTAGCATAGGTGTCTGATTTTAAGGTCTCTGAATTATTGTGTATGTTGCCTCCTGAGCTTTCATTTTCTGTGGAAGGAATTTAGGGTACTTCGCCTTACTAGGAGGGAACAAAATGCTCTGAGACAATTGTGTTGCAAAATACTTTCGAACTAGTGATATTTTTCTTTGGTGTGTCTTAATATAACATCAGGCAGACAGTATTTTTAAGCACGTCTTTATATTTAAATTTCTACACGAAACCCAGTGGTAATCTGTAAAAATGTTTCTGAAAACAGGATTTACCCTATACTTCAGGTGCCTGTTGCAGACACGTCAATGTGATTTTTATGTAAGCCCTTTTCAGACACTGACAGTGTTTTATGCTTTTTAAGACTAATTCAGAGTGTAAAGTCATGCAAAAGTATGGTAGAGGAAACATGTTAAATTCTAAAAGCAGTTAAAATTATTTTCAAATCCATCAATACTTTTCTGTGTATGAATCTTTTCATTATTTCTTTGTTCGAAAATAACTTCTAGCAAAGAGAGAAGCTTCAATTTAAGCCATTTAAAGGTATTCCTGAAACATCTGCATTATTTAAAGTAAGGATTAATGTCCTAAACCTGTGCTCTGTAAAAGTGTGTGAAGGGGATTACTCTAATAACTTGCAAATGGAAGGTGATACAGATTTACAAACCTAATTTTAAAAATCATTATGCTGTTGCAAATGTGTTTTCTTTTTTAGGATACTTTTTTTTATTCACTGGTGTATGATCCATCACTGAAAACACTTTTAGCAGACAAGGGAGAAATCAGAGTGGGGCCTAGATATCAAGCAGATGTGCCAGACATGCTTGCAGAAGGTAAATATATGATCTTTGATTAGTCAAAAAAATTCTCCCCTTGAATTATTACTTATCCAGACTTTCTGAACTAAATTAATCAGCATAGAGGCAGAGAAAGTAAAATAGTAAGTCTTAGAAAATTGATGAATACCAGTAGACGTTATGAAGAAAGCAGGCTGTTCAGAAGACATTGTTCATTTCCAGTTTGTGCATAACACAATTTAGGCGTTCAATGTTTCTTTATTTAATGGCTGTATGGCTGGTTAGTTCTTAGGTACGGGCCTTATGGAAAGAAGATGTTGAGGACCAACCCATTTTGCAGAATAATAACACGATAATAAAAAACGTCAATAATAATGTAGTCTTTCTATCCTTTTTAAAACAGGCTCTGTATAGAAAATGTGTCTTTGTGTCTTTTCATTTTAAAATGTTAGCTTCCATCAAAGTGTCTTGTCTGTTTTGTAGTGGGACTGAAACAAATGTTAATGTAAATGTTAATAAATGTTAGCTTAACTTTAAAATCACTGATATTTTTAAAAAAATATTTTATTTATTTATAATCTAACACAACTTGGGGCTTAGTCTTTTGCTACATAAGAACTTTGTTCTTCTAAACAAAATTTCTAGTACAATATTTAGTGTCTGGATGTTATTTAAGAAGTGTAAGCAGCTGTGTCTTGCTATGTTTGCGATTATTTTTACTTAGTAAATTTTAAAATAAACTGGTTTGTTGGTGAAATGTGCGCTGTACATTGAGTGCTAACAAAAGAAAAAGTTTCCTGAGAAGTATCTAGAGATAGGTACTATTTTCAAGAGTCTATTTTATTCCTTAATAAGAAAAAATTGTGACAGGAATATCACCTGTAGTAAGCCAAAGGAGTTCTGAATACCACAAATATGTTTATTTGTAACATTAAATGATGTGCTTTCAATTTGTCATCGTCTGCTTTTTTTTTTTCTGCTACAATTTCTTTTGTACAAAACAAACATTATTTCTGCAAAGCTTGCAGAAAACAAGAATTACTTCATTTCTTTCAAGTGGCAGATTATTTTACAATGGATGCCATTTAGTAGTTTACCAGCATTACTACCCTGACCAGAAAGAAACTAGAGGAGTCTCTTCTAGGTTTGTTTATAAGCCACACAGACTTGTTTCAGAAGAAGTTTATAACTAGTATATGATATGCTGCTATTCTTGCTGTAAAATATGCCTGTCATAGGGAAACAAATAATTATGTAGACATTCCTGTGCTTAAGGGGGAAGCTTCCCAGAGGACTAAGAGAAAATGACTGTCTCAATGTGCGTATCAAGTAGCCAGGAAGTATTAATGTGCTTCCGAAGTAGCTGGTTGAATTGCTGGGTTTTCAGGATGAGCTGGGGTTGTCGGCCAGGCAGGAAGTCTTTTCATATTGAATTGTGCTACTTAAATTACTAAATAGTAATTGTGCTACTTAAATTACTAAATATGGAATAATGAATACTGCATAGAAAGTAATTGGTTTTCCCATGGCAACTTTACTTACTTAATTTTTTTCTAAAATTCTGTATTTATTGAAAGTTAAATTACCAAGTTCTTCTGGGGTTTATATTTGAGAGTTAAATCCTTGAGTCATCTAATGAGTAGAAGATCTTAGATCTCTCTTGCATCATGAGGACAGGATTTCACTATATATTATTTCTTTTTTTCTCACACCCCATTAATATCCAAAGTGCAGTAAGCGATGTAGTCTTCTTGCTGAGTTCAGTAGGCAGTAAGAGCCCATCAGTTACTAAGAAACACCAAGTTCCCCACCAACCAAGGATCTAGCAGCATATGGAGCACTTCTTTGGCAGTTTAGTTGGATTAATCTGCGCTTATTTCCAGTGGCTGGTGGGGAAAAAAAAGTTTAGTTTTAGGAGGATAAAAATACCTGAATTATTGTAGCTTTGACTGATTGTTACCTCAATGTTTCCATACCCTTCTGAACCCCAAGGAAAAGAAAAAGGTGATTCAGCTGATCTTGTGTCTTTATGTAAGGTGACAGCCTGAAAGTTAATCCATTCACTGACAAACCTTTCCATTCATGAAGAAAATTCTAAAAAATATTTAAAATTAATAGAAGAAAATAGATATGTTCAGATAACATGGGATTCGGTGAAGATTTCTGAATCTTGAAATAAATTTCTCAGTCTGTATTTTTAAAAGCTGCTAATGATCTGTCTGTGCAAATGATTATGCCATAATGTGTGATTCTTTAAAATCCTAGAGCGATCACCTTAATTTTAAAGAAATAATGTAGGTAACTTTGAGTCAGTTATGGATTACTTGAGAAAAATTAGCCTTTATGTCATCTAATAATAGTTAGAAAGCATTGCTAACTTTACTTACAGGTGAAGTGTGTCAAGCCAATTTAATGTAAAGGAAGTAGATCCAGTTCAAATGACTGAAGACATGCCAGTTCATGTCTTCATGCCAGAAGACCAGTCACAATGGCTGAAAAATGAAAAACGTTCTTGGATCTGTGAAAGCCCTTCCACATCTTCTACAAACATTTAATTATTTAGATGTAATCATGCTGATATATTCTAGTTGGTTAAAAATTCAAATTGATTGCATTTTCTCTGTGCTGTGATAATTTATGTTCTATCAGAATGAACTACTGCCTTTTTTTTTTTTTTAGTAGTTTTAGGAAAACTATATGCATTTTTTTGTGGGAATAGTTCTGTAAGCATATGAACAAAATTTAAATCTGGTTGAAAATGCCTAAGCCTTTTTCATCTGCACTGGTTTTGTTTTTAGTGACTTAGCTAAATTGCTTGGATTAGACATTTAGTGAAGACTCTAACTTTGGAGAAAGACCAGCTTTCTTTCAGCAGTCTCTCATGATTTCTGTTATGAGCATCTTTGTGAGTAAAACTTTGATCAAAGTTGTCATATTCAAATGGTACTATGGTTGTGTGAAACGCTTCGTTCTCCCCACAGTGTTCTGGTCCTTCTAGACTTCTGACATTCTGCTCCTCTGTACAAAGCAAGAATAAAAAGGTTTATCTGAGAGAACCAAAGCACACATTTGGACAAAGAGTATTTTGTTTCAAGCATCCCTACTCCTCAGTCCAGGAGTAGGGTACCTGGTTCTCTGATGTGATGGCCAGAAGCTGTTGTCAGGTGCATCCACCTCCTGTATTTGATCAGCAACTTATAAAATATGTGACTAGTAAGTTTAAAAAACAAAAACAAAAAAATGCCAAACAACCCAAAATCCCAACCCTATACAGTTTTGCTTTGGGTAAGTCATTATCTGTCATCATTATTTGGTTAAAAGGCATACTTTCATAAATTATTCTGAGTATGATCAGATTGTTCTCTGCTTTAACTAACAAATTTTATTTAGCCCTGTTTTGTCTACAGGGAAGTATAACTATGAGGAAGGCCAGGAGAACTGCTCCGAAGCAGATCAGTTTAGATACCTGATAGACTTTTATGGAACATTGATCCTTCCCAGTCTCACAACTTGTTCTATTTAAAACCAAATGTTTTTAAATTCTGGCTTTTCAACCAGTATTTTTCAGGAACAACTGATACAGGGACAGGTTTTGTTACGTGATTGACTAGAAAGTGGAGAATGAGAGAAAAGTATTAGCATAACATTAGGGCTATAGTTTGTGAAGCAGGCTAATGCTCAAGAATGGGAAAAACTGAGAAAAATAAGTTTTCCCATTCCAGGTTTTCTTGTAATGCATTGAAAAAACTGTCTTCCTCACATGCCTGTACTAGTATTTCTGCCTCATGCATACTATCATACGTCTAATTGTAGTTGTCACACAGTAAAATGTATGACAGCTTAGCTAAATAAACACAGTCGAAGTGTCATTATGTACAATGGGGAAACCCAAGTGTTTAAAATAGCCTAATTGGCCAAATCAGTAATCTCTTAAGTTATGGCTTACTTTTATTGAATATAGGATTGTGAATCAGATGGAAAGACTGGGACAAAGCTAACAAAGGTGAATAGTTGTTCCCCTCTCTGTCAAAAGCTTGACTAAAACTCCTGAAGCAAGAAATATTTTCTAAATAAACCTAGCAAAGAACTTTATCATGTATGTGTTCTGGACATGAGATATGTAAGTCTAGTGAAAATAGCTGGAGTAATTATCTACGTTAAAAACCCTGACCAGACAAAAAATTAGTAAACTGTATTTTCAAGAAAATGAATAAAATTTGAAATAACTATCTTATATGATTTTGAAGACAATTAGAGAATAAGTGTAATTTGTTGGAATATATTTTCTGATGTTACATTTGCTTTGTCAAGCAATAATTAATGAATCTTTTTTGTACCAGGATTTGGTAGATGAGTGCTTTGTTAGGCAATGTAAAATATTTCAATGTTGAAATTAGCATTTTCAAGAAAACTTAGCCCACCAGCTTAAGAACAATCATGCTAGATCAGATCGTGAACTGTTAATCCATGCAGACTGTCACATCTCTTGGGCCTTCTTAGTTTTCTTGGAACTTGTTTAAATGCTATTAGAAATCCAGTAGGCTGTCACTGAGCTTCTTAGGTATCTTTCTGATCTCTTTGCAGAACTTCACTAAGTGTGTGATGTGTGATTTTTTTAATTTTTTTTTTTTAATTATTATTTCTTTATTTATAAAAGGTGTGCTGGCCTATCTCCATAATATCTTTGTGGTTTCTACTAGTTTGGCAAGTACAGCTGTGGGTCATGGTGTTGCTTAGTTGCCCACATTCTCCCTTTAGCCTATGTACCCTCCTTCACACCCTAGGTAACATGGATGGATTTGGGTTCATGTGTTAATGTTAGTATCAATTGTATCCTTGAGTTCCTGTAGAAATCTTGAAAATGTTTGTCCGAAGTGAAATAACTTGTGAGTGTTAATGTTGTATAATGCTTTTGTAACCTCACCTATAGATGCTTCATTTTGAGGTAGATCTTTTAGGTCTCTCATGAAGCATGAGAACCCCTCTAGTTTTTTCCAGTCATCACAAATGCAGAGAATTAATTTGAATTCCTTGTTGGCTCTCTTTTTAAACATCACATTGACAAGGTCTTAGACCCTTATGTAGTCTATAGACCTTCTGACTCTATAGATTATGTGCATTAATAGAAGTGTAACCATCAGGTCGTGGGAGGTGATTCTCCCCCTCTACTCTGTGCTCGTGAGACCTCACCTGGAGTACTGTGTTCAGCTCTTGACTCCTCAGCATAGAAAGGACATTGATCTGTTGGAACGGGTCCAGGGGAGGACCCCGAAGATGATTAGAGGGCTGGAGCACATCTCCTGTGAAGACATGCTGAGAGAGCTTAGGCTGTTCAGCCTGGAAAAGAGAAGGCTCCAGGGAGACCTTCTAGCAGCCTTTCAGTATCTGAAGGGAGCCTACCGGAGAGCTGGAGGGGGACTCTTTGTCAGGAAGTGTAGTGATAGGACAAGGGATAATGGTTTTAAACTGGAAAAGGGGAGATTTAGATTGGATATTAGGAAGAAATTCTTTCCTGTGAGTGTGGTGAGGCAGTGGAACAGTGTGCCCAGAGCAGTTGTGGATGCTCCATCCCTGGAAGTGTTCAAGGCCAGACTGGATGGGGCTTTAAGCAACCTGCTCTAGTGGGAGATGTCCCTGCCTATGGCAGGGGGGTTGGAACTCTATGATCTTCAAGGTCCTTTCCAACTCTAACCGTTCTATGATTCCGTGAAAACTGTAGTCATTTGAATGTCCTGTGAAATTTGGACAATGTTGTAGCAAATAAGAGGATGAAAGGAGCGAAAAACTAATAACTAACCCTGTATCAGGGAGTGTGTCTCAATGACAAGGAGTATTTTTTTCTTCTGTGAAGAAGAACAAATTTTACTTTAATTTTGTTCTACCTGAAAGGAGAATTATAGCATACAGAAATACTTATAAGTATAGCATATAAGAAATACTTAAATTTCATACATTCATGAAATATATATTGGGGTGTAAAGCAGTTGAGGGGAGCAGCTCTGTGGGATGGGCCCTCAGGTGCTGGCAGACAGCAAGAGGATACAAGCCATTAGTGTGCCCTGGTAGCAAAGGAGGTCAACTGCATTCTGTCTGGGCTGTGTCACCTGGTATGTAGGCAGTAGATCAAGGAACGTGATCATCTACCTTTACTGAGTGCTCATTAGATCACATCTGGATACTGCATCCAGGTTTGGGTCCCCCAGTATGGGAAAGTTTTAAATAAACTGAAGTTAAGTTCAGTGGAGGCCATTGTGCTTATGGGGCTAGCGCATTTGACCTGCAAGGACAGGCTGAAGGAATTGAGATTGTTGAACCTGGAGAAGAGGTGGCTTCAAGGGGGAGGCTGACAGCAGCCCCCTAGTGTCTAGTGGAGGATGTTGAGGAGACAGGTTCTTGACAGTGGTGTGCAGCAGGAAGAGGAGCTTACATAGACAATTCAAGACATAACTTGAAATAAGAGGTTCAGAATGAGCAGCATTTTTTTTCCCCATGAGGATGGTCAGGTGGTGGAGGAAGTACCCAGGGAGGTTGTGCCATCTCTGTCCTTAAAGGTTTTCAAGACCCAAGTGGATAAAGCTCTGGTCTGACCTCAAAGCCTTTGAGGAGGAGGTTGGGCTAGAGACCTCCTGAGATCCCTCCCTGTTTGAACTAATGCTACTGTGGTACTCCAGCATAGCAACCTACTGATGAGATTCACTCTAGTCTTCTACCTTTTATCCTGGGGAGGTGCTGCTGTATGTGTTGGGACTGGAAGCTTAACTCGTTAAAAAAGAGTAGAAGTGAACAGTCATTTAATCAATAAATGTTTCCATCAAAGATCTTAGGCCAATCTTCTTCTGTGCTTACCTACAGTCGTTTTTTATTAAGAGAAGCTGCAAGAGAAACCTCAAACTGCTACTTTAGTCACTTTCTCTCTAGTGATGGTGCTGGGTAGTAGATAGGTTTTCTTTTTTTGTATGTGTTCAGTCACTGCTATTAGCATGCTCAGTTTCAGCTGACTTTTACATAAAGGCTTGAGACAATATCTTGAGCTCTTAGCAAATCTCAGTCTAAAAATAAAAGGAACACCCAGAGACTAGGAAGTGTGAACACTGATGTTAAGCTAACAGCATTAATGCTTACCGAAGTATAATTAGATTATAATACTGCAATATAAGAAAAAGTGTAACATATGCATAGTATGATTCAGTTAACAGAGCAACTGCTAACCTTTATAAATTTTGTTTCTCTTGTAAAAACATGGGGTAGCTTCTGAGATTTAGCACGAAACCACCAGATAGAAAGTAAATTGTAGAGGGAGTTAAACTCTGAGCTTTCTCTACCTGTCTTAAGTTGTTCCGGTGGCTGAAGGTTGTCTTTGGGCACGGAAGGATTCCCAACCTACGTTATCCTGGGCAGCGATACAGTGGTAGCTGTTTGCAACTATCAGTGCGCACGTGTTTATCTGAACAGTGGAAAGTGTCTGGTAAGAATGATTTACTGCTAATTGCCAGTGTATGGCAGCAGCTTCTGTCAGCTCATCGTGCCTGCTGTATGGATGCTGTGTTCTGAGCAAGTCACGTGGAGCTGGGCAAAACAGGGGCATGTCAGATTGGGAAACATGATGTTCAATGCTTGAAGGGTCAGTGTTGATACACAGTTGGTGGGACATAATGTTTTGGTCTTCGTGCAGGGATATATGGAAGGAGACAAGTGTCAGTGATTCCTGTGAGGAATCACTCTATTTGAAGGTTTGTCCAGAGAATTGGCTGCTTACATTAAGTACTGCTAGTACTAATTGAGTGCTGCAACCGGTAATGGCAAATAGTTTGCAAATCCCTGTTTTAATTAGCCTGGAGAGTTGATCTTAGAGTCACTGTTACAGGGATGTCTGTGTTCTGCTAGATGGAATTTTTCTCATTCTAATATCTCTTCCCCGCTGCAGTCCTGTCCAGTCCTGTCCTAGCCCAGTGCTCCTTATCTGTTGTATGTAAGTTTAAAAAGAAACCACTGCATTCTGGGGAATTCTTTATGGAACGGGAATCTAACACAATTAGGTATTCCCTGGCCATTTAAAGCAGTACAAAGAGCTTGGAGTTGCCAGGGAAAAAGACTACACCATTACTAAGACATAGAGAGGAAGAGGAATTAGAGTCTCCAAAATGGAAGAANATTTTTTTTTTTTTTTTTTTTAATTTTAATACATGAAATTATAAACTATATTCATGATACCTGCATAAAACTCCAGCACATCTGTAAATATCCAGGGAGTACCTAGAAATAGCAATTGCTGAGCACTCAGGAAGAAGGAGAGCAGTTGGGGAAATGTAAGCTGTAAATTCTGGGTGGTGGTCAGAAGACTTGTATCCAAGACTTCTAAAACTTTTCTCTGTTTTGAAAAAGAACAAAATAATTCATTTAGAGTTATTTCCTAGTGTCTTCTCTGTTTTTTCACTTCTTATTACAACTCAGTTTCAAGACCATGTTGTTTTTAATATATCAGACATTTCAGATAGAAACTATAAAACTCAGAGTCCAAGCTTGTTAACGTTTGGGAATATTGGAATTCTAGGATTTTAAGTTTAAAATTGTTACAGTTAAGAGACAAATAAGAAGCTCATCTACATATTGTTTAGAATTTTAGTGTTATTACAGTACAGGATGCTTAGACAGTTTATTGTATTTTCGGGTTCTAAAATGCTTTCTGTATACAGTAAAACTTTGTTTTCATTTAATAAATGTAAAATATGTTTAAGAATAGTGGAACCCAGATGTAATCTCATGAGGAAGGATCTGTTCTGTTACTTTATGGTACATAATACTCCCATTTATTGGAAGAACCACTGCTGAATTTAAAAACCGCTTATACTGGCCAGAGACCCACAGGAAACGTTGAAATGGTGCAGCTGATTCTCATGTCAAAAGTCTATGTGCTGCATTATCGCTATTAGTGTTGATGTGATTGCAGTGCTTTCATTTGGCTGCGAGAAGATAAAAATCAGGCAATATGAAATATTTTTAGAATACTCTGTATGCTAATATTTAAGTACTAAAGTCCGAGAGTCTTTCAATTAGATAGTTAGATACTGAAGACAATTAATCTGTGACGTCTGTGAGAAACGTCTAACAGGATAAACAAATATTGTGTCTGTGTCTTGTCAGTTTTCAGAAAATATGATCTGTAATTTGTGCTAAGTGATCAGTCTTAGGACAACTGCTGTGTATGAGAACTGGACACATTAATACAATAGGCAGTTCTTAGAAAATATAATTCAGAAAATGCTCCCTATTTTTTTTCCTGAGTTTCTGTGTACTATTTCCCAAATAGTATATGTCTGGCCTTTTGTTTTTATCTGGCTTTAAGAAACCATGAAGGCTGCTTAGTTTGAACCACATGGTCCTGAAGTAGTTAATGTTTCCTTTGTGAGAGATCCAAAGGAAAACTGCATTTACAAGAATAAATCAGTGTATTTAGTTTAAACTCAGTTGCTTAGGTACAGTCATCAGAGAAAGAATTGCTTTTCCTGTGCACACAAGGTGACAACAGCATCAGCTTTAGGCTCTTCAGTGAGCACTTTGGTGGCATGCAAGGAAAAGGTTTTTGTGGAAAAAGCTGTCAAGTAAAAGAACTTTTTTGGATGGAGTGGAAGAACTTGTCTGTGTAATAGCTTACGCACCTCTTTTGTTCTACACATAGCAATTTGCGTGTCCATGGTCAATTGTTTAAGACTGGACTTCTGTCAGTTCAAGAGATCTGGACAGCAGTAAGCAAAGCTCAAATTCTGGTACCAGAACTGCCTTTCAGGAGCAACCTAAAAAAGGAAACCTGTATGCATAACTTGCATTTGCCTAGGAACCCTGTAGAAATCTCTTCCACCAAGTTCAGTGCAAAATGTATTGAAGCTTCAAAGTTGTTTGAAAAATGAAGTAACTTAGCAGAAAAAATAAATAATTATTTCAAAACTTCAGACAGAAAATACCAGAGGCAGAGAGGGTGATTGGGGGTGATTAGTCCAATTAAAAGATGATGGCTTTCTGTTTCAGTTAAGTTTTCAGAAGGAAGGTGTGGAACAACACATGCAACAAGGAGATTCTGGAGTTCTTACTTGTGGAAATTAGAATAGTGCAGGACAGGAAAGGTGTGATTGTTCTAACCCAGTAAGACTTACTTTAATGGTTAGAGCAGAGGAACATTGCCAAGACCTGATTCATCTCAGCTAAAAATCTAAAATAGATATGAGGATGTTTAAGGTTAGATGAGAGGAATCTTGACAAAAGTAATACACCAGAATAAAACTCCTATTTATATGTACACAAATATATTTTGTTCTTGAATGGAGTTTCTGTTGGTTGCACTTATGACTTTGGGAAAAAATGAAAAGTTTTACTATAATACTTCTAAAAGAAGGAGCTGTTTCTTGGGGATTAGTGAATTTAAATATGGTAGTCACTTGTCCAATTTGCGGATTTTTTTTTTCCTTGTTATTAAGCTCAGTGGAGTAAATTTTTTAGAATTAACAGTCAAATGCATGATCATTACAAACAGTGAGGTATTCTTTACAGTGTTGGATGTGTCAAATTTTAGTAGGATTATAAGAGCCTTTATATCAGTCTTGCCAGTTTCTCTACTGTGCAGTTGAGTTAGTGATATATGTGGTGGGCAATCAAATGCATGTTTATAGACTTACTATAAATTAAACAAAGTACATGTAAATGCTCTCTGTGCTTGTTTTCAGTAAAGACTTCATTTACTTCTGTCTAACCTTGCAGATGCAAGGGAAAGTTTAGGGTTGCAGCCATAAATACTGCAGAAGCTCAATTAGGTACTTGGAAGCTTTGTGTTATAAAACAGTATTTTATGACTTTTCAGTAATGTTATTTAAAAGTATTTGTTGCCGTTCAATACTATTTATTGAAGTTTTAAGTGCATGTATAATTTTGATCGAACAAGTTGGTTCTCATATACATATAATACAGTATTCTTATATTATGTGGTAATGGAAGTTTTTGAGGTTCAGTTCTCAGATCATTCACAACTTTGATATCAACAGTCAAATGATAAATTAGAAGAGTTGGAAGTTGTGCTGTTTAGCAATTACAACTTATAAAAGCTGCTCAACAATTGAGGTGAATTGTTTGGGTTGTTCTGCTTGGGGATTGTTGGAGTGTTTTGGTTTGGTTTTGTTTTTTTTTTCCCCCCTCTTTGTCCCTGCCCTGAGTTGTAAAAACAGCTACTTTTCTTTAGTTTGCTTTATACTTGATGAGAAGTCAGTTGAGTTTTAGTCTTCGCAACAAGAGAACCATGATTTCCTGCTGTCTTTAGCTTCTTGAGAAGACTGAGGAATGGTCTCTGCTGCGCTGTTGCTGTAGAATGTTGAGCATGATTGCTGTCGGAAAGACTTCTTAATAATAATAGCTGTAGAGCTGAGAATCTTCAAATACTAAATGAGTTCTGTCGTGTAGACAGTCTTATGAAGGGTACAGTTATTTATTGTATGCTGTGTATGTGCTTATTATCCCAAATAATGTACTACAGTGAGCGCTCAAATTGCCTTTCAAGCAGCAACATTTTAGGGTTTAATTGACTTTGTGGGTTTCTTTTCTACCTGAGTAACTTTGCCTAAATGGACTTATTGTAAGTTCACATTTTTGTTTCCTTTGCTGTTGTATTGAGGTCCAATTTTCTTTTTGACTTTTTTCTGTAGTAGATGGAAAACAAATACCAGATACAAATGTAATATATTTCTTACACTTGAATAAGTCAAAATACATTTTGTCCTAAAGAAAAAGTTATTCTCTGTATTATGTTTTGTTTAAATGTATGCAAACGAATAGCCCTATTTGTCTTTAGAATACTATAGTCAAAGAGAATTTGCATGTTCATAACATTTAGTTTATGTTAAAAAAATGCAGGACTAGAAATTTAATTTTAATGTTTTGGGGTTTTTTTGAAGAGTGCAGTGTCTGTGCATTGTGGTATCCTTCTTTCCAAACCAAGAATTTTCAAGACTGTTAATGTTTGTAGATAGTACGGTACTGTTACTATTTTTACACAGAATGATTTTCATTATGCTCTCCTGAAAACTGTATTACCTCATGTGTTGTTATTTCAGAAATTCAGAAAAACTGTTGCAGTCTTTCTGTATTCAAATTGAAATAGATGCTGGACCACTTCCCAGTGTCTATCGAACAAAAAAAAAAAGTACAATGGGGAGTGGGGGTCATGGAATCACAGTGCGAGTCACATTGTATAGGTTTATTTACCAAAATCGAAGGAATACAAGAAGCCAGCTCCAGAATAGAGGTGAAATTTGGGTATCTTTTCATTAGCTGAGTATTTGTCCTTGTCTTTGAACTGAAGAAGACCTTGTAGTTTTATGCAATATATTAGTTTAGGTCATTGCCTTTAGAAGTGCCATAAAAAGCTAAAATGGAAGGATCTTTTATTATTTCATTTCTGTAACAGCCGGGATTCTACCTAAATATACTTTAATATAAAAACTATAAAGTGAGGAATGGTGTGATTTTAGGACATTATACCTCCATGTTCTTTTTGGAAGTTTCTTTTTTCATACTGTTCTGCAGAGCTTTTGGAAAGAGGCAGCCTTATTTGTTCCTTTCTTCCAGCACTGGACAAATATTCCC
Source organism: Pedionomus torquatus (assembly GCA_013398155.1). Taxonomy (NCBI): domain Eukaryota; kingdom Metazoa; phylum Chordata; class Aves; order Charadriiformes; family Pedionomidae; genus Pedionomus; species Pedionomus torquatus. Next base: position 50,933 of record VZRU01019631.1, on the reverse strand, counting down.
ATGAGCCAGTCATTCTTGGTGCAGTATTATGAAATTCGTCATTACTGTGAGGTTACAGTTTAGTTTATTCTGAGCCCAATTGTAATTTTTTTCTGTTTAGGAATGTAGAACATGATGAATTAAAGTTCTTTTGAGTGCTTTGTGAGGTCTTCTGATCATAAGTGGTTGATGTATAAGCACTGCAAGGCTGAGCACCGAGAGTGCTCTAAGGTTGTTGAAGTCAGAGGCAATTTTAATTGAAAAGGCATACTTTTGAGTGAAGAAGGACTGAACTTTTTTATAGACTAGAGCTTTATAGGGTGGGGATGATTGGCCTATGCATGTTTTATTGGCTTGGAAAATGCGCAGTAGCAGTTCAAGTTGCTGTAGACAAATAATGGGCTTGAATCATCCAATATCTCTATACATGTAGTCATTATATAGCCTGTGTCTAATTTCTAGTCTTTATACATCTTACATTCATATATTGAATTTTGCCATAAGATTTGTGCAAATATACAATTTACCTGAATTACTAATTGAAATCCTGAGTGTATATGTGTCAGGCAAGCTAAGGAGATTGGAATTGTTCTGCAACTGAAAGGTAAACAGGTAATTTTTCTTTTGCCCATGCTTTTAAAATAACTTAATCTTTCTCATGTTACTTTAATCAGAGAAGTTATTTGCACATCATTTAGTTTTATGTTTTGCAGAGTTGCGTGTAAGTCTTTGAACTTTTTTTTTCTGGATGATTTTTGATTATCAGTACTGGTGGGAATCACAAATTGGTTAACAAAAAAAAAAAAAAAGATTACTATGTCTGCAGAGCTTTTATAGTGAGAAGGGTTGTTATATCTGTTACTTAAGGCCGACAGTCAGCTAGCTGTTTACTATGGATTCAGTTTATGCAGAGATGAACTCATTAAGTGTCAGTAGGTAAAGTTTGTACATCCATCTGAAAGATGACTTTCCTCCTGTACTAAACATAAAAACTGTTTTTCCCAGTAGCAATTAGTTTGGCATTTTGTAACCTGCTTTCTCAGTAAAACTGCGTGCCCTGCCCGTCAGTTCTTTGCTAGAAGCTGTGTGTTGTGTTGTGATAATTAACCTCTGTGTATGAATGTATAATTCATTTTATACAGAATATGCTGAGTGTCTTAGAGGGGAAGTAATGAATTTTTCATTTAAAGACAAGGCTCACATTTTACTATAGACAGACAAGCTTAATGCTTGGAACTTTGCTAGCCAGTATGAGGAAATCCAGTGTGATGCTATTTTTCTCATCTGTAAATGAGAGAAAATGTTTGCAGATGAGCAGTCTTAAACAGCAGCATGAGAAGGTGGTTCATGAATCGAAGCCTCGATTTGGTGATTAGTTGCCTGTTTTTACAATGCTATATAGCACATGAAGCTATGTTCAAAAATACATCTGGGGTTACCTGCAAGTTAATATGCTGCCCAGCAGTCCTCTCAAAAAATCTGCTAAATGCTGTGTCTACTAAATCTGATCCCGTATCTCAATAACAGAAGGTTCATTCTGTTCCATGCTGGACAGGACTAAGGAAGGCTAAAAACTGAAAAGTATCTGTCTTCTGCATCCTTGCAAAGTAGCTAAGATATCCCAGTTTCACAGGTATGAAACTGAAGCACAAAAACGACAACAATAAATTTTCTTCTTGCATATGTGACAAGCTTGAAGAATATGTTTATGTACTTAAGCACCTAGTGAGTCTGGTAATTAATGCACGAGTCAAAACACCTGGCTGATCTCAAAAGCTTATATCAAGCCTTGAGTGAAGTTCCATAACAGAAGGAACTCTGTGGCACTACTACTAGTCTGGTGTCCAACTGTGGTCCATGGATCTGTCTGCTGCCTTATTACAACCAAAAAATTTCAACCACAGATTTTCTGTCCCATGTGATTAAGGATCCAGCAGCTGATAACTATGTTTTGCATGTCATGAAAGATTGATTCACTCAAATCTGACCACTGCAGGTGTTTAGATTGTATGTTTGGATTGAAATGATTGCTAAATTACGTTTTGAAAGGGAGCATTAAAAGGTATTTTGAAAAATAACACAAGTTATGCAAAATGCAAAAAGAAGACATTGTACCTGACAAATGGCATCTATAAAAATGGGCCTCTTGGCTATTTTGCAGTCAGTTACCTCATCAGTGATTTGTCATTGAAAGTGGAATTGGCTTTGTTTCCCTGAAAGCCATATTTTAAAAATCCAACTTTTATATATTTCAGTTTCTGAAAAGGCTACAATATTGCAGTGTAATTATATATCTGTAAAATTAAGAGAATTGCACTCTAAGAAAAGGTTTATATTGAAAGTTGGTTTCTTTTGGTTGGACGTGTTAGAAGAACATAGAATCATACTGAATCTTACATACTAATTGCCTTGTGGGGATTTATCTGCAGGAAGTGAAGTCTAAAAGACTAAATAGATCTTTAAATTCTTGCCGTTCATTTTAATTGCATTCAGTTAAAAGTTGCATTTTGTTTAATTTTGTTCTGTAAATTTTTTCTTACAGTTGTTTTCTGAAGCATAGATCATGCTTTCCTTTGTTTAAAATGACTAACTGAAATGCAGAACCTAATTTATTTTTTAAAAGCAAAAAATAATATTTTACCTCTTATTAAAAGAGAACCCTGAGAAGTAAGGCGTTAAAGAATTGATGAGGAGAAAACCAGGCGTATTTTTGGACATCTACTAGTGTTTTCCAGTGAAATTAATGTTCAGGATTAGATTGGCTATAATGAAATTATAAGCAGCACTCAAAATAAATTGGATACACCGGTGTGTCATATTAGCCATTTAAAAAAAAATAGCCTAGCACTTCTCAGAAGCTCTAATTGGTATGTTGGTTGTGGTGAGGGAATTATAAAATAGCACCCGAGAGCCTTCTCAGATGCAACACTGAAAATGTTAGAAGTTGAATTTTTGTACCTGGAGTTCACAATTTAAGGAATGCATATTATGGCAAGTTTGATACCTGTTCAGTTTGAATGTCTTACAGTTCTGTGTCAAATTCAACAATATAAAAGATGAATGTAGGAGGTGTTAACAGAAGTCCCATCATAGTTTTAAAGGCATCTGATATGTTAAAAATCCCATAGTATAAGGTGCGGGCAAGATTAACTAAGGGCAGATAGCTCAAGGAAAACATGTTTGGTTTTTTTTTGGTAATTACTATTTTGAAAGAAGACCTCTGGAAAGAAGACCAGTTAATCTTACGTGATCGTCCTGTACCGATTCTTTCAGCACATTTAAAGGAAGTAAACAAAATTTTTATTCCTGAAATTAACTCTTCAAAGATTTCTACAGCACCACTTGACTGACTGCCTTCATGATTTCATCTGTTTACATTACTTTTCTTCCTGTTTAAGTGATAATATCATGCCATTTAAGTGGAAGATGAGAAGTGAAGAAGTTTTTGAAAGTGCAATTTGGCAGAGACCACAGGTCTTCCAGAAACCTCTGTCTGTTGTTGTTGCAGTAATACTTAATATTGCAAATATTACCTTATATGTGCTAGGAATCTTTTGGTATAGATATTCTATTGATCATACCCTTTTTATGTCTACTGCCAATTCAAAATATTGCTTGGCAATATTTGACATTTACCTTTATCGACAGTTACAACAACATTTTGTAGTAGCAATTGTTTATTTACCTCTACTTGAAGTAAGACATATAGTATTGCCATTTTTTTTCATCTTTTTGCAAGTTTGATTCAGGACAGTGACATGTTTTAGTTTAATACTTGTGTTGTGTTTGTATTATGTTTTATCTTTTTGAGAGGCATGCCCTGCGTGAATATTAGGTTTTGCCATATTTCTGTAATTCTGATCTCCAGAATATGATGTCCTGAAAGTTAACTAACATTAAAGATATTTTAAAACTATATATTAACAGATTGAAGTACTCAGAGGTTACTTATAAAATGTAGAACCTTACCCACACCGTGTCTGTCACAGATGGAATGGCATATAGAAGCGTATAGACCATTGAAGAAGTTCATAGACCTAAAATCTTACCCAGAATTGCCAGAAATTAAGTTTGTTTCTAGTACTGGATGTGAACTATCTTAAACAGAAGTGTAAGTCCCATTACGCAGGCAATTCTTTATTGCCTGAGTAAGGGGAAAAAATAAAAAAAATATTTTATTTTTATGAGAACGCAACTGTGATACTTGTTCCCAAAACATTAGCCAGACAGCATGGTGCAGTCTTAACTTGTGCATTTGGTTGGGATAAATATATACCACGTTCCCATTTTCTTCTAGAATGAATGTGGTAGAGAAAGCCTGTATGATGAGATTTGAGAAAAGCCAGTGCTTGGCTTGCATTCTGCTTCCAGACTCTTAAGTGTACAGGTTATTACATGTCTTGGTGATGCTATGCATGTTTAGACTGACTGTTTTCATTAAGTCATTAGGAATAACACAGACTAAAGTGATCTTTGCGCTCAGAGTTACCTACGTAGCCTAGATTTTCAAAGGAAATGGGACTGCTGTACTTGAGAACAGGTTTTTATTCTTGCAGTAGCTTATAAAATACTGGCATCTGCCTAAATGGAGTTTTTCACGTGTTCTCTGAAGGAGGAACATTCTCTTACTGTAAAAGACCAAGTAAAGACAATTAATCTAACTTCATTCTTGTCATCTGTTGTGGTCCTAAATGTGTTGGCTGCATTTTGTAGGTAAATCATCTCATACTAGGAGATTATGTGTTGCCTGCCTAATAGGCTTCTGTAGTGTTTCTCGCTTTGCAGTAGAAGTCCTTGGTGTAGTAGTCAAGCCAAGATTTAGGGTTCCCCATACATATAAATCTTCACACTTCACTGTTCTTCCAAGCAGTACAGTGCCATGTTCTTTTGATAATGAATGCAGGGCGAAGTATATGGGGAATTATCAAAATACAGGGTTTTATCAAAAAACTGCATCACCATTGTTTCAGCCACATGCATGTATACAAATTCTGCTGTTCAGACAAATGGAGTTAGGAAATTGTGATGTAATATATCGTAACTTTCTTGTGCTGTAGCCTTATACATTATTTTATATGAGGATATAACTACTTAACATACACAGCAATTTTAATACAATTTGTGTTAACAATACAGATAATGTGGCTGAGAGCAAAAGGTGGAAAAAATAATTAAATGTAGTAGCACTTTTTCATAATGTTTTTTGTTTTGGGGACATAGAATACAAATTGGATAGAATTTAATTGCTAAATCTGGTTAAGTGTAAAATTAATTTTAATATGGCTTGAGTGAAGCAGTAACTTTGATACAGTTGAGAAGCAACTTAAAGAAACCATTGATTACTTAGATTCTGGTTTCAAGTTTATAATCACATTTTCTTAAAGTTCTTTGATACTATACTTCCTAAGAACACTTCCTTAAATTGAAATGCTGATGTTAAGAGAAGATACGTATTTCGCTGATGCTGCATTATGGAACTTAAATGGATAATTGCTAATTTTTAAGTACTGTGTGTGTGTTTAAAAATGTACAATGTCTCTTTTGAACATAGTACAAGAAATACACAGAGAAAAATGTTGTGAGTAATAAGTGTTTTGTCCCATCTACCTTTTGACAGGAGAATTAGATGACAGAGAACAGGCAAAGCTGGAAGTAAAAGTATGGGATCCAGATAGCCCCCTTACTGACCGTCAGATTGACCAGTTTTTAGTTGTAGCACGGTAAGATTAAAATCCTCTAATAAAAAAAATTCCTTTTCCTTTTCCTACTGACTATTTACTCCCCTATATCATGTTACTCAACTTGTTTGCCATTTTGTGAGCCCTTTTCTTTCCCACAGTTAGCTAAAAGAGAAAATCAAATCATAACCTTGTGCATATTTATTGAAGCTACCAATACTGAAGAGAGAAAAAGACAGTGAGTTTTGGAATAATGCTACACTGCCTGTATTTCAGGTTGTAGTAGAATTTGATGCTTCAAATGTAGACATCAGTGTGTTTTCCCCTCAGAGTAAATGAAACAGGATTTCAGTGCTAATATTTCAGTCTTGCATTATAGTACTTGGCATTTCATTGTGTAATTCAGAGTAGAAATAAAGAAAATGTTAACAAATTAAATGAATGCAGAACCTGCCCAATTTGCATATAAGCTGAATAATATACAGTGCAATTATTCTGTATGAATGTTGAAATAAAAGTTTTGAGGTGATGCATTTCATTAGTGAAAAACTGGTCAGTTCAATTTGATAAATTAACATATGATTATGCAAATTTATGAGGGGAACATCAGTACGCTCAGAATTCATAAATACCTTTAAAAATAATTTCTCTTAAAAAAAAAAAAGCTTTCAAAACTCTGTAGACTTCTTCTTGGAGAACAATTCTACGCTTGGAAAATACAGCACATTTCACTTGCCCAGTAATTCATACTCACAAATACAGTACAAAGTTACTGTTCTAACGATGACAGGTAATGGAGCGATTCAGGATAAAATCATTACATCTCCTGTATTTTCTGTAACATGATTGCAGAGCGTAGTTTCAAATCTTCTTAGGCAAATAATAATTTTCTGTTGTTTCCAGGTTTTGTTCTTTATTCTTTATCCCTTTTGAACAAAGAATTTCAGGAAGGAAATAAAGAGAAGTTGCTTTCTGTATTTTCCAGATTCTGTGTATGGTGAAATGAGTTGCCAATTTACTGTTTTACATTTCATTCTGATCCACCAGGGTTTCTTCTTTTTCTTCCACTTTGTAGCATTGTATCCTTTCTATACAGTAGTAAAAAATTGCCTGCCCCTGTTAAATTTGCAAATGAGCCAGAGAAGGGATATAGGTGTGAACATGCATCTGTTCAGAAGCTATCAGTGCTTGGTAGATGCTCCATAAAACAGAAACCCAGAAAAAAACAGAACTACTTCTAACACCAGCAATTATAATACCTGGATTTGTATGGGCAGACTGTTATGGGAAACCTTAAAAATACCATCTTTGTGAAGATTGTGTGTTTTTGAAGAGTTCATTCATTGGTTTAACATCCCTTCACACCCCATTTTGCAGCCACTATTAGGAGCTGAAATAGTGTACTCTGATGCTGAAAATACTTGCAGAGGAGTGCAAAGCAGTCTAGTGGGAAGTGACAGAGAATAAATGACATTATTCTCTCTTTGTTCCCCTATTTAAGATACCCAGTGCGGTGGTGTACCCTGACCAAGATTGCATTTGTTTAGAAGTTGACACATTTCTGTAAAAGATTTCTGTTACGGAGGGAGCGGGTCTTGGTCATAGCTGACTTACTATAGCTATCCAAGATCTTGTGGTAGGCAATCTTAATGACCAGCTGTGATCAGGTGTTACTCAGATACCCCTTTGTTGGTGTTCCTCCACAAAACTCCGCTCATCTTTTGAAGATGCTTTTGAACTGACAGAAGCTATTTCTAAGCTTCTATATAGCTGTACTCACAGGCTGCAGCATCACATTTCTGTTGCATTAAGTGCTTCTGAGACAGATTTTCACAAGAAAGAGTTGTGTTGATGGTGGCAGCTTGAAATTCAGTATGCTGTGTGCTTGCATGTAAGGGCTTTTATGATACTGGACTACTAAAAGCTCCTTGAATAACAGTGGAGCTGGGATTATAATCTGTTAAACTCTGTTTGTAGACTTTGTGGTGGTCTAGCTGCAGTTCACTGGGCACTGGTTGTGCCTGCTGGGTTTCCAGTGAGAATGATATTTCTCTAGTTCCTGGAAGCTGTGTTTAGTTTTGCAAATTTGAATTTCTGGCAGTAAGAATTTTTTCCTAAATTCTTTCCTAAATTCTTTCCTATATATGATTTTGGTTAAGTGTGGGTATGCTATCTGTATTTGAAATTGGAAGAGCATTTTCACATGATCTTTTTTAGATGGTGCATCAAAGTCACCAAGTATTTCTCGTTTTTTTCAGTCCACTGTGGCTGAAGAAAGACTTGCTTTTGTCCTTGTAGGCTTCAGCTTTTTCAGTCACACAAGCAGGCTTTGTTGGTTCTTTAGAAGGTGTTTAAACATTCTCTTTTTTCTATTTGTTTTACCCATTTGCAAGAACATTTATATTTGGCTTAGGACATGTAACTTTTCCCACTCTTACAAGCTTTGTTTACTGTCTCAAGAACAAGAGGCCTTTTTCTAAGTTTATATGGTTGGTTGGTCTGGGCCTGTCACTAGGCTCTAGTGAGCAATAATCTGCTGGATATACAGGTACAAGAATATGCCTATCATGTCCAAAAATTGGAGCTAGCAGTGCCAGAAAAATCTATGGAGATTTTGAAAAAAGCGTAAGGGTACTTGAGTTGAAAGGTCTTTAACCTTTAGCTCCCTTAGTCTTCCTTGACTGTGGATTTATGAATCTTGAAATCCTTATTGCTACTACTGAAGCATAATTTAAGCAAGGCCTCGTGCTTTTTCTAGCACAAGCATCTCCAGGAGAAGCTTGAGGCATCAAATTAATGTATTCTGGTTTTGAGTTGTTTCTTGGGTAGCACACTTTCATTTGTACTCTGTCAATGAGAATTCCAACACCATTTTCCACTCCATTCAAGTAAGATGAAGCTATATCAACAGAAGTTTGTATCTGTTCACGTTGGCAAATAGTACAATACAGTAGAAGTAGATTAGTAGAATTGCAATGTTTGGTGCTGAGAATCTAGCATCCACACTACGCACATCTTGAACACTTTTATTTTTAGGCTAACTCTGATCTGGTCCTGTGGACTAAATATCTGTGAGTATGTGGAACTACTGTTTAACTTAACAGAAATCCAGTTTGTATGTTACAAGATACCTTTTGATGTTGACTAAAGTGCAGTAGATAAAGATACTGGAGACAGTTGCTTTGCAATTCCAAATTTGAACTAAAACACTGATAGAGATACCTCACTTTCTCCAGTCATCAGCCTCTATCATTCCTAATACACAAGAAATACTTAATTTCCTTGTCAGCTCTCGTGTTCTCTAACTGTATTTTGAGTTGCATATTATTAGGAAACAGAAACTTTCCTGTTGTGTGTATAACCTAATAGTCTTAGGTCCTGACCAAGCTCAAATGTGGTAGGAATAGATGCAAAGAGCTATAAACTTCACAAACACACCCCCCCTTTTTTTTTTTTTCCATTCTGTCTGCTAATTTTGTCTGTAATTCATTGGATGATAAGTTTTTGGTATGTTTTAGTTCTGTTTATGTACTTCATGATGCAGTGAAATAGTTAACAACTTAGTCCTTTTATTCTGCTTCATCTAATTAGATTATCAACATTGTCTTCTGGAAGGAATGTATCTCTAAATCAAACTATTTTCCAGACATTTGTGGTCTCATCTTGCTTCCAACTGAAACAGAGTTTTGAAGACTATAATTAAAATAACCTTAAAGCATTATGTATCTACCTTAAAATTTTGTTCTTTAATTACTTTGAAATTAAAATGGCATTGCATACCTCTGGCTAACATAATGTATTTCTTTTCATTTGAATGCCTGCTTATTTTTTTGATGTAAAATTACAGAAAAATGGAAAATTATGTTAGTCATTATGAGTTAGAGATTGATCCTTCCTTCGTTGTTTCCACTTTTCTGTTTTCTATAATACGGTTGTTATACTCATTTTTTTGTTGATTACTATTGATTTGGTTAGAAGTGCTTGCGGTATTTGAAGGTTTATTTGTTACAGGAATTTGTCTTACAGTGAGGAAGGGAATGCAATGTGGCTTCAACAAGCAAGGTGTCTTTCATCATATTGAGGAAAACAATACACTTGTCAACTAAGAACAATAAGTAAAAACATTTTAAAGAATATTCAAATAGTAATACTCTGTTCTTCCAAGATAATTCAGTGTAGTCAGTGGCAGTAAATATAACTTCCTAAGCTCATCAGTGAAAGCAAGTAAGTAGAGTTACTGGTTTGAAAACTTCAGTGTTAGTGTGCTTCTGGATTCTCTTTAAGCGCTGATAAGTACGAGGAATTGAGTTCATTAAAGAGGTAACGAAATTTTATGGCAGAATTGTAATATAAAATTAAACAGTAAAGGTGGTGGAAATCTTTATACTAATGTTGCACTCAGAACTAGATGTTTGCTGTTGAGGTGAATTACAGCATTTAATGATAAGCAGATGGTTTGGCAATAAAAGGGAAAAATACGCTCACTTCAAGATTACTAGGAATATCAAAAATACTGTGTTTCTACCTGTCTGTCATGCTTGGCCAATATACTTTTATTCCTTTGTACTTTTTTGTGTTACTATATTTCTTCTTCACTAATTTAATTTGAAAACAGCTAATTCAAGGGTTGGAGCTGATTTTTTTTTTTTGCATCTTTTTTTATGAAATTTGATGTATTGTGTTATAAAAAAAATTCTGCAGCAGCATTTTCCTGGGCTTGTTCTTTGGGGAATGCAAATCTTCTCCTCTGACTTGGAAATTGCAGGATGAAGTACAGATGATCACTTAAATCATATCCTGCAAATTTTCTACTTGTATGTGTCAGATTATATTTCTGTTGAGTAATAAGGATTTCAGATACGTCTCATTGCTATTAAAGTACTAATGAAACTGAAGGTTAGCTGTGGTTCATAGGGGACATGTCATGTAATGCCACCACCCACCTTAACTTTGAAAGTCTTTCTGAGAAAGAGTAGTGGTAGGTGACTTTCATGTTTATTATGCCATCTCCCTGTGCATTCTAAATATCTGAAGTGGTGGTAATGAAATGTAGCACTGTACAGACAGTTGCTTAGAAAAGCGAAGAAAGCATGTCTTCTGCAACAATATTATTTTACCATTGAATATGTTCTTCATTTCAGATAATGCATAATCTAGTAGTAAAAATCTCAGGTCTATTTTTTCAACTTTAATTAATACTGAGCTGGTGACGTATATCTCCACTGAAGAAGTATGTTTTTTCTTCTTTCCATTATTTTAAGTATCACAAGACTCTCTGAAGGAACAATCTGATATTAATTGTGTATTTGTAAAATGCTCTTATTGATAGCAGTCTAAGAGGTCATCTTTTAGGACCATTTCCAACTCGTAGTGAAGAGAAACACTGATGTAATAATAAGGCAAACAAAAAGCTTCCTATTATGTAGGAAACCACCACTTAATTATTTTCCTCAAAAATGTTAACTCTTGAGGTGACACATAGATCTCATTCATTAGTTGCAAATATGTGAGGAAAAATGTGAATTTGCAGATTGATTGATGAACAGGTGTGGTTTGCATTAAACAGATTGGTTCAGAGTATACCCACTATTCATCTCATGTTACTGAAACACAGAAACAATGTATAAAAGTGGTCATTTTTAAAATAAAAGTCCTCAGATTGAAAAGAATCTCTGTCTCGGATTTTTGAGAATACAAGATAGAAGAAAATAGATGGTCACTAGCCTGGATCCAGGACTATCTGGACTGGATTTGATGCCAGGCTGCTGTTGCTACTGGGGACACTAGTGACTGCTAGTCAGTGATGTACAATGCGGTGGTTCCATATTTTCTTTCGTAATGTCCCCTTTCAGAACTGGTTACTGATGAGCAACTTAATCATTAGAAATGTGTTGTGACTTACATTGCTGCTTCATAATTTCATTGGCTACTACTGATTCTAATCTTAGGCAAAAATTTGAATGATTGCTTCCTTTAATGTCTTAGCCTGGAGTTAGAAGAAATACAGAGCAATGTCCTTTCTGTGTTCAATACCTGATTTGAAGTTTTGCCTGATTATAGGGCACACAGGCACAACAAAATGATGATAAGATACTTCGTCCCTGCAGAGTTCGCTGTCAGGTTTTTTTGGAAGTAAATGTTGTTGAGTTTTGCTGAATGTGTAGGTTTATTCCACAGTTTTACATCCTGGCACCGGATTACCTTGATTTGTTTTATGTTTGTACGGTTGTCAGCTGCAATCTCTCTTAAAAGTCCTTGAGAGAACATTCTTGGTTCTGGTCTTTAAGATAATTAAAACAAAGAAAACCTAATTAAGGAGACAATAGCTTATTTGTTCCAGCCTTTAAAACTCTTACACCTGCTTGCTGATACAGCCTCTGCAAAGAATGCTCTCTCTGCTGGTAGCACCAGTTGTTTATCATTCCTGTCCATCTCTGCCACCTGTGCAATTCACTGTCTGTATGCCTTTTGGCCTTGGCTTATTTTGGGAGGCTTGGGAGTGTTGGTTTCTGTTTGAAGTCTCAGTGCTTTAATTAGTCATTGAATAACTAATTTGTGACTTGCTTGCTGAGCACATTTTTTTGGTTACATGAGTTTATTATTGTTATTATTGAATTAAATATACTTTTAATTAAGGATTTACAGTTATTCTTTGGGATTTACCAACTTAATGAAACATTTACATTAAAGAGTATTTTTAAAAGAAAAAAATGAGTAGTTCAGGGTCTGACTGTTCAGCCTTTGTTGGCTTAATACCCGGTTCTAATTTAGCAGCAGGTAGGTGAAGACAATAGTGTTTTTTCTGGCATTGGTTAGTTGGATGGGGTGTTAATTGTAGCAGTGGGGGTCTGCTACAGACCACCTGATCAGAGCGATGAGGAAGATGAGAGCCTTTATAGACAGATAGGAGCAGCGTCACGCTCACACACCTTGGTCTTCATGGGGGACTTCAGCCACCCTGATATCGGTTGGAAGGACAACGCAGCAGGGCACAAGAAATCCAGGAAATTCTTGGAATGTGTCAATGACAACTTCCTTCTTCAAATGGTTGAGGAACCGACAAGGAGAGGTGCTATGCTGGATCTTGTCCTTACCAACAAGGAAAGGCTGGTGAGCGATGTCAAGTTGAAGGGTAGCCTTGGCTGTAGTGATCATGAAATGGCAGAACTCAGCATTCTTAGGGCAGTGAGGAGGGTGTGCAGCAAGCTTGCTACCCCGGATTTCAGGAGAGCTGACTTTGGACTCCTGAGAGATCTGATTGGCAGGGTAGTGGGGGAAAAAGAGCTGGAGGGGAGAGGGGCCCACAAAAGCTGGTTAGTGTTCAAGGATCACCTCCTCCAAGCTCAGGAGAGGTGCATCCCAAAAAAGAAGTCGTCAGGCAAAAATAGCCAGAAGGCCAATGTGGATGAGTAAGGAAGTGTTAGATAGGTCTCCTTCTTGAGTTTGAGCCTATAGAGGGTGGAAGCAAGGACAGACGAACTGGGAGGAGTATAGAGAAACTGTCCGAGTGTCCAGGAACCACATCAGGCGNGTGCACTCACAGCCCAGAAAGCCAACCGTATCCTAGGCTGCATCAAAAGAAGCGTGACTAGCCGGTCATGGGAGGTGATTCTGCCCCTCTACTCTGCGCTTGTGAGACCCCACCTGGAGTACTGTGTCCAGCTCTGGAGTCCTCAACATAGAAAGGACATAGAACACTTAGAACAGGTCCAGTGGAGGGCCATGAAGATGATTAGAGGGCTGGAGCACCTCTCCTATGAGGACAGGCTGAGAGAGCTGGGGCTGTTCAGCCTGGAAAAGAGAAGGCTCTGGGGAGACCTTCTAGCAGCCTTCCAGTGTCTGAAGGGAGCCTGCCAGAGAGCTGGAGGGGGACTCTTTGTCAGGAAGTGTAGTGATAGGACAAGGGGTAATGGTTTTAAACTAGTAGAGGGGAGATTTAGATTGGATATTAGGAAAAAATTCTTTCCTGTGAGGGCACTGGAACAGTTTGCCCAGAGAAGTTGTGGGTGCCCCATCCCTGGAAGTATTTAAGGCCAGGCTGGATGGGGCTTTGAGCAACCTGGTCTAGTGGGAGATGTCCCTGCCCATGGCAGGGGGCTTGGAACTCGATGATCTTCAAGGCCCCTTCCAACTCTAACTGTTCTACGATTCTATGGGTCTTTTTCCTTTTAACATTTAATTTGGTGGTATTATTAGCAAAAAAATGCAGGGAAAAATTATGAGAAATATTTGACTTCTGTATCAATATGTTCCTCGTGTTTTTTAAATGGAAAAGCATTAATTTTAATGGTTTCTAAAACTCATACTGGGTTGGGATGGTGTGGTTAAATTGTGCAGAGCACAGTATGTCACTGTTAAGTTTTGAGACTAGTTACCATTTAACAGCCAAATCCTCTAGAATTCATAGTCTTACTTGGTTAATCTGAAAAATTCACTGTTTTTCAAATGTTTCCAGGAAAAGGTGGACTGGAAGTTACATTGATTTCAGTGTATAGCCACAGACACTCCCCACCACCTCCCCTTTCCCTCCTCCTCAGTATGGCACACTGCCTACATTATAGGGTGGTTTTCACTTGTTTTGTAGTCGGGCACCCACGCTCCCACACAGCATTCCTCTGATAGTTGTGATCCTCTCCTGCTCTGTACAGCATTGAAAGGGTCAGTCAACTAGTGCATCTGTTCTTATCTCTTTACCACTTACAAAATAAACCTGGCTTTGACTTTACACACTGGGCAACATAATTTACCTATGTCTGGGCTCTGTCGTCAGCCTAAAAAGTTTGATGTGCTAAAGAGTGACTTGTGAAGACATACTCTGTAATTTTCCTAGCACATTCTGTAAGCATGTTAGAAATATGGTCAAAAGAAAATAGTATTAATTATGCAAAAGGAAAATAAGAAGCTGGAAGGTAGCAGCAGAAGGGAAGTGCAGTCGTGCCACATGCTGCTTTACTGGTTTCAACAGTAGCGACAGAAGGATCACAGGAAAGACTGTTTAGCTAAAGCCCTTATCAATGCCAACATGTTTAAAGGGGTTGACTGACTATCAGGAAATGTGTTTACTATAGAGCCTTATTCTCAGGACTGATTTGTGGAAAAGTACTGTTTTATGTACTGCCTAACTTTTAAAAAAGAAAATAGAATGTGTGTGTGTTCTCGTCACATATTTGCCATCTCTGAGAAGTGGGAGCAAAGGTTGTGGAACAACATTTGAGTATAACTTATGTATTCCACAGACTTTAGAAACTTAAGCTGTTAATATCTGGAGTGTGTGAATCACTGGTGTTGAATCTTAACTGTGTCTTAAAAGTTTTTGGCAGCAAGTGGGAAACATTTATACAGTATTAAATGTTTTGAGTTTCAATGTAAAATTGCAATAAACATTATTACTAGTTTATCCACAATCAATAATACGCTTCAGTGAGTTAAAATCTTGGTGCACGTTGCACTATTTTATTGCTAAATATTGGGTTTATAGTACACAATAATGGAAAACTTTCAATGTGTTAATCTCTGTCAATGACATTCCTCATTAGTATAATTCTATGCTTAACAACTTCTGTGAAATATAACTGCTGAATAAGGCCTCCAGTCCTTTAGTCTGGAGGCTTACACTGTATTAAAAATGTTAGGTGAGTAATTGGATCTTTGAATTTAGAGGGGCTTATGTCATAACTGCAGTAAATCTTTTTTTTTCACATATTATAGTGACACAGTGCACCTCAAGAGTCATTATGCACTTCAGAATACTGGAGCAGCTTCTGTTTTGTTAATTAATAATCTTTCTTGTGTATTCCTGCATCTTTGCTGATTTCCTCTATGATATGCTGAGCCCAGTAAAATTCTCTTATGCGTCTTTCCCTTCACCATCTACACTATATTATAGATATGCTCCCAAGAAAAGTTTGCAATTTTAAAACAGTTACTGTCACACTAATTCTCCGTTTCTGTCTTCTGGTGCTCTGGTGAGTCTAATAAATGCCATGTACAGTACATCAACAAAGGTGTAACAGAAACAAAAGTTTAGAGAAAAATGTCTCATTCAATAATGATGGAATGCTTTTAGTAAGTAGGCTGAGAGATCCGTGTATTTCATTATTACATAAAACCTGTGACATAATTACGAATTTGGAGGTATCTAATACTAAGCTAATATGCTTTTTTGTTTCACTAATAGAAGTAGTGGACATGCATTTATACACCAAAGTGTATAAAATAATATTAATTCCTAGCAGGAGCACAGTCTGTAAACTCCCTTTTTAATTTGTTTTGTAATTTGTTAAACAGTGTTTTGGCTTTTTAATTTTAAAAATAATACTCGTAGTTGTTAAGCCCAAACTGAGTAGTGACTTTGACTTCATAATTAATAAAAAATTAGTACATTAGAATTTGAGTATCTTTTGTTTCTGTGGTGGTGTTCTATGTAGGTTGTTACATTTGGGGGAGGTCAGTATTTTTACTGCAGTGCTTGGTGATTTGCCTTTATCAAATTCTCCTTTGTTAGCAAAGATCTGAAATCTTAAGAGTAACAGTATGTGACTTTGCTTTTTAAAAGAATGCTTTTATAAATATGACATAAAGTCTGATTAAAAAAAATAATTAAGTCTTTCTATGTATTTAGTGTCTGTTTCTCTGTTGTAGTGCTGTTGGCACATTTGCTCGAGCATTGGACTGTAGCAGTTCTGTCAGACAACCAAGTTTACACATGAGTGCAGCTGCTGCTTCTCGAGACATCACACTGGTAGGTGCCTTGTTAAAATCCCTACTTGGTTTTTGTTTTTTTTTACATCTGTGAATTCAACAGTGCCTACTTCTCCCTGCTTCTGGATATCTGTTTTTTTGTAGATATTTGCATGCAGGGTGCCTATGTGTATTGTAGATAATCCTTTGTGTTTTCTGTAAGCATGTTGGTGCTGCCCTTGTAATCACATTGTATATCACTTGACTTAAGCAAAAATCTATTTAAATATGATATACGTGATAATTTCCACAGCAGGGTGGATAGTACATGTTGTATAGGGATTCACTTGGTATAATTGATCTATACTGTGATTTAAAGTATGTGCTAATAAAGCTGGTTGAAAACTGTATAGATAATATTTTGTTCTTTCTCTAACTGTGTGTTAGTAAATTGTCTAAAGTATAAGCAATCAGATTGTGTTAATTTTTGCAGAACATTTTACTTAGAATACCCTTAGGATGTTTCCTTAGTTGGTTGAAGTACTTACTGTAATATAAGCACCTGTATCTTTTAGAGAAATTTAAAAATATAATTACAGACCAAAGTTTTTTTCTCTATATATTTGCATTACCTGAGATCACAGGCATGCAAGGGTAATAAAAGCCTACCAGAAAAACTATGTGAGAGGAAAAAAAGCCCACCTTGCTGTTTAGTAGAATCAGGTCTGACTTAGATTTCCAAAAAGATCAACAAGAGTTGTTTATTAATTGTTTGTTACAGAATCATGAAGATCATAGTTAAGGCTAAAGTAGGTTTGCTATTCACCATATACTTGAGTATGTAAAATAGAGGACATTGAGTGAAACTAACAGACCACTTTAAAATAGTTAAGGTACTGCCTGATACTGACTGGAGAGCCCCTGGATTTTGGTGCCACAAAATTTTTAGCAACGGGAATATCAGCAGGTTAAAAAAGTTATGGACCATGGGTCCATAAATGGGTACGGGAGAGGTGAACCATCAGGCATTTCTGATTCCCAAGTTGTATAGATTTTGGTGGGTGAAATGGGAATTGACCTCATGGTTAGACTGACTTTCTCTAATGGTGCTGCTCATGACTGCTTCACTAGGGCAATTTTATATTCCAGATATTCCACATATTAATTAGTATGATGAGAAAAATACTTAATTTCTTATATTTTGCAGTGTACTCAGAGGCTGTTAAACAGGAAACAGATTTGCTCTGGACTATTGTACTGTTGTAAAGGTAGTGGCAAAATGTAATGTTTTCAATAATGCTCAGATGAGTTTTCTGTTTGACACTTGATGGTATGACCTTACCAGCCTAATTTTGTTCACGTTAAATGCTTTGTTTTTTTCCATGAAAATAGTTCTTTAAAGTTTAAAGTTTTTCATTTTATTAAGGTTACATTGGATGAAGAGTTTCTAATAGATCCCACACATTGTGCATCCTTCT
The DNA here is from genome assembly GCA_013398155.1 of Pedionomus torquatus. Taxonomy (NCBI): domain Eukaryota; kingdom Metazoa; phylum Chordata; class Aves; order Charadriiformes; family Pedionomidae; genus Pedionomus; species Pedionomus torquatus. Next base: position 33,118 of record VZRU01019631.1, on the reverse strand, counting down.
TACTGTATTCAGTGATTAATAGCATAGATTCATCCTTACAGCAATTTCTTCTTGTTTGAAAGTACATGTGCAGTGCTACTAATGAAAGGACACATTTAGTGTTTGAGTGCCATACAAATGTTTCTGCATTGCAAATGATCCATTAAGTTTCATTACATTTAATGAAAGGCGTATCTTATAATGAGGCACAAGAGGAGCCACCCCAGGTTTAATTATTGTGTCTGTCTGATCTCATTTTCCTACCCCTTCAGCTTTTTAAAACGCTTCTTTTTTGCTCTTTGGCAATGTACTTCCTTCTAAATTAAGAAAAGACGTATTTGTCATTATAGTAGTTACTCTCAGACATTCCCATACTAATTGGGAGCATATTTTGAGCAGGAGTTAAAGTTGGTATAGACGGTTGCAGAACTTGTGGTATATCTTATTTATGCTTTGAGAGGGAAAGTGCATAACACTAAGAAAATTGTAGTCTGTATTCTTCATGAAAGGCAGGTAGTTCTTGCGCGTGAAGACCTTTTAATGGGATTTTTGTATACCACACTTCTGGCTTTCCAGTATTCCTATTTAGTTATTTCAGTTAGAGGTGACTGTAAACAGGCCGATTAAAACAAAAATATGCAATAAATATATAGGTTATAGACATGAATAAATTCAGAGTGGGTGTACATATTAGGGGGGTCTTGCAGCTTAATAGCAAGCTGCTTTCAGGCTTCCTTATTTCAAAAACATAGGTAAGGTAATGTGAAAGGCAGGTTTTCTTTAAGAAAACCCTACTGAAATACATGAAATAATGTGTTTACCTTGCTAGATTATAGTAAATATTCTTTTTTTACAGTGATAAAGACTTGTGAGACAACCAACTGGTTTTCTGGCCTTCCCAAAGACAGCGTTTTATTTTATAATAAAAGTTTTCTGAGGAGAGAAGGAAACTGGGAAGACTCCCTGTTTCAGATTCCTAAATGCTGCATAATATATACGCTGGTGATTAGATCAAAACAGGTTGATGGAATTATTTGCTCCTTATGGCGGGCGTGTTTGAAAGAGCCTGTGCTGCTTTACTGTGAGGAAGTAATTCTGGGTTTGGATGTCTCCTTAGGTATCAGGTACCAATAGTTGGTTTTTGCAGTCCTCTCATCCTTAGGTAAAGCAGGTAAAAAGGAGATACTCTAGGACTTTTTGTCTTGGGCTGTAGTGATGTTTTCAGGCTGCTCTTGCAAGCACAGTTTACTTGCTGCTGTGTGGGAATTTGATTGCAAATGAGGGGTGACAAACCTGTAGAAGGCAGTGTGTTATTGTGGGAACTTGTCTGTAGTCTTCTGTCACAGAACAGCTCTGTGAAAACAGTACTTTGTCCACAGAGTTCATTATGAATCCTTTCTTTAGTAAAATGAAAAAAAAAATTAAAAAGCCTTTAGGGAATCAGATGTTTGTTATAGATGGGAAAATGAACATAAGGCAAGAGCCTGATTTATTCACTTGTGCTGTCATTTTTAAGGAAGTTGGTATCAACTTTCAACAAGCAAATACTTGGAAAATGCCTGGACTGTACTGCTTTTCTACAAGGGCTGCAACTGAAACAAAGATTTAAGTGTTGGTAACACAAATAGTTAGTGTTCAGTCTTAAAGCCTGGTGTACCCACTGCCTGAATGATAAGCAATAAACCAGTTTTTCATTTCATTCTCTCACCTGAAGATGATGGATTTTAGACATTAGGTTAAATATTTTTATATTAAAATATTTCATTTTAGCAATAGTTTTTTCTCAAGGCTGTTGGATTTGACTTAAACCATAAGTAAAATGTGTTGTTAGGTAAAAGGGATGTTAATTCTTGCAGATGAAACAGTTTAAGAATCTTGTGCTTGATAGCCTTCAAATACGTATATTGAAAGCTGGAGCAAGTCCTTAGGCAGTCATAGGGGATAGCAAAAGACAAGGAGAATTCATTATTTGTAAGCAGAAGCTCAACTGGAATTGCTCTGTAAGTGCTATACTGACGCATAACGCAGGAGTTCCTTCCTTGGAAGGTTTCAGATGTCCCCTCTTGTGAGATGACTTTAGGGCTGTATGAGATTGTGTGCTGTGTTACAGCTCATCGCTGTGGTGGGATAAGTAAGTGGGAGACTGATGTTACACAGCCACATGCCTTATTGGGCTTTGTATCTGTAATAGCTCTTTCAGCACAACAATTTAAGATTATGGTGGTGGGATCTTTTGGGCTGCTGAGTCAGAAAGGCTTCCTGTATGTTGCTCGTTTTCCCTGTGGGTGGATTTGTGACGTAGTTGTTTACTTTTCATATTCCCTGTCATCGTTAGTGGTGTGAGCATTCAGTGTTACCTATAGAGTGAAATGCTATAACTTGTTCATTTTCCATTTTCCTCTTTTATAAAGGAAAGTGAGGTAAACCAAGAAACCTTATTTACTCATTTCTGACAGCAGAGCTTAGCAAGGAACAAAAATTTTGCTTGTTTTTCAGTATGATGATAATGAAAACAATAAATGACTTCCTTCCCCAGCAATGACAATATCGAGTACATGGATGTCTGGACAGCTATTTAGCTACTACTTAGAACTTCTGTTAATTGAAAATGACCTCTCAGTCAATATATTACTGCTGTCTCTATTGGGTTACTTGGAACCAATTTCTACGACTAAAGATTCTTTAGAAATGTTTGCTAATAATTTGCAGGAGCTCATATAATAGTAATTTTTAGTAAATATTTTATTAAGACATTTCATTTTCCCAAATTAAGTAATAATTTATTTCCCTTACGTTCCACAGCAGAAAACCTACAATATGAAGATAGATTCTTAATTTAGTATTAGTTGAGGTTTCTTGCACAGCTTATAGAAAATAACAGATTGAATTTGCATTAACTGAAATGGACTGCTGTCTTTAAAACAAGGGGTTTTTTATTCTTTTCTCCTTGCTAGTTTCATGCAATGGATACACTGCATAAACACAACTATGATTTGAGCAGTGCCATCAGTGTTCTAGTGCCACTGGGAGGGCCTGTCTTGTGTAGAGATGAAATGGAAGAGTGGTCAGCGTCAGAAGCTAGTTTATTTGAAGAGGCATTGGAAAAGTATGGCAAGGACTTCAATGACATTCGACAAGACTTTGTAAGTAGAAAACTAATCTGCTTTTCTGTTACTATGTTTTTACATGGGTGAGCATAACTGCTTTCTGTAGCTTTGGAAGATTAACTAGAGGAGAAATCTGTGTAGCTGAAATGTGATTAACATATATATACATTTTATCTGAATGCAAATGAATATGCTTTCTTGTGTGGTGCCATTCTTTGGAAAGATGTTGACAGAGGATAATCTGTTTGATGGTTTTATACCAGGTAGGGTGTCTCATGCTGATGTATTCTGATGAGGATTTCTACAAGGATTTTCCAAGCATCTGAAAAAGTTCCGGCAGCTTTTCAGAACTTTTCCACAATTACCAGTGACATTCATTAGCAGCTACATGACTAGCTCCCCTGAGTGTTTTTGGAAAGCTCTGCTAACCTCTATGGTTAGCAGAGAGAAAGTCATATTCAGATAGGTTTTAAAGTGCACATCAGGGAGTTATTTTGACATTCTAGGTATTTTGCCACTTCTGAAGAGTTTTTCAAAATGTTCTAACTAGTACTGGTTTCGGTACTAAAGTGTCAGACAATATGGCAGCAGAACTTTAATTTGCTGAATGCTAACACAGAGTAATTAAAAGAAATTTATTCTAACACTGATTGCTGGAATTGTGAGTAATCTGTCGGCAATTTTTTTGGCATGTTTCTTGGAGAGCTTTCCTTTCAAGGAACGAGATTTCCTCTGTTGTACTAAGTTTAAGTTGGGGTTTGTGAAAAAGTTAGGATTTGAGCCAAAGGAATTCTTTTACTTAGACTAAAGTTGATTGAAACATTTTCACAACTTGTTCTGATTGACTCTTAAGAGCTCAGAGCTTTTTTGCTTTGCAGATATTAATAATCTTTGTGAGGGGAAAATAGTAAATGTAGAAGTCCTTCCAAGACAGAGCGTGGGACAGTGGGAGGAGGCTGGGCACTGAGCGGAGCTGTCTTCAGTTTCACAGTTCTGAAATGAAACACATAATTGCATGAAGGTGGGAAGGGAAGGCTATTGTTTTTCTGAAGAACTGACATTTTAACAGGTGTATTATATCTGCATGCTTAATTTTGAGATTCCTAAGGGAGAAAATGTTCACTCTGTTCACCACATAAGGTTGAAAATTGCACCATGGATGAAATAGCTCTATTAAACTCAAGAAGATGAGTGGAAAAGAATTATTTTATAGAGCTTTAAAACTGAAATCATAATGTAAACTACAATTCCCTGTTACTTATCATGCAGAAAAATGGTCCTCAGCTGTAACTGTACAATAGTTCAGTAGCTGTCTTGTCTAACTAAAGGTCTCCTAAGAGTATTCGGCTTTTCAAAATGCCTAAAGCAATTTTATTGGCTGTTTACAAGTTGAGTCCCAACACGATGTATGACCAAATATATCTAAGCCTTTTCTCTGGTATTTATGTAATATTTTTATTTTCTGTATAATTTCTGTGTTATTTGTAATTGGTCAATGCTCATACAGTAAGGTTGTATAGTAGAGTAACATGTTGCAGGAATCACTTATGCATTTATAATTTTCAAATGCTAGATGTTTGAGTGAGTCTACTAGAAGCTCTTTAAACTGTTCAGTTTTTATGTGAGTTTTTAGGGTTTTTTTGGTAAGCTCCTGATATCCTCCCTCTTTCACTGAATCTTCCTTCCCAGAACGCAGATATTTTTCCTTTACTCTCCTCCCAAAGTGAGAGATATGCTCAGCTCTACAGATAGGGTGCCATAGCCCACTGAGGGCACATTAATGATGAGTCAAAGTGAGGGAGAAATAGATATGGGGCACTAATTAATTATAATCTCATTTATTTAGAACAGGGATGCTGCCTATCTATTTTTTTTAACCTTTGGAAAAGTGGCATGCTGTTTCTAAAGCGTATAGAACATCTATTTTACGTATCAATTTATATGGTACTGATAACAGTGCACATAATTGTGATCCAATTCTATGTCATTGGAAGCTTTCAGTTACATTAATCATTGTGTAATCATGAGATATCCCAATTTCTCTAGAGTAAAATTTATGTGTTCTCACTTGCTATGTAGCATTCTAAAGGTGTAGAGATTTGAAAAAAAAAAAAACAAACACATTTGATTTTGAGTTATCAGCTAAAATAGTCCTTCAAGATTTAGGTCATGGATACGTGAAAAGTTTCTGCAGGGTTAGGTAGGTGTATATTTGTAGCACTGCAGCAGTGGTTATGAATGATAATACATTTATCTAGTATATTCCCTCTCTTCAGTGGCTACTCATTGAAAAGTAAGTGCTCTTATATGTGGTGTAAAAGCATGGACAAAGAAGCTTATGTGCTAGTACACACTGACTTGTTTGACTGTCCATGGGCAATCTAATGACAAAATTATATCCTGCGGTGACAGAGATTAAACTTGAACCTGAGCAGTTTAATGCCACAGTGCAGGCAAGACTGTCATGTTGTGTGGCAGAAGGGTTATGTTGTATTTTCTTGGGTCGTCACGTGCCAGAGTATGTGAGTTGCCTTTTCTGAATTGTCCTGAATCCAAAGTATAGCAGCTGCAATTGTAGCCCTTATATGATAGCTCTATAAAGGGCAGGCTCATTTACCTTTCCAGCAATTAGGAAGAACTGGTGCTATCTGACATTCAATTTGCAGCTCAAGCATTAAGCGATAAACATTAAATATTAGTAAGTGAGACAATTATTTTAAATTAAATGATGTAAAGGAGTTTACCTTTTTTAATAGATGGAAGCTCGTTTGTTATCAACAAATGAGTCTAGCCTTTGAATAATAATTTTCAGCAGCTGTTGACTCATCAACTGTTACAGGAGCTCATTTGTTAATGCTTTGCTGTCTTTAAGAACCTGTGTGAATCCTAATGAATCTAAACTTTTTAAGTTAATTGAATTTACGTGATTTACTTGAATTACTTCATGTCCCAGGGTAGTAGAATGGGAGAAGACTGAATATTTTATGTTGTCCAAATATAACTATTTTCCTAATGGTAAGAGACAGCTGTTACGCTTGTCAATTCTTAGTTTTACATCATCGCCAGTTTTTACAAATTTATAACTGATACATCTCAGATATGGCAGGAAAAGCCTTGGGAATCAGACTTGAACCGTTTATGGAAAACAGGAGCAACTGTTTTCCAGCTTCAGAAAATTGTGATAATGTGCCTTAAAGTTAACACGTTTTTTTAAGATACTTCATAATCCTAGGCTTTTCATGATGGTCTGATTTGAGTGGTCCAGTGCTCTTCAGAAACTAATGAAGCAAAATTCCCTCTCCCTGTTTTTGTACTGCTGACACCTCTTTGCTATTTTTCTCCTACACAAATGACACGCAGATGGTCATTTTGCTTCTTTCAATTAGTGTTTAATAAAATTCAGTTGTGAACGGCATGTTATTCTGTGGCTGTTCACAGCTTCTCTGGCTGTGGAGAGCAACCTCGGGAAAATTCATGTCTCTGCAGTGTTTTGTCCTTTAGGTGTGTAGGTGATCAGAACACAGGGCAGTCATACGACGTCTGTCAAACAGGTTTTCTGAGCTGTGAATCAAAGGATTGTGGTTATCCGGTCCAAGCACCTTAATTATCTTTCTTTAATTGTAGATGCCTAGTGAGTAAATGAGCATATGGGTGTCACAATTGTAGTTAAAACAGATAAAATTATTTTCTAGAGAAAGTAAGGCATAATCTACAGCATGAATGTGTTAATAAGTGTTCAAGAAGGAAAATAAATACGGAGACGCTAAAAGGTACTTGTTGAGAATGGCAGGAAGTTGGAGTGACAGTGTTTTATCTGGATGCCAAGAAGAATATGGACCTAGAGACTGAGAAGCAGCTCATCTGTCACCAAACACATGTTTCCGTCACTGGCCTTTTCTTGGGCAGATTTCTCTTAAGGCATAATTTGCCTTATAAAGTAAAAGGATTTTAGTAAACCAAATTATGTTGCTGTTTATTGGAACATCAGCTTATGCATTTGTTACACTGCTGCTTTTTAATTAAAATGCAAATGGACAGGGATTTACAGACAGTGGTATGCTGCCTGAGAATTCACAGCTGAGTCTGGACCTGAATCCCAGCTCCTGAAAGGCAGGGGAGGGAGCTGGACTCAAGGTACCTGCAAGCACCATGGAAAACTGACTGTGAGCTCCTGTGTGCAGGGAGAAGTGGCTTCATAGGGTGTTCCTCTGTCAGTATAGGAACTTAATTAAAGGTTCAGGAACAATACTTTTTGCAGAAAGCTCCAAAGGGGACTGAGTAAGGTTGGAAAGATAAGTTTTCACACCTCTATTTTCTGGGATTTCCTGAGAATTATCCTCAGTTCTGAAAAGCAGAGAACGCTAGTGTTAATACATGCCTTTAGAAAATACTATGCCCAAAAAGTAGCATGTTTCTGGGTTACGAAGAAAAAATGCATGTATTTCAGAAGAGAATTAATAAATTAGAGAAGGATTTATGGAGCTAAATAGGTTATTTGGTAGTAATAAAAGATGGCTGCTGTACAGTCTATTTTCTCCCCTAAACTTAGGCTAATTCTTTTTCATACCAGTGAACACGTGCACCCAAAATAATCATAATCATCAACTGCCGGGAGTTGAAATGGCAATATTGCTCTTGTTGCTCAAGGTAGCATTTGTCCCAAGCACCCGTTAGATTCCTGTTTAATGGCTGAAAACATGTCAAGGTTTATACGAAACTTGGTGGTATTGTGTGAGCAGCTGAAATGTTATGGGACTTGAAAAACCTCTCAACTAAGTACAATAGCCACTGTATATTTTTGAGTCAAATTATCATGAGACTCAAACACAGTCTTGTCAAGATAATTTATTTTAGTTCTGATACACTTCATAATAGAGGTGTTACCTTCTGTGTTTCCTGATGATCCAGAATCTGTATGCTGTTTTGATCATTTTGCTTAACCGTATAGCTTAAACAAAATAAATTACATTTGCATATGGGTCTGTAATAGTGCTGTAATTCTGTATCCTTGTTAACTTTGTGTATCGTTAAAATCGGAAAATTTGTGTATCGTTAATAGGAATATGTGGTCATTTTTATATGGATTTTGATGTAGGTATTTAATACATTCACATTTTTGTATCAACTAGACTTTAATGTGTTTTAGTAAGATGTGAGCATTGCAGTTTCTTGGAACTGCTTTAATTTGTAACAAATGTTTTTCAGCTCCCTTGGAAGTCGCTGACTAGCATCATTGAGTATTATTACATGTGGAAAACCACTGACAGATATGTGCAGCAGGTAATTTAATGACTATTTCATCATGAACTGGTCTGCCACATTCTTAAAAAGTCTGAACTTGTTAAAGCATGAAAATCTGTGTTCTTAAAAAGAAATAGAGTGGGAGGCTTATGGTAATATTTTAGGCTATAGATCAGTAGTGTTTTGCTGTTCACAGGATGCATTGTCTAATCTTGTCATGCCTACTGTACATCACATAGCTGCAAAGAGCTTTTAAAGCCAATTTGTATTGTATGCTGGTTTCTACCAATGGGATTTTTAGTTACTTTTTGCTGCAGTATGGGATAAGAAGGAAGTGGATTACAGAGCAAATGCTTTAGGCAGTGAAGCTGTGCGTGGACTGATGGAAAAGGAAAAATACATTTTGTTAAGGTGGCTGCTAAAATTATGAACCTCTTATTGGTCCTCCATGATAAAACATTACTTTGGTGTTACCAGGATGTAAAAAACCAAAGAACATTCTGCACATAGTGGGTGTGTTCATCCCTTTCATTAAATATTCAATTGTTTGGGTTGCTCTGGAGCACAAAAATTATAAGATAATATTGGGTACCAACACTGGAATATTTTAAGCAGGTTTAGGCAAAATTTCGTTGTTAGTGCTTTTCATATATTGCACTTTGATATACAAGATATTTTAAATACTTCATTTGCATTTATGATTATACCTTTAAGTTTGTACCTTGTTGCAAAATTAGTGGCAATGTTACATACAGCAAGTTGAAAATAAGTTGGAATGCTTATAGCTGTACTGTTAGATGGATCTTTGGAATTTTTCAGATTTTGCTACGTTGTGTCAGAAGGGTGATTGCTTCAGGTTGTTCTGGTTGATTTAAAAATGCTTCTACATCATCTTGTTAGGATATGGAAAGTAAGAGTCAAGTCTTTTATGACATAATAGAGTCTTGGACTATCACTAGGACCTTGTAGTTCTATGGATCATACAAATAGATGATAGCATGCTGTGTGTAAAAGCATGTTTTTCTCAGTTTGTTACTATTAATTTCACTTCTAAAGCCTTTTTTCTTTTTTTCCCCACTGTTAATTTTTATCCTAGAAAGGTATTGCCAGCAGAGATTTGCTGTGCTGTTTGTGAGCTCTTAAGGACTGGGCAACAGATAACCTTGAAAAAATCAGATAAAAGGATTTCATTGACACTGAAAGCCATGGAGTAAGGATAAATTGAAGTGTGAGTCAACTTTTGTCAACACTCTTAGATTGCTCAGGGACTGAGCTTTTTTCCTGTGAAACTTCTCTGAAATGCTCTAGAGTGGTTGACGAAGAACTGAGACTCTTTTTTCTAAAGTTACCTAGGGCTTCATTGTAATTCTCGTGCTGCAAGGATCAAGGTGTGCGATGGTGTGTAGAGTGTGTATCCTTCTGCAGGATTAGACTTTAACCTCATGTACAAGAAATACACATAGGCTTTATGGTTATTTGCAACATGAATACTCTTATTAAATCCCTGTGCTTTACTTCTAACTAAGGAAATTGAGAACATCCTTACTCAGAACATGTCCTTACACAAGATTTAATGCTTTAGACATGTTCTTTCAGACTTACACATGATCATCAGTAACAAAATCAGAGAAGGCCAAAAACCATTTCCATCCTGGTGACAATTTCTGTAATCCTTCCTAAGAAAAGATCAGAACTTGATCTTGCCCTTGTTTAGTTTGTTCTAGAATGGTACAAATAATATAGTTCAATAAAAACGATGTCTGTAGGGTTTTTTTTCCCCACCAGAACAAGCTGTGATAACTGAATGCATTTCATGGAAGAAATGTGTTCAGTAAGAAAGTGGTAATTTCAGAGTCATTCTTCTCTAAATATTGTGCTTGAGGGGAAGGGCAGCTTGGGGGAATGGGAAGACAGAAAGGCCAATGTACATGAATCTTATGCATAAAATACAGTCCCTGAATTCTAGACCAGTATGATTTTAATATGAAAATTTCCTCTTTATTTCTTTGTGTGAGTTGGCTGCATTGTGTCAGGCATAAGAAAGATTTCCTTCTCATACTTGGTAGGTAAAGGGGATGATTTAATGGCAGTGGAGATACTGCTGCCACTTTCCATTCAGAGCATGTTCCCTTCAAGTCAAGGTGAAGGGAAATAGTTAAAGTTCTCAGTCTGTGCTACGCCTGTCTACCAAAACTAATTCAGGCCTCGGGTCATCATTTTTGGTGATACGACACTTTTCATGACCACTGCATTATATAGTGTTTGAGGAAGGCCAGCTGGCTCATTCCACTGAATGAAATGTGTTCTCATTATTGGTGATGTTCTCATTAAAAATTTGATTCAATGCAAAAAGACTTTTACTGAGACTTTGCAACAGAAAAAGGAAGAACATATGTAAGGATAACTAAATTACTGTATTACAATGATATATTACATTTCCTTGTCATTTATTTATTTCCACTGTTGAAAACAGTGCTAACATAAGGAAATGGTAGTTTCTTAGGGTATTTGTCAGTTGATACTCATAACAAAGCTTCTTACAAAGAAATAACATTCAGTTTAAAGAGTAATTGATTAAAAGTACTAGAGCCCAGGAGAAAAGCTGCTGTAGTGTAGCTTGACCTCCCCTACAATGCAGTCTGCAAGACTTGTTTGCAATAGCTACTGTTTAAGATCAGATGTAAAATTTTTGTCAGGAAAAAACATTAGCTTTCTTTGTTATATTGCTCCAGTGATTTATTACCCTCATTGTTACAAACTGGTGCTTTGTTACTCGTCTAAATGTTTTCGATTTCAGCTTCCAGCCTTTACAGTTTATCAGTTTTCATCCACTAAATTTGAACAGGCAGAGGTTTCATCTCGGAAATTGCAACTTCTTGTTGATAGCTTTGTTTCTGCATCCTTTCTTGTACTTAAAAGTTGATAGGTCAGTGTGAATTCAAGCTGTGACATTTTCTGTTGCGTTTAGAAAGCAATGGTAACCATAGGTTTAGTGTGTAAAAATATATCGTATACTTAAGTAGCATTGTGTCATTATTTTATAGAAGGCACTATGTCATTTACTTTAGTAAGTAAAGGAGGAAAGCAACAACTAAAATTGCATTCCATACAACCCCCATACCAGTATTAAAAACATGCTAAAATTTAATTAATGTGTACAGTCACTTCTCAGTAACACTGCCATCAAGACTTAATACAGTTTCCTACAAACACCTTTATATTTTGATGGCCCTCCAAGGCTACTTTTCTCTTTTCTTACCCTTTAGGGTGTTTTTGTCTTTCCCTCTGATGATCTTGCTAGGTCTTAGGTGAGATTTATTTGTTCTTTTTGTAGAGTGGGACCAGTTAGTTACCAACCTGTGTGGAACGCATGTTACGCACCAACCTGCAGTCTCCCACACTTTTTCAGTTTGAAAACAAACACCGTATTGTTGGGTATAATTTGAAAAGGAAAAAGAGACAGTTATGGGAAGCCTGTAGCCTGACCCTGTTAAGAGGAAAGAGTTCACCGTGGAGAGCCCTTCTGTTGGGGCTGTGGAATGTTCTCAGATTAAAAACTGGTAGTTTGTGAGACTTGGAGCATGCTGCTGCTCTTCTTGCTTGTGTAAAAACTGACTTAGGCAGTCAGGGCACACAGTATTTGCATTGCTGCTGTGGGCCTGTTGAAGGTAGTGCAGCTTTGCCAAGCCTGGTGCTGAAGAAAGGCTGCAACTGCAGCAGATGTGTCAATGGAAGTCACTTCTGTTGCTCCAACCACAGCTAGGCACCTGTGAACAGCAAAAAGCTTAAAAAAGAAATAAAACCCATCTTGAAAACACATTGAAAAGGGCTCTCGTTGCATGGGAATTAATTCGTGGTAGCATGGACCGCTTAGAATTCTTATTTGTCACAAATTGCTCCTCAAAATGCAGTCTTTATAACAGAGAGATGTGGTGATGGGTGGCACAGAGGCAACTGGCTGAACTGGAAAAGAGCAGTGGCTTAGGTGAGGAGGGTTACTCAGGCTGCACCACCAGTAAAGCTGATTAACCCTGTAACTCGCCCCCTGGCTCAGGCAAGAGACTCTCCAGGTAGAGTCTTATGGTGATACTTCTCAAGTTGGGAAATATCTCCCCAAATTGTGAACCTTGCAGAGATTGAATATCAGAAAATGGGAGTTATAGCAGAGAAGAAACTTGGCTGTTATAGGAGAAATGGATGACTGAGTTTTAAAAACCTGATAAAGAAGGGGGCAGTCTTGAGTGGCAGGGAGGTAGCGTTGATCCATTATTGCTGGATATCAATATCCAGTCACGCCCCGACGTCTCAGTTTTTTTTCTTCTCTGTGATATAATTGACCTTGTTTCAACTCCTTTCCTCCTTTTTATTTTTTTTTTCCAAGTAAACAGGAGTGATGTCTTGAGTACAAGAAGAGCAGGGAAATAATCTTTCTTCCTTCATCTTTTATATACAAATGTTTCAGGTAGCCAGTAGACATGTGAACTCTATATTTCTTGTGCCATTGCTTAAAAAAATCTTAGTTACTTGTATAATATATGGCAATAACTAAAACTTCTTAACATTGCTACCTTGAATGCAACACATTTTGAGTTTGTTGTGGACCTGAAGAGAGAATTTAGTAAATTCACAGACTGTCTTGATAGTAGTGTAGCTGTCTGCTGCTGCTGTATTCCTGAGCTACAGTTTAAATGACATTTAACAGAAGCAGATGTTTAGTTATTTCTAACAGTCAGTGGACTTTACTGTTTCCCTCCCTTATACTGCTTATAAGATACTAGCCCCAGGCTTGACAGGGCACAGAAGTACCTAGTTACATAACAGATGAGGAAGTCATTGTGTGCAATTTCAGTTATTTATTTTCTACTTGCTCTGCAGTGAGGGTTAGCCACAATGTCATACTTGTTTATGTAGATGTAATTTATGTAAATTTTAATTGCTGTTTTTACAGTTTCGTTGCCTTATGTGAGGCCTGTGAGTTTTACTGGGGAGGACAGTATACTGTAATTTCAAACTAATAATACAAATAGCTCGTTTTTCATGGTTTTCGTCTTGTAGTTTTCTGTGCTTATTTTGGAGGCTCTTGTGGAATCACAAAACAGAAATAATTTAAAGATGGATTGTGTGCAGTTTTATGAAATCTCATTATTTTCTCAATATTTTAACTTGTTAATTTTTCAACTAGAAACGTCTGAAAGCAGCTGAAGCAGAAAGTAAATTGAAACAAGTATACATCCCTACCTAGTGAGTATAACAATAAAGTCATTTTTTCTAATAATAATGTGTGGGTAAAATTGAAACAGTTACATGCAGTAACATGCATGATATTTTCTTGATTGTATTTTTAATAGTTAATTTCTAAATATTTGTTACATAGAAACAGAATATACAGAGTTATAATCAGAAATTGCCACAACCTCTTGTCATAAGCGAAACTATTGTCTTAGCTGAATCCATTGTCTTTGACCTGCAAACTATCCATGCTGGAACGGCAAGAAGTTTTACAAAAAGTAATCAAGTGCTATGTGGACTGCTTACATGCATGAAGGGCCTTATAATTTAAAAAGCAGGTTTTCCAGAATAATCGATTCTGAATCCGTGTAGCACAAGACTGATAGGTTCCCCTTACAGATTACTATCTGTAATCAGTTGTTAATGTAGTTACATAAAATACAATCAGATAGGTTCCCCTTACAGTTTTAATCTTACTGATACAGTCTGTTCTTCTACTAGAGACAAGAGATGTTCTGGCTGTAAATGAAAGGTAGCAGACAGCCCAAAATCTTTAATCTTTGAACAAGTCATATTAATGAAATCCATTTTGTTCTGAGGGGGGTTTAAATATGGGTTTTTTAGATTTAAACTCAATGCTATATCTGCTTTTGTTAACATGTAGTTTACAGAGACAAGATATAATCTGTCTCTTGTATTCATAATTTCCTGAAGATTATGAGAAAAGGATTACAGATGACATTCTTTTAAGCTTTCTGTGGGTATATTCAGTTTACATATATGGGAATTTCCCATTGCTATGAGTGTTTGTATAGCAGAAGACTAGAATATCAAATGAAATACTTTGAAAATCCACTGTTGTCTTTTTGATGACTTGTATAAATTGCATACAACAGAACTTCATTTCCATATTTCATACAGACTTTCTTTCTTAAAAACATTTAATACTACAAACAGCAGACTGTTAAAATCAGTCTTTTAATCTCATAAGAAATGTTGTGGATTTTGAAGCTCAAGTCTCTAATCATAGAATGGTTAGAGTTGGAAGGGACCTCAAAGATCATTGAGTTGTCAATGGACACCTCCGACTAGAGCAGGTTGCTCAAAGCCCCATTGAACCTGGCCTTAAACACATCCAGGGATGGGGCATCCACAGCTTCTCTGCACAACCTGTTCCAATGCCTCACCACCCTCACGGTGATTTCTTTCCAATACCTAATCTAAATCAGTGCCTCAGATCATCTTCATGTCCCTCGCCTGGACTTGTTCCAACAGGTCCGTGTTCATCTTACGTTGGGGGTCCCAGAGCTGGACACAGAACTGCAGATGGGGTCTCACCAGTGCAGAGTAGAGGGGCAGAATCACCTCCCTCAACCTGCTGGCCACACTGCTTTGATGAAGCCCAGGATGCAGTTGTCCTTCTGGGCTGTGAGTGCACATTGCTGGCTCATGTTGAGTTTAGAAAGCTAATAAATGAACTAATTAATGAGCTAATAAATGGTGTCTTTTTTAAAAAGCTGAAAACTCGAGTACGCATGTTCCCTAATCCTCTCAGGGAAGTTGCTGCTTTAGGAAGACGGCAAGATGCTCAGTCTGTACATAATGCTTTTTAAATTTCATTTCCTTGGCCCATGTGGACAGCTCAGGACTTCTGCCAATGTATTCACAGAAGGGAGTAGTTGTATTGGATGACAAAACCTGTTTTGAGATGTAGGATTTTTGTGGTTTTTGTCTCCATGTCAAGACAAAATCCATAATCAATGGTAAGAGGGTGGTGGGACTTTGCAAGTCTTTGATAACTATGCAATCTAGGTCGCTTGTGGGCAAATGGATTGCTGTTTCAAGACTGATTTATTGTATTTGAAATCTGAGTAGAATTCGTTCTCGGAACCTTTTTGAACCTGGACCTAAGATATTTCCTGTAAAAGCAGGGTTCTACCCTCAGTATCAGGGAATTCCTTTCAATTCGTGGCTTCTCTGGAAGGTAACTAAGCAACAGATCATAACATGGGAGATGTAATCATCTCTTGATCCCTTCTCTTGTACCTTGAACCCAAGGTCCTTGATAAAGAGTATCTGGAAATTATAAAAAGAGTCTTTCACTCAGTATGGTGAAAAATGAGAAGGTAGGAGACAGACTCTCTGGCATTTGGAATAGAGGCTTGATACGGCAAGGGTTTCTTTAGTTAGTCATTTTAACTGATCTCGGATATATTTTATGCTACCAAAAGTAATGATTAATCATCTTTGGAATGAGTGTTATCCAGCCTTGCATTGTATTGATAGTATTGTATTGTCAAAGGGGTAATTAACACCCACAGAGCTGGAGCTTTGGAGATACTGTACTTAACCTATTGAGGAGTATATTAATTCTCTCTGAATTAACTGGCCTTAAAGTCCCACTTTACTGAAGTATTAGTAGGTAAAATAATCATCATAATAGTATAATAGAAAAATTCATCCAACAGCAGTCGTTCAGCCTTCTCAGAGTAAAAGGACTTCAGGACACAATTCAGCCAGAACAGCTGATAATTCTTTGCCAGGCTTATAGGATATTCACATGCACTGCAGTTGCTGGAGAAGAATTTACTTCTGCTTGAGACATGAGGCCGCAGACCCTCTTCTAGGGCAGGCAGCCTGGTAGCATTATAATCAGTTTTTACTACTAAAAATAGTTTGACAAACACTTAAAGAAGTAGAGGGGTAAATTCACACAACGCCCAGCCTCCTCTCGTAGAGCTTCATCTGTTGACTGGAATCCCCTTCTTAAATTCTTTACTGTGTCAGGCTTATGCCAGTGCTTGACCCTGAGACTTGGTCTTCTACTAGCTTAGACCATGTTGAGAGCATTTTATAAAGATCTGTAAATGTGAATATCAAAGCAGCTCTTCACACAGGCAATCTCTGGCAGTGCTGAAAATACTTGAGGAGTATAAAAATCAGTCATGTTGTTTACAGCAGTTTTTACAGAATTTGTCACCACCCATCAGAATTCCTGAATTAAATTGTTTGTTCTCAATGTTGACTAGCTAGTTAGTAAAATATTTTTTTAATTATTTTTTTTATTTAAAGCAATAAACCAAATCCCAATCAAATATCCAGCAATAATGGGAAACCTGCTGCAGTCAATGGAGCAATGGGAGCCTCATACCAGGCACAAGCTTCACTAATAGGGCGAGCTTGTGAAAGTTGCTATAGTAAGTACATTTTTAAAAATAATTAATACTACTTTTTGAAACAAGTGTATGTACTTTCGTTTGCATGCTATAAGAGGAGGATAATTTTCAAGTAATTGTGTGGCAAAAGTAAGTTAGACTTGACTTCAGCATGTTGACTGAATGTCATTATTCAAATCCACTTAATGATTTATTTTTTTTTATATAATAATGGGATTGGTAATGTTTCTCCTTTACCTTCATAATACGAGATTCAAATTTCTTTTTGATTCTCCTGTAAGATTGCAGGGGTTTTTGACTTACTGATCGCTGTCTCCAGTTGTTGTTGAGGATATGCATGTTGGGGTTGGGGTTTTTTTGTGGGGTTTTTGGTTTGTTTTTGTTTTGTTGTTGTTGTTGTTGTTTGGGGTTTTTTTTTTGGGGGGGAGGGTGGTTTACAGTTTCTGGTGGTCCCTGGTAGACTTCTTGAAATTGCTGCTTTTGACATAGGTTACACAAGAGAAGATGTAATAAAATCCAGAACTGGAAAGAATTGAAAAGGCCTACCATATGAGAGCTTTTTACTTATAATCGCTATGGCTCCCTGTGTCTTAAACACCAATTAAATTAAAATCATATTCTCATTATAGAAAGTTCCAGTTATATAGTTTATTGGATTTTGAATCCTACTTTCTAAAGAACAGGGGTTTTGTGAAAGATTACAAAAATAAAGGAAAGAATGGTTAAATTAGTGTTTCCTGCTGAGTCTCCACATGCAGAAGATAAAGGTACATGTGCATCTCCAACGTCAGTAAGAAAAGTGCTTGTCCTTTTCCTACATGGCTCTTGACTTCTAAGTACTTGCTTTGTGTGACGGGCAAAAAACCCAAATCTTTAGTAATTCTGGTACGTAGCAAGCAACTAAGCCTGCCTTCCAGGGTAAGATTAGAAATAGTGGAGTGTTTTTAGGGTTTAGAGTGTTTTTTTCTGTGCAGGTTGTTTTGGGCTGTTTGCTTGGTAGTGGTTTTTGGGTTTCTTGCTGTGCCCTGGAAGAAAATGTCATCTTGGCAATACAAAGTCCCTTGTTTGAATTAAGTAGGCAAGTATTTTGAAATTTTTATTTGGATTAGACTTTTGGGGTACTTTTTTAAAAAATACACAAAAATTCCAAGCTCTTCTTTTCTCCATGTGAAATATATGTAATTCTTACCTATACAATGCTTTTAGGGAATGCCAACTATTAGAGCATTTGGCTTTATTATATTGACTGTAGCAGGCACCACTTCAGCTGTGCTGTTTTTTTCCTCCTTAGCTCCACAGTCTCACCAGTGGTACTCATGGGGGCCTCCTAATATGCAGTGTAGATTGTGTGCATCTTGCTGGATTTATTGGAAGAAATATGGTGGCCTGAAAATGCCCACACAGACAGATGAAGATAAACTGTCTTCCAGCCAAACTACAGAGGTAGGATTGCATAGATAAAATTTCCTAAAAGGAAGGTGTGTTGCTTTCACAAGACTGCTGTGATTTGAATATTTAATGAATGGGGGTTTATGTATATGTTCAACTTTACTGTTACAAAATGTAATTTATTAATCCTTTTCCTGTCTTGAGTAGAACTCAACAGTATGTAGGTCCTGCCCTGTCTTTATGTGACCATGTCTTAGATAAGCAACCATACACTTCATGCAGTTTTGGTGAATGAACATAATTTTGTTAATCAAATAGTGTGTTCTCTATAAAATGTTGATATAACTCTACTATATATCATACAGAATGGCTTTATATATCCACCCACAGTAGAGCACTCTGCTGTGTTATACAGCTTCTTGCATGAGCCCCTTTTTTTTTTGTGTGAGGTGCTTACCCATATTATTTGATTAACATTGTGGATTTTTCCAAACTATGAATTTTTTTAATGCTGTAACTCACATGTGTGTGCTATGATTTGTGTTCTGTTTTGTTTTTATAGGAGTCCCATGTTAGAACTCATATGTCCCGGCAGGCCACACAGGGAACTCCAGTTCGTAACACTGGAAGTCCAAAGTCGGCAGTGAAAACACGTCAAGCTTTCTTTCTTCACACAACGTGTTGGACAAAACTGGCCCGTCAGGTCTGCAAAAATACCCTCCGGCTGCGGCAGGCAGCGAGACGTCCCTTTGTCCCTATTAACTGTGCTGCCATTAAGGCAGAATGTAAGATGTTTTTTTAATTCTTAGTTCTGTGTGCTGTGCTTCCCACCCATTTTTGTCTTTTAATTTTATTCTCTTTTTCAATAAACATTTCTTGTCTATACGCTTTTGCTTTTCATTTTTTCATTTGTCCAGCTTATCACCAACACATCGAATAAAGTTGGGCTGCCTTGAACAGATTTCAGGCTGGGAGAACATCTCAGTGAATTAGGAGGAGAGAACTATTACCTCATTCACTTTAAAAATTGTCATTAGAAAAAAATTGGGGGCAGGGAGGGGAAATCAATGCTGTGAGGTGAAAAACATGCTTCCTAGCAGTCACCATGGAAAACGTTCACTTTTATACTGTTAGTTTATTCTTCTGCTGAGCAGAAAGTATAGATCTGCACTTTCTTTCGGTGGGATTGGTCAAGGAATAAAGGAGCTGAGGATGCATAAGAATTTGAATTTGGCCTGTAACACAGCCCTTTATTACTGTTTATTATTATCAGATGGTGGTGATAGCCATGTTTATTATTTGATCAGTTGCATTTTTTTTTGTTTCTGTTCCAGTTCTAAATTTCAGTTTTAAATAAAATTCTGTATTGTGTTTGTTCTTTGCAAAGCCAGGATACAAAGAACTGATAAGCTCACTAGTAGTATGACAGAAGGTTATGTGTTGTTGTAGATAGTGACAGCAAGACCCTTTGTGTGCATACCTCTGTAAGTTCTGCTGCGAAGTCACTGAACACTCCAGCAGGTTTTGTACCTGCACTGAGCACGTTGTTTTACTGCTTATGCTGTTTGGTTGTTTCCCAGCCCTTCCATGGAGGCAGTTCTCGGAGCAGACACTTGGTATTCCAAGATGTTCCATGACTGTCAATTGTATTAGAATTGAAGACGCGTTTTTAGAATATTAGATGTTGGGTTTATAACCATATTTACTGCATTAACACTAAATGTTTTCCCAGCATATTTAACTGGGATGCTAATGATGTCAGTGTTAATTGTAAGAAATTTACTCCATAGAGGCTTAAAATCTGGTTTAGAGTAATTCTTTTAAAGCCAGCCATTCTTCACATGCAAACTCTTCGCCTACTTCTGCAGTAATCCCCAGCTTGGTAACTATTTCTGTATATTTCTTTGTTTTATTTATTTAGTTGTCCTGTTGGCCGTTTTTTTTTCTTCTTACAAAGCTGTGAAAGTCAGGAGCAGCTTTCACATTTAAGGAAACCGTACAACCATACTGTTTAAAAAAAAAAAAGGATTGTACTTTTGTGGAAGAAATGTTCCTACAGCTGGACTAGGATTATATTTTTAATTCTTAATATGAAACAAGTTATTTTTTGAGAGGAAAGCATTTTAACTTTTAATTCATGTAATTGGCATGGCTTTCTGTAAGAAAACTAGTTGTAAAACTTGATTTGCATCTTTTTATCCTTATTCCTGTTTCTTCTCACTCACTGTGGTAACTCAATTTGAAAGAAGATGATCTTTTGTTTAGGGAAGAAAAAAAATAGAAGAAAAACAATGTTTCATCTAACTGTTAATCATCATACTGGAAGAGTGCTATATACACAGTTCAGCTTTAAAACAAAGGAGCGAAAAGCTGAGCTTTTAAGCAGAAAATAGTGATTCTTGTATCAGGCTGGCAGTGGTGTGAGTGCATCCTCTTTGTTCCTTTGAATGAAAAAGTGCCACATCAGATTAACATCAAGAGCAGAAAGCTATTTTTTTCACTTTACTCTTTGTCTTTCATTATTCTTTTTACTTAAAGCAAAATTTGGACCTTGCAATGTCAGCTTTTTGGATGTTTGTGCTTCCTCATTATCCCTAATGTAGATTTTAAAAACAAACAAACAAAATGTCACAGTTGTCAATGCTCTTTGAACACAGCATTCAAATTGTTTTGTAATAGTGAAAACGGGATTATACATTAATTAATTAAAGTTATGTTTCTCTGTGTGTACATACACAGGTTTATACACACACACCCATATTCTTTCTGACAATATCTCTCTCTTTGGAATTGTACAATGCTCTTACCTGCATTGTCATTATCATACTCTAGTAAGTTTAAAAAAAACAAGTCGTTTTCTAGTTTTGTTCCTACACTTATATCTGGTGGCCTGTGTTCAGTGCACTCTGTAGTTTTTAATGTTGTAACTAGGTAAGCTTTCTTCCTTGGTGTCTTGAATCCTTTTCTACAGATAGCTTGATGCAAATAATTTTTAAATGAATTATTTAATTAACAGTAAATTGTTGATATGTTGAATACCACTGAGTAATTACTATGTCAAATGAGTATCTGTGTTGGTTATACATGTTAACAGTTGTGCTTAGGTAGCAACCTGGCCTGAGCGGCAGATTGCCTATGATGTGATGTGGCATGAAAATGTATTTGTTTTGGATTTGGTTATCCATGTTGGTGTGCAGAAATGTGAATCTAATGGCTGCTTTGATGCTCTGTCAGACCCACCTGACTCCTTGTGTGTGCCAGTCGACTGCTTGAAAACACAACTCTGTTGCAGCAGGCACCGTACCAGCACTCAGAAACCGTAAAATCTAAAGGCAGAAGGGCAGTGGAGTGCTTACCCCAGCAGCGTGCCAGGTTTTATGCCTTCTTAGTTGTATGCAATTTGTTGAAGGACTGGGTTGTAAATGAAAATAATTCCCAGCTCTGAGAAAGAAAGTCTGAAGCAGCCAGTCAGAGCTTGCTCGTAAAGTAAATTGATTCTTTGCGTTTCCACCTGGCCTTCTCAGCTGATGGTTCGTTTGTCTTGGAGGGGTATGGAAGCCTCTGAGAATCTTGGGCCCCACCATCTTCTAGTTGTAAGCAGATCTCAGACAGAACGTTTTTTTATTATTGTAATTCCTCCCACATACTCTTTCGGCCCAATTCGTGCACTAGAAGAAAACAATGTCCTATTTTATGTTCTTTTTTCCTTCAGTTAGTGCAGAGAATTAGATTTTTCTCATTAATGAACCACATAGCATGACCCCTGCTCAGATGCCAGCAGGAGGTAGCGGAGAGGATGCGTTTACATCCCAGTTTAATCTAGGAATGGTGACCGGGAGTGTGAGAAGGCATGGCATCTCCTGCTAGGAGCA
This sequence comes from Pedionomus torquatus, assembly GCA_013398155.1. Lineage (NCBI taxonomy): Eukaryota > Metazoa > Chordata > Aves > Charadriiformes > Pedionomidae > Pedionomus > Pedionomus torquatus. The sequence goes on along the minus strand of VZRU01019631.1, from coordinate 11,125 downwards.
CAGCCCATCACGGAAATCTCAAACTTTGTTCGGCCTGGAGATAATTGACTTGCTGTGGCTGTTGACAATAAATTTGTCTGCTGGATTTCCAGGAATAATTACAATTAGAGAACTGTTTTGATTAAGAGGAGATTCCCATGCTCTAAATTAGGCAAAATACCTTCTTTTTAGTTTGAATATATTGAAAGTTCAGCAAAACTATCTTGGAAGGTCTCTTAATTAGAGGAAACCACAGTATGCATTCTTCTCCAGATAGTCACTTTGCAAGATTGGATCTGTTTCTAGCTTACAAAAATGTTGATACATGCATAGCAGTGAGCACAGAAGATTTTGGAGGTTTGGTATTTTGGTTGTGTTTTTGGGGGTTTTTTTGGGGGGGTTTTTTTTGGGTTTTTTTTTTTTTTTTTTTTTTTTTGGTTTTTTTTTTTTTTTTTTTTCCTGTTCAGGTATAGTTTTATCCATATAACTATATGTATTAATTATAGTAATTTAAATTTGGGTAGCTATGTAGACATGATTGTCAAAATGTTTTCAGTGGATGGATATATATTATCTGTATAATATATATAGTTATCTGGAAATGGGTGTACAGTTCATGATGAAAACTTAAACATACCTTTAAATCTGCAGATTTAATAACAAGTTGGGTACATGGTACTTGCTTGTTACAATCTGGTCTGATAAAACAAAGACAAGTGAAAATGAAGTAGAATATGCAAAATGTTACTGATTTGAAGGCATACAGCCTGTGTTTAACTGACATAAACTACCCATTCATCTGAAGTGAGTAACATTTGTGGGTATTGGTTCACAAGCAATGTTTTACATCCTTGATTTTGATAGCTACAGTGGATCTTTTGGGTGCATCTCAGATGAAAAAGAAATTTCTCTGCTGTTGTCTTTAGATGTAATTTGTTCCAGATTTTAGTAGCCTGTAAAACAATTAAAAGAAAGAACATGCTATTCTTTTCCAGAATTTCTAAGAATATTACAATTCAGGGAATACACAGTGCACAGTATGTTTATTACATAATCTAAATTTTGGTAGAGATATGATGGAATGTCAAAGAGAAATAACTCCTCAATGAGAGTCTTGAAGCTTGAGATCTAAAAATCTACTGGGAAAAAAAAAAAAAGGGAATCATTAAAAACCTTTCAAACCTATAAGAACTTACTATCATTTTCATGTTTTCCATAGCATTCCTGATTTCATTGATCTCTGTAATAAAAGAGTCATCACTTTTCTAGGTTAAGAACTTGGTCTGTTTAAAACCTCATAAAGAATCCATTTCACAATTTGGTTCATAATGTTGTTCCCTGGAGTTTTTCTAATTGTGCTTGAATTCATTTTGCATTATGGTGCCCCAAATGACATGCACTTCAAGAGTACAAGTTTCCCATCATTTTAGTGTCACATGTTTTCTATATTCCTATCAACATAATTTCTAATATTCTGATTTTAATTTCTTTTTGAGTGGCCACTCCTTGTATTGTCCAGATATTTTTAGAAAGCTGTTCACACTGACTCCGTGAATTCTATTCTGCGTGGTGGTGCCGTAGAACTCACTGTTATGTTTGTATGTTACAGTCATTTTAACCTCTTAAGGATTAATTTTACATTTATTGTTTGATGTGAATGATACCGTTTACAGTCAGTTTCAGCTTTGATTACACTCAGTAATTTCTTATCAGGAACTTTTAACTCTCTGATCACCTCTTTTCCTGATCTTTTATATGTTGAACAGCACAGATAATTTGGGGATTACATAGACAATTAATATTAATCAGGTGCTGAGCCATAAAAAGAACCTTCCCTTTTACCCTCTAACAGCTGGACAGCACCGGACTTAGGTGATGGTTCATTAAAAGCTAATTGGAATGCCATGCTGGGTGCCCAACCAGCTGCATGTGTATGTGTCACGATTCCTTCAGAGGATCCCGACATAGCTATGACACTTGTGATCCGTGTTTTATAGCATGTATACGGAGGGACCTCTGGACGTCTCTTATCCCACCTGTGCAGAAATCTCAAGTGCCTCAGGGCCTTTTGTCCGCATGAGATCTGTGTATCTTCAAGGATGGAGACTCCACGGCTTCTCTGGGTACCGGTTCCAGTGTTTGATCAGCCTCACAGCAAATCTTTTCATTACATCTCATGAGAATTTCCCGTCTCCCAGCTTGTGTCTGTGCCACAGGCAGCAATAGTATGATGTACTATCCCTGCATGCCTCCAAGAAGGGTCTGGCTTGATCTTCTCTGTGTTCAGTCTCTAGGTTGCAATCAGGTCTCCCCTTGGGCTTTCTTATCTCAAGGCTGACCAGGCTCAGTTCCCTCAGATCTTCTGTGTACATTCTATGCCCCAGTCTCAAACCCCAATGTCTGGACTTTCTCCAGGATGTCTGTCCATATCTCATTTCTAGATCCCAGAACTCGCCCCAGGGTCTGGACATGGTTTCACAAGGACCGAACAGAAGGGAAGGGCCACTTCCATCACCCCACTTGGCTGCAGTCAGCACAGCAAGGCCCAGAATGCAGTTGTCCTTCTAGTTGCAAGGACACACTACTGAATAATGTGAACACATTAAACATGTTTTCCATTTACAAGGTCTTTGTTGGCTCCCTTGATGTTTCTGTATTTAACTGTGTGCCTCTATTAATAGCTCAGCCCTTTTGCTGTTCTGCAGACCTGCTTACTGAAGAATGTTATCACATTTGCTGTGTTTTTGTTCTCTTGAGCCAAAACCAGTCTAAGCAGTAGTTAAATGCCAGTAGTGTACGTGCTCAGCAGTTTCTGTTTGGATGAAATGCACCTGGTCCTGGCAACTTTTTTTATTCATTAACCTGTTTGTTTTGAAGTATTTTCTATGGGTTCTTTGATGTGACTCAGTTCTCACACTTTCCTCATAAAAGCCTTTTAGAAGTGACCTTGTTTAAGCTCCTCTACATCGAGCATGGCTGCAAAGAATTCGTTTTCTGCCATGCTTTTATCTTTCTTCTATATTTTTCTCACACCTCGATCGTCTCCTATTGCTGCAGGCAATACCAGACTTTCTGCTTTTGTTATTTGAAAAAATATACTATAAAAATGTATACTTTTTTTCTTTCTTTTTTTTTTTTTTTTTTTTTTTTCTCATAGCTTCCACTATTTCACTGGTCTTGCTAAGATTGCTGGTGTTCATGTGGAAGCCCATATTTGATTTTAGGACTTCTTTTCTCTTTTGTTTTTGACAACTTCCTACCTAAGTTTTATTCTATGATTTTGCACTTGAAAGTGATGCACAATCTAACTTTTTTTTGGTCTGTCTGTAGTGCATAAGGATCATAAACTTTATCATATTTTTAATGAGAGTACCATATTGTAGATTAAAGTTTGCTGCTGTTAAACATATTTAACTGTTTTAATAGATGGGTGTGCTTTGGAATACCCACCTGGCACCTCTGGTGAACGTGCTTTGCCTCAAGCATGGAAGTTGTGCTCTCTTTGTAGTCTGTATTCTCCATCAGCGTATTAATATCTCACCATGATTCAGTGTCTTTTTTTACAGTGCAGACAAGTAGATGGAAAATTCTCTTGCTAATTACTTCTTGGGCGATGCCTTGCTTTTCCCAAAGTAACTATAAAATACTCGCTGTATAGTCTGTGCTTATTTTACTACGGGAGAAAGTGGAGACACATCGTTCTACTCTGTCACTTAAAATATTTCAAGTGTTGTGGAATATTAAAAATATTCCAGGCACGAAGTTCAGTGCATTTTTTTCACTGAGGACAGGCTATTTTCTTACAAAGGTAAAATAATAAAGCACTTCATGTACTCGGCACTGGAGCTCTGTAACCTTTGGGCTTCCCAGGTATCAGCTACCATATACGCTTAGCGCATAGAAGAATTTCAAGTAGTTTCCTTAATATATGGAGCTAAGTTGTACATTGTCTGCTGCTTTCAAAATATCCATGAACATAGTTATTTCAGTCATTGCTGTGGTTTCATCACCAGCAGGTTTTTACACATAGCTATGTAGAATACCTAAAGGGATTGTAAATGTTGGGGTTTGTCACATGTAAGTTGTTCTATATAATGTCTCACCCTCTTCATGTGTCTGTACTCCAGAATCTTATGCAGGAATGAAACAAGCGGGAAAATTTTGCTAAAACAAGGTAGTGATAAAGTGGAGTTATTAGTTATAATAATCTGTTTATAACATCTAGCTTTTCTAAAGCTTGTTAGAAAATGCAGATCTGCATGTGCACATGTGAAACCTGTACAAAGAACTGTGCACACATATATATGTATATGTGGGAAGTAATTCCCTCTGAGGGAATTCTAGATCTACACAACCAACATACAAAGGCAGTTTTGTACAAAGCAGAATACCTGTGTTCTAGGCATCCTGGAAGCCATATACGGGGATTACTTATGTGGTTTTGCAAGAGAGATAAGCCATTCCTTCCAAATAGTCTAAAAAAAGAGATAGTATCATTCCAGTAGTCTTAAAACTACTGAAACCTCTAGTTTTGCCATGGGTTGATTGACTGTGCTATGTAAGTGTGAACCGCTTCATAGTAACATTTCTATGTTCAGGGCATTTAGACAGATTCTGTGCTTGTATTCGTGGTGCCTTTTAACTTGTGAGTTTATAGTTTTAACATCAAATCAAGGTAGTTACTGAACTGCTTATTTTCATTTACTTTGCAGGAAGTTCCTATCTTTGAGACCTTTGAGGTCTGTCATACTTGGTTACGATTGACTACTTTGTTTAAAAGTTTGCACTAAAGGGTTTTTTAGGTATTTTTTTTTTCCACAGCTTCACCTTGCTGTGATGGCCTTCATGTTCCGTTTTACTTACTAAGAATCATAGGGATCACGGTACCATGTGAGAAATACATGATCAAAATCAGTACTCCCAAATTTAAATCCCAAATTACCTTTGTGTTACTTTGCTTAAGGAACAGACAAGCTTATACAAAACAATGAAGAATTTAATGTAAATTCTTTTTAGTAGCCAGAGCTGCTTTTATTTTAGTACTCATGTTTTCATCTGTGTTTCATTTACATAGCTGACTGTCTTGAAAAAGACTTTGTAGGTAAAAATTGCAATTAGATTTGTATTAGAACATATATTAACTTTAGAAAAAACCCACCCCAAAGCATAACACTGCCTGCATGAATGAGGATGTAGCCTGGCTTTATGTATCTGTTATTATAAGTATTGATGGTGAAAAAAGAAGAGTATGTGCTAAAAATTAAAAATGAAACATGTGGTGAAAATGTAAGCCATAAACTGGTTGGTGCATCCTAATTGTGTTTGTAATGGTAGGATATTTAAACTGAATTTCATTCTTTAAAATTCTCAGATGCAGATCGACATTGTGAAGTTGCTGGAAATCCTCTGAAGATCAAAAGCACCAGAAAACCACTGTCATGTATCATTGGGTATTTAGGTGGGTATCTGCCTTCAGAGGGAAAAGTGACTCAAATGAACACTTAGTATTTACTGACACTTAAAAATCCTGTGTGCATAAAATTATATTTATGCTTGTCGTAAAACGAAGACTATGAAGTTTCTAAATTAATATAAATTCTGGTCTGCTATCAGTTGCAAAACTGGATGACTTAGCTTACAGGATGAAGGCAGAAAGCCTTCTGATACTGGTTTAAATGGTGGAAGTGAAACCTGATGGAATTTAGGATGTGAAAAATGTTCTGGTTGCCTAAATAAATAAGTGTTCAAAGGGAAATGAGATACTCAATGTGCCCAGTGCCACTCTGCTGTATCCCTTGAATCCACTAGTAGTGTACTTGAAAGGAGCAGAATTCAGCCACAATGAGATAATTTGATGACATAGCTTTAAAAATGCAATGAAATCTGTACTGAGATCATCACCAGGTCAAGGTATTTGTGTAGGATAACAGAGAGAGGAGATATTCTAGTAATTGTGATTCCTTATTTAAAAAATGAAAGTAGCCCTCTTTGCAAGAAACCCCCGTTGGCTATTAAAATATTTACCTAATCATATGAGAGGTAGGATACCCCAGAGGCTTTATATTAATCCTCAAATGAATACAGAAATCAATCCATTCATCAGAGCAGTAGTGAGTAATTCTGCAGTACGTTAATCCCATTCTACAGCACTAAAACTGAGGGGAGAACTCAGGGTAAGTGTTTGAAAATTTCAATCAACAGAGGCTTTTTTTTGTGCTTGGATGAAGTAAACAGTAACAGTCTCTGGGCTTACTGAAATAGAATTCAGCTATTAATGCAGTTATAACTGTTCCTCCAGAACACTGAATTTTACAAAATCCAAGCTTCAGGAAACCATGTAATGAAGAACTAATTCCCACTCCCACTGAATTTTGATTCTTCCTGTCTTGCAGTTTAAGAAAAAAGCCAGTGGTGCTTTCCTGCAGGCACCCCAGTTGTGTGTGTTATGTGTCTTGTCACCAGAGCAGACAAGTAAAGGGCTGCTTGGATAGACTTGAAGGAGCTGTCGTGGTAAGGGGGTGAATCCAGCTGTTTCATCCATGGGTGGTTCATCCAGCTGGTTCATCCATGGGTGGTTCATCCAGCTGATTCATCCATGGGTGGTTCATGCAGCTGAACCCCTTTGGCTCATCAGAATAAGAAAGGGCATCACGTGTCGTCTTAGAAGATGCTGTGTGATTTTAGTGCCACGTTATGTAGTCACTGAGGGGTTGACTTGATTATCTCTGGAAGCATAAGTCTGTGGGTTTAATGGGAGTGAGTGAATGAACAGCATCGGGCATCATTCTGTATACTTAGGCGAGGGTTTTGTGGAAGATTAACAGCACTAAAATACTCCAGGTAACTACAGAGTCTGCTTAGCATTTGACTGTATGGGAACTACAGGTGTCTCACAACAGCTGAATGTAAATGGTGTGTGTTGCAGGGATGTGAAGCATGCACAGTGTAGCCGTGGACATGTGTCTGAATTAGCTGTGTAAGGATGGCAGAATGTGGCTGTTTGCCATTTAGCTAGGTGGTTTTGTTTTTTTCTTTAGTTTGTGATGGTTTTGTTTGTTGATTGTTTCTTTAGGATGTTTGTTTGCATATTCCAGTGAATAAGTAATGCTTGCATTATTTTTCTCATAAATTCTAGCATTTATTATGTCATAGCTTATGCATGAGATATTTATTTTCTTTTTAAAATTCCTTCTATGCCATTGCCATGGACATCTATTGGAATACAGTTAGCTGCATCTCTCAGGGCACTATTGTTTTCAGTCCTCCTGGTAAGGCAGAGAGGATCTCCGTGTCCTGCTCAGCCTGGGTCGTCACTTCCCTTTACCCCTGGTTCTGCTTCTTGGCTGCCAGTTCCTCAGGTGAGGTTAAGCATTAAAGGTAGGCCCTGTTCTCTACAGAGCTGGGCTAATCCCCTGTAATCTCTTCGTCATCACTGTGCTCACTAAACAAAGCCCCTGAGGAGAACCCCTGGCTAATTAAATGTCCTATATTACCTCCTAGTTATGAGGAAACCAGGCTAATATTTCCAGCTGGGATACATGCTGAGGACATGAGGTGAGAGAGAGGTGCAGCTGCTCAAGCACCTCTGGAATCCAGAATCCTTATTTAAGCGACTCAGTAGGAGACACTGACTGTTCTTTGTTTGCTTTGGAATTTCTTTCTTTTTTTTTCACCCTAGTGACATTATTGGAAATAAAAGTTTTTAGAGTTGGTGTTGCTAGTTAATTGTTTGAGGCTGCAACCTGGTCATTTAATAAAGGTCCCTAATAGATTGCTTAAGTATTGTTTCTTATTCCTTTTCTATTTTTATTTCAGAAATTATAATCTAAGATGAAATCTGGTGAACTAGTTATTTGTTGTGTGGCTAATGGGGTAATTTGGATTATTTGTTACATTTAGTTATATGAGTTATCAGAAGGAACGGATGGCTAGGAGATTCCAGTGAAGTACTAGCCAATAGAACAATGGTAATAGCAGTAGATATTAAAAGATCCCTAATTACTGTTATTTCACAATGTAATAGTATAATGGGATAATATAATTCAGACAAACCCCCTGAAATGCCTCATTACCTCTCTCGGGGAAGATGAAGCAGCCAGTTAGAAAATGCTGATCTAAAGCATGCAAATGCTTGAAGGAAGTTTATATGCAGAGAATGAGTGAGAGTACGGTGCAAAGATCCCACAGGAAGGACTAGGTCCGTTGGGAAGTGGTCCTGGCTGTTTAATTTAGTTCCGTTCTAGAACTTAAAAGGAGAGCTTGGTCTTTCTGCCTTCCTCTGCTGTAGAAAGAACAGAATTTGTGGTAAACTAATGGAGTGTTAGTGACCTCCAGATTGAAGAGAAGTTGAAGGAAGGAAATGCTTCCTTCTTCAACTCTTCACTCATCCTGAAAATATAAAATTGTATCTTTTACACACTGTAGACAGAAGCCATTTACCAGTCTTCATGTTGATCCAGCTGCTGGGTTTTTTGTGGACGCTGCTGGAGCTCATTGGCAAATAAGAAAACATTTAATAATTTCCTTCAGAAAATTGGAAGAGATTGCCAAACGAGGATTTTAGAATCCAAATTCAGGTCATTTTCAGCAAGCAGTGCAAAACTTTGTGTTTCAGTTGAAAGTTTGGCTTTAGCCGTCAGTAGTCTTTGTAACATTAAGCACACCTCTGTTCCCAGTATAGTAGAAATGCAGAATTAGTGCTGCTTCTCTGCAGCATGAAGAGTGAGCTGTGCCATGAAACCTGCTGGGGGCTTGCTGTTCCTAAACTCTCAGGCTCCTCAACTGGTGTCCCTAAACAGAAACCTATGAAGGCTTGGTGTTGGGGCCAGAGGGTGAGGCTGGGCAGGCAAGTGATTGGATATCAGATTTCTTTGGTGTTCGTGAAAGAGGAAAAATCTGCTGTCAGAGTGGACTTTGACCTGGTGCAATGGTCACTGCTTCTCCTGCATGGTAGCTGTGAATAGCAGAGGCTGAAGCGCCTCCTCCTTGAATACCTGATCTCAATTTAGATTTTGTAAATTTCCAGCTTCTATGATTTATTTTATAAAAACAAACAAAAGGCATAAAGGAGTGCTTTCACTTCAAAGGGTGCAAAATGGATTTTTTTTCATCTTTTCTTACTCCCAGCCCCTCTGCCCTCACATTCTCAGCCCAGAGGTCTTTTCTGTTCCATGGCTGGCTGAAATTGTGCCTCACAGCCTGCCCTGCACCAGCAACTGCTGCCCCACGGCTGTGTCACAGGGACAGGGACCTGCCCTCAGTCCGTCTGACTTCCCTCTCAAAGCTGGGTCTGCCAAAGGACATACGCAGTGGTGGCTTTTTGAACCCAAATTTGTGATGGGAATACGTTAATTGGTTCAAGCAAATTCCCGACGAGGGGCAAGCAGGCTCTACTGAGGCTTCCTTTCGCCACTTTTGTGTGGCAGATAACTGAGAAATTTCCATAAAACTGTATCAGCATTTGGCAAACGCAGCAGCTGCTGCCCTGAAGTCTGCTGCCTGGATGTCACTGCCTCCGCCTACCTTCCTTCTCCCTTCTCCAAAATAATCCTACTCCCTGAATCGCATTGGATACTCTGGGATGTCTGGAGATCTCCAGTGATGACACTGGAGAGTCCGGCAGCGCCTGAGGAGCACAGTGCAGACTTAATGTTTTTTTTTGTGTCCCTGTTGCAGTTTTGGGATAGTTTTATCTTGGGATAGTTTTATCTTCAGAGCCTTGCTGTGACTGGTTCCCTGACTGCTTGCACCTGGTGACTTCTGTTCTGAAAAATCCTTTGAAACTTGTTACTGGGATAGAAAATATCAAATAGCTTGAGCTACTGAGGTGATTTCACTATAGTAAAATGCTTTTATTTGCTTGCTTGAAAAGCTGTAGGTGTGTAGCTCCAATACAAACCTCAAAACTGTAGGAAAGTGTAAACATAGACCTGTTTTAGATTGATGTGTATTATCTCTTCAATCTCTGAAATCGTTAAGCATCTACACTGCAGTATTGAACTGGGGCAATCTAGAGTAAAATCGATTTTTCTTATTTGGAAGAACTAGAGGTGTGAAGAACCATGTTTGAATTGTTATTCAAGGTCTTACAAACGTGCTTATATGAAGAAGCTTCCTTTCATTAGAAATTGAAATGTAAAAATTACGTTGAATAGACTATTTGTATTGAGTTAGTTTTGAAATCAAGTATGTCCGATCTTTTTTTCTCTCTCTTTTGTCTCAAACAGAGATTCATCCTGTGGTGAAACCCAATGTAATCAGGTCAACACCAAGCCTTCAAAGCCCAAGTGCAAAACGACTGCTTGCACCCTCCAGTCACTCTTCACTAAGTATTTTGGGAAAAAGAAACTACAGCCATCACAACGGTCTTGATGGTATGTGAAGGAATAGAAAAAAAAAATATAATTCTTTAAGTCTCTGAATTGCAAAACTTTCTATGGACCTGAGATGATGTTAAATAAAGGGAGTACAGACTGACAGAAATGTATGATACAGATAGTATATTTATAGCATTGATTCTTAGTGCAATGAAAGGTGGTGCTTATTCATTGGACATGGATATATTAATTCCATCTCTTCATAAAGCTACCTTTACCATCTTTCTTACTGATCGTGACAAAAANCCGATCGTGATATAAAAGGACACAAAAAAAAAAAAAAGATGTGGTGAAGGCAGCGATGTGGCAGGTGCTTTATTTCTCTTTATTGCATTGCATTTTTATTTGAAGAAATATTTTGCAGTGATATGCAAGACTTTTTGAATTGTTGTCTGAGAAATTACTTGATATGTAGCTGTATTACTAAATACTGGACCTGCTAGCTTATAGTCAACCTCTTTGCTAGTACCTGAATTTTAAATATGCCTTAGCCTGTATTCTTACGCTGTGATTGATAGTATATGGAAAATAGCTTTTGGCATCTTGCATCCCAAGACCGATGTCATAGGGTCATTTGAAACAAGAAGTAGTCCTGGCAGCAAGGACTGGTGGAAGGTGGGAGCTCCTTAGGAAGAGACTTTCCCTACATTTATACCACTTGCAGGGGAGGAAGAACAAGGAATGTCACAGAGGTGCAGGAGAGGCTTTTCCTGTAGGCTGTGCAGAACCAGAGGTGATCACAGAATCACAGAATGACACAGGGTTGGAAG
>VZRU01019630.1:2580-36297 GCA_013398155.1 Pedionomus torquatus | reverse complement strand
GCTCTGTAATTCAGCAGCGTTAGTGTGCACGGAGTCGATTTCTATACTAGAAACATTATGGGCTTCCATAATGGTTCCATGGGTTTCCAGAAGTTGAATAATATGGTCTGAGATCAGTGGTCTAAGTTACACTAGTCTAAGACTAATTTTCCTATGTAGTCTGGGTCTGCGAGTTTTTATGTCCGCCTTCAGACAAGGTCGTAGTTGCTTCGAAACTATTTCTTTCAGTGATGTAGTAGGAGAGGGAAAGCCAGTCTATCCCCGTGGATCAGAAAAATGCATCGCACTTCACTGTGGAGTTCGTGGGCTTCATAGTTGGGGAGAACGCAAGGTGTGCTCCTTAGAGTCCTGCTGGATAAGAAACATTCACATTATCATTTCAGAGGTGGTATGTCTGTCAGTGACAGATCAAAGTACAGATGCAAGTATTTCATTTAAAAATAGAAAGATGTTGTACCTAGCAAAGTGAGGGCTGAAAATCTACTTAAAAATCTGATGTTTATGCTACTTCAAAGTCTCTCTAACCCAAAGTTTCTTTAATAAGAAAAGAGGGGGGGGGGTAATACTGTGCATCATTGTTGCCTTTTCAACAGTATACTTCCACATTTTCTATATTTTTTTCCTCCTGAGAAGAAAAATAGTTTCTTCTTATTTGATATCTGGTATACTAAATACATGGACTAGTAAGTAGTCTAGAAGATATCTGTCTCCATGTAAAATAGGTTGTTAAAATGGAAATTTTGGTAGATTTTTAGAAAGGTGACAGTTCTGTAGGAGCTAATGTAGTCAATATGTAATCTAAATGCCTTTTTAAAACTTGCATATTCTAGTAAGGTAATTTTATATAAACTATGCTATATAAATTGCATAGTAACTTTGTGATATGTTTTTTTTGTTTTTGTTGTTTTGGGTTTTTTTGCCTCATACAATTTATTTCTGATTTTAATATCTGTTTCTTCTAGGAAGAAAATGAAAATCTTTTCTGAGTCTCATAAAACTGTTTTTGTTGTGGATCACTGCCCTTACATGGCAGAATCCTGCAGACAACATGTTGAGTTTGATATGTTAGTAAAAAATCGGACCCAAGGAATTATACCTCTAGCGCCTATATCAAAGTCACTGTGGACATGTTCAGTGGAATCATCCATGGAGTACTGTAGAATAATGTATGATATTTTCCCTTTCAAGAAACTGGTAAGTTCTTCTAGATACGATACTTGATAGTGGAAGGGGTATTTTCACATTTTAATGAAGTCATTTAATGTCACTACTGTTGGTTAAATTAAAAGGTACTTTATTAGATAATTTTTTTTTGTGCTGTTTATACACTTGATAGATGTTTAAATTGGTTAGACCTTTCATTGTCTTCTCTCAGTGCAGAACATGAAGGACTGGTGCTTTTAAGGGAACTTACTGATTTATTATTGTGTTCTCCTGATTTAGAGGTTTACAAATTAATTTTGTTTCTAAACACTCTTGAAAATCCTTCATAAGGTTTTTGGTGTCAACTTTGAAGGAATTCTGGGCCTTAGGAATAGTTAGGGTTACCCTGAAGGTACCAGTTGGAAAAAGTAGGAGTGCTTCATGGCACGTAGCTTCTTGTGTAGAAAAATGTCTGGTGGGTTCTGTAACGTATCATAAATTTAGGTAAATAATCCCTGGTTTTTTAGCTCTTTTCTCCTTATTGTGTAAACCATTGTGTGATCTTTTAAAGATTAGTTGTCCTTAAAAAGAAATAAGGAAGTTAAACAGCTTTGCAGCAATGATATCAGTATAAGGTAGATCACTACCTTATGGTAGTAGTGTATAGTATAGTAGATGGTGGATTACTGGCTCTGTCAGCAGCTGAGGCAGAGGCTGAACACTAAGAAATACCTCCAGTAGTTTAGTGATTTGATTGCATACAGCACTGTCTGGATGGATTGCATGTCCTGGTTCTCAGACAGCGAATGTTTAAATTAAACTCTAGTTTAGAGCATTTAATATACAGTCAAGTCCCTTTATGGGATTATATCAAGTGTGTGCTTAATGGATTTGAATCAGTTGGCTGAACTGTAGCTTGTGTGATATGAGAAATGGAAGTTGAGATGCAAAGTACTCTTCCTCTTGATTATTTTTTTTTTGTCATCATTAGAACATATTCTGCCATGTGGTGTTTATTAAATCTTGCTAGATATTTGACCCTGTGGTCTACTGTGACAGTCTTTGGAGAATGATTTGCAAAATTGCAGTATGAGAATGTGCTTGATTTTGTAGCTATTCTACTGAAAATACTACCTAATTAATAAAATACTTTGTAATATCCTGCAATGCTATTTTTGTGTAGAGATTGATTTAGTGGTTTAAAAATATAAATAGGTAGAGTAAGAAGTTGTTAATTGTAATGTTACTAAAGGGATAAATGAATATAGCAGGAGCGGATGCTTCTTTTTCTTTTGTGTCTCACTTCTAGTTTGGCTTGTCATTGCATTTATCTCCAGAGTATCAAAGGAAAGAGGTGTAATTCATGTTTGAATTTATGGAAGTAGGCATAATGGCTCTTATCTGTATGATTGGCTATTATCTTACGTGTGCTTTTTTGATCCTTCTAGGTGAATTTCATTGTGAGTGATTCTGGGGCTCATGTCTTGAATTCTTGGACTCAAGAAGATCAGAACTTGCAGGAGGTATGCTTTGTAACTGTTCTTTTGTTCTTTAGCTTAATTGTGGAATAAATAGCAGCTTCTAACTATGTTCAGTATGAAATAACTGATGAACTAAAATGTTGATATGGTGCAAAATTATTGTATAACAGAATTTTAAGTAGCCTATGAAGTTGTGCTGTTCTCTAGGCACCTTTACATAATTTAAAATGAATCCAGTAGCTTTGAGTATAGAGTTATATATCAAAATAAATGTTATGAAGAAATTTCCTAATTATTTATTCTGTAATTTGGTGATATTGAATTACAGTTTTGGGGTATTTTTCCTTTATGTTTCATGGTAGGTAAATAAACCATGTGGAAAATATTATTTGTAAATATTTTATTTGTTCTTCTTTCATACTGAATGAGCTTGCCCTCTGAAAGAATTATGTTGGGTAGGAACTGAATTTCCAAATTCTTAGAAAAGTAGATGGCAAGTGATAATGTGGATATAACTCGTTACTAAGCTTTGAGAACGTAATATTCTCATTTATTACAGAAAAATGCCTGGCTATAGTAACAACTAATAAATGAATTGCAAAGGATAATTTAGGGCCAAATGTTTTCCAGAAGGCTGGTAGCATATAGTGATCTTTAATTGCTGTTTGTTTTTCTCCCAACTGTTAATTTGCACATAGAATAAGTTATAATGGTGACTTTTTTTCTTAACTGGTCATTTTACCAAATGGCTGGAAAGTAACTTTCAATAGTAATTTCTTTCTTTCTTTTTAACTAGTTGATGGCAGCATTGGCAGCTGTTGGGCCACCTAATCCTCGGGCAGATCCAGAGTGCTGCAGCATACTTCACGGTCTGGTTGCAGCAGTTGAAGCACTCTGCAAAATAACAGAATACCAGCATGAAGCTCGAACCATGCTCATGGAGAATGCAGAACGTGTTGGAAACAGAGGAAGAATAATCTGTATTACTAATGCGAAAAGGTATATATGATAGTGTGCTTCTACCATTAAAAAAAAAAAAAGTTATTTCATACATTTTAGAAGTCTTTCATTGATCTTCGTGAATTAGTGCCCCGAGTAGTGCCTTTTTCCCATTGTGTTAGATGATATCTTGTTGTATTAAAGGTTTCGTTTATGGAGTTCTGTTATAGTAACAAACCCAAAATTTCCCACTTGAAATAAGAGAGCATTTAGTGGTGTTCTGCTTTGAATAGTTCGATTGATTATCCTGCATTAAAAAAAAAACAACAAACAAATTGTCTTTCTAGTGACAGTCATGTTCGGATGCTTGAGGATTGTGTTCAGGAAACCATTCATGAGCATAACAAGCTTGCAGCTAATTCAGATCAGTGAGTATACTTTTTACAAATGTAGTTTCTCTTATTCTGTGTGTGCCTGTTATATCCCCTATGAAGCATAGATGTGTTTTTGTCACTTAAACGTGCTCTACTGAGCTATTTGAATGAATGCTTGTGTGAAATAGAAGGTGCTAAATTATGATACTGTTGACCTAGAGCTGGTGTATAATCATTAGCTGTTCAATGTCATTCTTTATCCTCATAGGATGGGGTTTCTTTAGGTTGTTACCTTCTACATCCTGCTCCAAAATGAGACATGTATGTAACTGTGCCTTATTGCATACTATATATTTGTAATCACTATTGAACCTGATACTTTTTTTTTTATAACACTGCATTAATTTTACATTCATTTTCCTTTGACTAAAATAGCTGACTTTGAAACTAATTTTTAATTTCTAAATTGTGTTGCCTGATGCTTCTCTTGAGATAAAGGAATCTCTTGAAATACAGATTGCATCTTCTCTACAAAGTCATTTTCCCACTGTACATTTTATTTAATTAAACAGTGAACTGCTTGGCCCGGGGACTGTGTATTGCCTTGTAAAGTGTATAGTAGGTTGACATCTTATTTGTAGTTGCTCCTTAGGCACTTAAATAGTGGAAGCAGGAGTCTCCTGCTGCAATTGTAGTTTCATGTACATGTTTAATATATAAAGGATACCGCTCCAGGGAATCAGGTTCGAAGTCCAGTGTGAAGGCAGAAAAGAAATCTCTCATTCCACTAGGTAAAGATGTGGAACAACATCTTGATCTTACCAATTTGCCAGCTACATTAGGAGATAAGTTTTTATGTTCACTAGCATTCCCTCAATACATAGACACACACTTGGAGACAGAAATCCTCTCTACTGTCAGTTTTCAGTTGAATGAAGCTGAACAGATTACACCAGTTAAGGATCTGTTCCATTGATATGCTAAAAGAGAAACAATACCATAGATACTGAAGAACTAGAAATATTAAACTTTTTATTTTTTATTCTGGTAAAAGTCTTATTTTGAAACGTGCTTTTCAAATATTCATTACTGTAATCTAGCTTTTACAGAATGCTTTCTCAAATGGTATATTGTAATACGTCTTTATGATTCTGTGTTCTGGATAACAGATTAATCGTGGGAAAATTGATGTAATTTCTAGTAGATAGTCTGTCACATTGTACACTAAATAGAATGTTTTTATTTTTAAGTCTAATGCAGATTCAGAAATGTGAACTGGTCTTAATCCACACTTACCCAGTTGGTGAAGACAGCCTTGTTTCTGATCGTCCTAAAAAAGAGGTAAGGAGCTTAAAATGTGAAAAGTTATCCAAGGATTAGGAACCACGTCATATTCAAAATAGGTAGCGCAAATGAAGTACTTGGCAATAACGTTTTGAGCCTTTGATCTCTGGTAAGGCATAAAAAAAAAGTACAGGTGATAATTCTTTGAAAAGTTGACAGCCTGCATATTGCCAACTCAAGTATAGGCTTTGTTTTTTTGTTTTGTAGTCTACATGTGTATATGGTATCCACTTTTTAATTGAATTACTTACATTTCTTGCATTAATGATTCATTATTTGGTTTGTGGGTTTTTTTTGTGGTTTGGTTTTTGTTTGTTTTTTTTTTTTCCTGTGAAGTAAACCCATTAATGCCTTTGAATGACAGTATTGGGCTCAATGAGTTTTTTGAGAAGACAGTGCTCATTTAGGAATGCATTAGAAAACCAGGAGCTGTTTGGTGCGTTGAATAGGTTAGTTGAGTAACTTTTCCTGCTATTCAGATGTAAGCCACAAGCTAGCATGACCCTGTTTTCTGAAATATGTTACTGAATGATGTGGATGTTGTTCAGCACTATGTCTTCTACATTATCAAAATTAATGTGTTAGCATTTTTAACCTTTTGGTTAAATGAGTTTTTTGTGTTTGAATTCTGTTGTTCCAATGGTTTTTTTTTAATGAAAGTATATCTGCTTCTAAGTGGAAGGCTAATATGCTGTAAGAATGTAGAAAATAAGTTCATTGAATTCTTGAAGTACCCTACAGGTACTCTGAAAGATTCTTTTATCAAAAGGTGGAAGTGTGCATATAAGAAATTATTCTATATATCAATATATCTCAGTTGTTCACCAACAAAAGCACGTGTGGTTGTGTGAAACCAAGTATGTACAAAATATTTTGTAATATATCCTGCTCATTGCCAGTCTGTTCCGTTCAGTATTTTAACGTGCTTTATGTAAGGGAAAAACACAAGAAAGTCTTATTCTTAACATAAAAGGCATCTAGTCCTGCATATTGTTTAATAAATAAAAGGACTACAATAGCTACCTTCCTGAGATTATTTGCAAAACACTTTTGTAGTTGTGCTAAAACAAATAAATGTGAACAGAAGGGAATAAATTTAGTACTATTTTCTTCTGTAAAATGGTAATCTTTATCACTGGGCCTTTCTTTGTGGTTTATTTTGTTGTGTTTTGTTGTTGTGTGTTTTTTTTTTTAATTATTCAAAATCCTAAACCCAATGTCCCCATTGGCTAGGGAAAAATCAGATCTTAGGTCTTGTTTGTTTCTCTTATGTATATACAATGTGCTTACATGTAGGTATGAAAAACTTACTTTGTTCCTATTATTCAGCGGGTAAAAGAGTGAAAAACTAAGCCCAGAGCTGCTATTAAGAGAATTTCCTCTGATGTCGTGATACTAATTCTTCCTATTAACAGTTAATCACTCAATTATCTTAGCACACACTTCTAAACTTTTTGACAGTTTGTAGCAACTGCGCCTGTAGCAACTGGCATAGCCTACAAAATTCTGGACAAGAAATAACTTTTGCTTCTTCATTCTTAGTTTCCCATGGTGTGGGTTTTTTGCGTGGTGGTTTTTCTTCCTAGTCAAATTTAGCAGTGTAAATGTACCTATTTTAGGGTTTCAAATGAATAATACTGTTACATGACACTAGAGTCTAGTCTGTTAATGCTGTATATGATGTGTCTATTTTTTAGCTTTCACCTGTTTTAACGAGTGAAGTGCACAGTGTTCGTGCGGGGCGGCATCTGGCTACAAAACTGAATGTTTTAGTACAACAGCACTTTGATCTGGCTTCAACCACAATAACTAACATTCCTATGAAGGTAATATTATGTCTGTAACTTTGTGTTAACTAGCTACATCACTACTAAATTTTTTGAAAATTTTTAATGTTTATTTTATTGAATTTTTACATTGTTTTTCTCTCCATATCATATTTTCTGTTTTATTTTTTTTATTAGCCCACATTCAATGTCTGTGACCAGGTTAGTAAAAATGAAGAAGGGGGAAAAATAAAAAAGTAAAGAAGGATCACAGAACAAAATGTTGTATTGCTGAATCTCTAATTTTGATGTAGCAATACAAGTGTTATTTCAGTTATGTTTGTTTTATTTTATATAATTATTACCTTATTTACCTCCGGTTACTTTGTCTGTGATTCTTTTGTCTTTTTCTAGTTGTGTTTAGATATTCTTGACCCTTGTGCATTATAGTGGCATAGCGAGTCTCTTTTTCCTCTGTTTCATTATCATGCCCACCCCACACAAAGGTGTTTGTAACTAATAGCTGATTTTTGACTAAAGTTTTTCCAATAGGTTTTCCTTTGAACATCCATAAACCAGAAATGGGGGATGAGGGGATACATCTAGCATCTAATATAGATACTAATTTAAACATCTTCATTTCAAAGTTGCTTATGGCTCTATTTTTTTAGTATATTTTTTTATTGCTACTGGGGGGGGAATCAGTGCAACTAAGAATTTCAAGTATTAAGTGTAGTTTAATTTTCTGATTGGGAAGCAAGAGGCAATTGAAACAGAAGTGTCAGTATTCAAACAAAAAGGGCAGGGGCAGATAAACTTTCTTGATTTAAAAATACCAGTTTGTAATACTGTCAATTGATACTTGCATCTTTGAAAACTAGCAATATTGTATAGATTTTATAAGTTGAAACATGAAATTAAAAATTATTTTCATAGCTTTAATGAAATTTTAATATGGGTTGTGGCATAAATGTGACTTAAAGTTTGCAAATACCTTGTCTGTAACTTTCTGACCTGTGTGCTGCTGGTATGCCTCTCCCTTCTGCCTTTGTCCTTATAGTAATAGATTATGTCGGGTTCTGTGTGGTTTTTTCTTTTTTTTTTTTATTTTTTTTAACTTGGAATAAATTACCAAGGTTACTGTTCTGTTTTTGCTAGTCCTCTGCAGCTGTTCAAAGATGCAGTGTCCTCTTCACAAATATCCTTTTTAAAACTATAAACTTGCAGCTGCAAGTATACTTCTTATATATCTTAAGTGAAAGGAAATAAAAAGTATGGAGTATGGTTTTGGGTTTTTTGGTTTAGATTCTTGAGATTTTTAGTTGCAAAAAGTAATTGCCAATTTCACTGCAGTGACCATTTGTTGCTGCTCAGTAAGTTGTAACTGCTGGTGGTGGTCGATATATATTAGGCTTGATTTTTTCATTAATTTGAACAAAGGTAGAAGTCTGGTTTTACCTATATTTTACACTATGCTCCTCGTTATGACATTTGTATGAAGAGGAAACCATAGGATTTCAAAAAAAAGCAAAAAGGGGAAAAGCAGTAGACTGCATCTTTAAACAGGTCAGAGAGCAAACAATTCCTCAACATTGCAATCCTGTTGTTGTCTGATGCACTTTAGAGGTTTTTTCATTTTCTTCTGGAGTGAAAGGTAAATGTAGAATCATTTATGAAAACAGAGACTTATAGCCAAAATAATTAGATATTCTTTTTGTCTTTCTCTTTTAAAGGAAGAACAACATGCTAACACATCAGCCAACTACGATGTGGAGCTGCTTCATCACAAAGAGGCACATGTTGACTTTTTGAAGAGTGGTAAGTAGAAATAGTCTTCTCAGTTGCTTTTGATGAGCCTGCTCGAAGTATTTACAAAGAAAGATTGTAAGCTTCATATTGATGTAGTATGCCTGAAATCAGGCACAATTAGCATATTTTCTGTTGTTCCTTGCAACCCAAGAACTTGATTTGTAGTGTTGGCATTGGAGTTTTATTCATTACGGCATATTTTAATATAGTAATAAGGATATAACAACATAAAACCAGGTTGAATTAATCAGACAAGATTTCATGTGTGTTTTAGGTGTTTGTGTGAGATTTGTGAGATGTCACCTTCTTATTGAGATATAAAAAGTAGATGAGGGACCATTAGTTTTTTTTCTGAAAGAAAATATGGTTGATCACACTTTTTCTGACTTTATATTGCAGGTGATAATCATGTAGGTGGCAATAGCAGAGAAGGCACATTTAAAGAAACTGTGACATTAAAATGGTGTACTCCTCGAACAAATAGTGTGGGTAGGTAACATATCTTACAAAACTGATACTCCAACTTGTGGTGACCATTATTCTCTCTGTTCAGAGATAAGAATATGAACAAGGGGGTAATTTGCTTCTTGTTAATGCTTTTTTTAACTTTTGCTCTATAAATCTTGCTGCTGACTACAACTCTGTCTTACTAATGGTCATACGATGCTGTCCAGATCTTGGCTAATCAGTAGTTTAAGATGCTAGAGGGGTAGTAATGTGTTGTGGGGTTTTTTTTTGGTTTGGTTTGGTTTTTTTTGGTGTTTTTTTTTTTATTTTTTTTTTTTCTGGTGGCTTTTTCAATCTCTTCCTAAGTATTGCAAAGTTGTTCCTTGAGTGTAATGTTCAGCAAATATTTGCCACTCCCCCAGGGCCAAGTATACCTTTGAGACATTGACTCTTTTTTGTTTTTAATCCTTGTTTCAGGAAGGGCAGAGATGAAAGCACTATCTTTAATGTAGTCTTTAGTGTGCTAAGTGAAAAGCTTAGCAAGGAAATTAACTATGTGATGATACTATCAGTAGACTAGTCCTTCCATATTAATTTCAGATCTGAGGAAGGGAGAGTTCTCTACCCAAAAGAGATAAAGACAGGGAAGAAACACAGGAACAATCTGGTCATTCATGCAGCCTGTAGACTGTCAGCAAGATATGTTGACTCTGAGTCAGCAAGTTAAAAATATGGATAAGAGAAATAAGAGGAGGCTGACTCTACAGTAAAATTATTCAGGAGATAAGGAACTGGAGGTCCTGCTTGAAATAAGGCTTGGGGGAATATATTAGGCTCTCAGAGTTGAGGATACTGGAATGATTGTGAGGAGATGGTGAAAGGAGCAGACTTCTAGATTAAGAGACAGTTAGACTTTTTGGTTCTTCTGGAATAGAAGAAAATTGTGGAATAGCTTCATCTGCCTTTCTTCTATTTTGTGGGATGTTTTTTCCATAGGTGGAACTATACTCTTGACTTTTCTATGCATTTATTTTTCAGAATTACACTATTGCACTGGAGCTTACAGGATTTCACCAGTAGATGTAAATAGCAGACCTTCTTCATGCCTTACTAACTTTCTCCTTAATGGTAAACTTGTGTCCTTAGCTAATTATTTAATGTCTTAAGTTGTTAAGATTGTGAATTGCGCAGTTAGCACATTTCTTGTTTGTATAGCAGTAAATGTCTACATACTGTAAAAATGTCGTTTAATTTAACATCATAAATAAGAGAAAAAGGTTGTTAAATGTACTCAAAGGCAAATACAATGTGTTTTGAAACTTGAAGATGGGAGGAAAGATGTAAAGAAAGAGCAAGTAAGAATGCTGGTAGTTCTTTTCTGAATGCAAATGTAGAATGCTTTTCACTATGGTATTCAGTAGGAAATGCTGTTTCGTAGGTGATAGTGCACTTGATCAAAATGCTTCCTCTGACTACTGCAAAACATTAGCAATTTTTGTCTTATTTATAGCAGATGCTGGGCAGCCTCAGTTTTTGGCTGGGTTGTGACCAACTAAATATGTTGGTCAATTGAAGCAGTCATACCTATGTGTACTGGCGTTGGTGGAAAAGTAGATAAGATTTTTGCTTATCTGCAAGTTGTTGCCATGAATAATCTTGCTGTAAGAGATCGCTATTTAAATACATTTTAAAAAGATAACCCCAAAGCTCTTTGTTCCAACCAAGTAATACGTAGTCAATGTTAATGGCGTTTACAAACAAAATTGCATTACAAATATCCTTTTGATGGGATGTTTTCTTCAGTCAAGTAATTTGAGTGTCGAAGTAAATGTGCAGTTGTTTTATTGAACACTACATTTTTGTGTATTTTTCTCTAAAGATGGTGAAAAAGTACTTTGATCGATAGAAATTGTTAGAAAAAAATTAATAGCATATTTCAGATAAGCACTCCCTTCTGATATTCTAGTTTTACTTCCTCATAACAAAACTTATTTGGAGAATGTACCCTTTTATGTTTAGTGTATTTTACTGGAAATAAGACACAGTTCTATTTCTCTGTCTGAAAAACAGTATCCATTTTAAGCATTACCAAGCAGTATCAGCTAGTACCTTTATACTCAAGTAGGTCATTTGGTTACTTTTTAGAAGTCAGTTTTAATGAGAGTTTCTGCAGTAGGCCCAAAGACGTTTAATATACAACATAATTTATAACTCAAACCAGCAAACTGCCCTTAAACAATATACCATTTTAATGCCTCACCAATATATATTTTTCCTCAGAAAATTGCCCTACAGAGAAATTGATTTATTGGGCTGGGAGAGAAGCTTTTTTATCTTTCTGTGTAAAATTTAAGAGAACATGACACTGGGTTCTGTGTAAAGATGTGGAGTAAATACTCAAAGGAGACAGTTCTTTCTCGTTCAGCTAGGTGAAAGCACAATATTAGTGGCTTCAGAGTCTTACTGGCTAGGTACAAAGCCATATTGTGTATCTGTAGTTTGTAATATAAAATTGCAGCATGCAGTAATTAGTGAAACTGATCTCATTCCCAACAGGTCGTTCTGTTTTGTTGGAACAGCCGCGCAAATCTGGCTCTAAAGTAATTAGTCACATGCTCAGCAGCCACGGAGGAGAAATTTTTCTGCATGTATTAAGCAGCTCACGATCAATTCTAGAAGATCCACCATCAATTAGTGAAGGGTGTGGTGGAAGAGTGACTGACTACCGGATTACAGTAAGATTATTTTCTTCTTGTTATTTTTTTATTAATTTTTTGCTTATTTCAAAAAGCAAGAGATGTAATGCAGTAGACATTTTAAGGAAATGTTCCATTTTCTGGAGAGGGTTGCATGGTCAAACTGTCTTTCTTTGTACTACGTTTAGTTCGAAGTAGTACACCTCCTTATTATACTTGCTTCATAGAATCCTTTCCATGTCAAGGCAATCAAGGGATTCTGTGCCTCCTTGTGCATTATGAGTATTTACTGTCTGTTCTGATTCTAAAATAACATTTTTCTTTACAAGTTTTTTTCTGTGGGCTGAATATGCATAGGACTATATCCTGCTAATCGTCAGAAGGATAGATTGCACGTGAATGGTTTGTACAATAAATAGAAAAGATGAAGTTGTCAGCTTTGAACCCTGGATGTGGAGTTAGGGGATCAGCTAGCATTCATTTTAGGTTTCTTTTTCCTTTATTTTTTCTCAACACATACTTTGTATCTCTTGTAAGCAAGCGGAAGTAGATTCCAGAAAAACAGAACAAAACTGTCACTTTATGTGAAATATCTTGTAGGTCCAAATGGTCTCCTTATCAAAAACCTTGCATCAGTTTATAATCCGTATTTTTATATAACTGTTTTTTGTGTTCACCTGGAATAATGAACATTCAAAAAATAGAAGCGGGGCTCTGGTTGTTAGGGCCAAATTTAGTGGTGGGCATGGTACACAGTTAGTGATAAGCAAGACTATGCTGTTTCACCCATTCAGTGAAAATTATTTTGTTAGAGAAATGCCTAATTGTATCTTGTTTGGTTATCATTAGGATTTTGGTGAATTTATGAGGGAAAACCGATTAACTCCTTTTCTAGAGCCCAGATATAAGATCGATGGGAGTCTTGAAATTCCACTGGAACGTGCAAAAGATCAGTTAGAGAAACATACTCGTTACTGGCCTATGATTATTTCTCAGACTACCATCTTCAACATGCAAGCTGTAAGTAACCTGGGGTTTGTAACCTTTTATTCTGTTCTAGGTTAATTTTCACCTTGCCATTTGATGAAATACTAACTGTATTTTATCATAAATCACTTGCTAAAAACCCATATTTTTTTCATCTTAAGTACTCTGTTGGAGTCCAGCGGAGCCTCATGAAAATTGTCAGAGGGCTGGAGCACCTCTCCTATGAGGAGAGGCTGAGAGAGTTGGGGTTGTTGAGCCTGGAGAACAGAGTGCTCCAGGGAGACCTTTATAACACCTCCCATTACCTGAAGGGGGCCTACAGGAGAGATGTGGAGGGACTCTTCATCTGGGAATACTCCATATAGTGATAGGATAAGAGGTAATGGTTTAAAATTGGAAGAGGGGATGTTTAGATACTAGGAAGAAATCCTTTCCTATGAAAGGTGGTGAGACACTGGAACAGGTCGCCCAGAGAAGTTGTGGATGCTGCATCCCTGGGAGTGTTGAAGGCCAGGCTGGATGGGGCTTTGAGCAACCTGGTCTAGGGGGAGATGTCCCTGCACATGGCAGGGGGGTTGGAACTTGATCTTTAAGGTCCCTTCCAACTCTAACCAATCTATGATTTTAATGTCGATAGATTAGTGGAATGCTATCTAATAGGGTGGAATATTTAAGCTGACAACTACAGTGATGCTGGGCAAGGGAAATGTGCATCTGCTTGTGCCTAATGAGAGTTATTACTAACTTGAGGATCAGAGAGGTTGCTCTTGTTATGTGTTGTTCCACATTTCTTTCTTTTTCCTGTTTCTCTCCTGTGACATAGACAGATTTTCTCATTATTGGCTTTTGTCTTGCAGGTAGTACCATTAGCCAGTGTGATTGTAAAAGAAGCAATGACTGATGAGGATGTTTTGAATTGCCAAAAAACAATATACAATCTGGTAGACATGGAGAGGAAAAATGATCCGCTGCCAATTTCAACAGTTGGCACCAGAGGAAAGGGTCCAAAAAGGTTACATGCATATCTCTTTCTGTTGATGCTGGACTTTTTTTCAGAAATAGTCTATTGACACTGTTTTCATATTTTCAGATTTTTAAAATTTGGCCAAAGGTAATGCGTTGTATCCACACAGCATTTAGTTCACTAAACAGATGCTGTGAATACTTTGCCTGCATCATTTAGGAACTATCACAGGACTGATATCACTGTATGTTTAGGAAAAAATGTATCATTTTATTACATGAGAATTGTGAGTGTGCTTAAAAAATTTGACAGCATCAAGAGAGGTAAGAGATTGATAGTCTAAGACAGAGGGAGTAGAATGATTTCAAAGTAATGAAAAAGTTAAATAATCCAATTTTAAAGCATTGCTCATTTTTAGTATATGTTAGAATATTCAAATCCTTTTAAAGCATTTATTTAAAATATAGGCTACTGCTGTAAAACAAGCCTAGAGTATCTTGATATCTCAGTCATTGTGATGTGTGCATTGTATTTCCAAGAACTGGCTGAAGAGAAATTCAGCTACAGAAGATTTGCCCACATGACTGGAAGTTATTTACAGTAGCATGGTACAATTCTTTCTAATTTTTTTTTTTTTTTAATCCAAAGAATGAGATATAATAATGAATTTGCATGTCCATACACAAGTGTCTCTCTGTATATCCTGATGTTGCATAGTTACAAACACCTGAGAAGATTCAAAACTGCTTCTTGGCAGTGAGATCTTGTGGCAGTTTAGATTTTGATTTCAGTGAACATAACCTGTTCCAATTTAAACTTGGCTCTGGATGTCAATTGGGAAATGTTATATGCAATGTGTTTTCAACTTTAATGGACAGAGGAAGCCCCGGGGATAGATCTCCAGTATAAGAGGACAGAGAATCTGTTAAGGATTACTTGGGGGTTTGGGATTTTTGTTTGCTTTTTTGTTTCTTAAGGTCTGGTTTTTAACCTTAATATATTCAGTGGTTTAATGATCATGGTAATCCTGTACGTAATACCTCTTTTCTGACCTTGCTTAGAGATGAACAGTATCGGATCATGTGGAATGAATTGGAGACCCTTGTACGAGCACACATAAACAACTCTGATAAACACCAGCGAGTCTTAGAATGTTTGATGGCTTGCAGAAGCAAACCCCCAGAAGAAGAGGAGCGCAAGAAACGAGGTAGAAAGAGAGAAGACAAAGAAGACAAGTCAGAGAAGTTGGGCAAAGATTATGAATCAGATAAGCCGTGGCAAGAATCAGAAAGGTGAATTTTCTGAAGTGAAATAAAACTGTGGCACAATAGTTCTTGTCCTGCCCCCTTTCTCAGGGGAGAGGAATTGCAGTGAAACAGTTGCATGTTTCAGTTTGATGTATTCATGCTTGTAACCTTGGCTTACTACCAGTAAGTGTGGATCCTATGGGGTTTTTTGGGTCAGTCCCCATTACCAAGCTTGGGAAATGGGCATTTTATTACAGTGCCTACTTACCAGACTTTTCAAATTAAGCTTACAAGCTTGGTTCTTGTCCAAGTTGTTGACCACTTAGCAGGGCCTTGCATCTTGAAGAGTTAGATTTTGTTGTAATCCCATCACCTATTGGACACTAAAGTGCTTTACAGAAATATGAAGCATGACTAAAAACGCAGGACAGGCAGCTGTTTTCTCTTGAGCTATAGATAATTTAGTGTTCAAATAGATAAATAGTCCAGATTGATTTGACTCTTCTCTTTAGTTGAACGTCAGGGTTGATTGTCCATATACCTACTGTCTGTAGCTCATTGTAGTGCTCACTATGTGCTAAGTGTCTGTCAGTCTCTTCTGTTCTCCATCTTTCAATCTACTATTCTAAAGAGACCAAAACCCCCTTATAAGTAGTAAGCTTAATTTGCATATGTTATGCATGCTACAATCACTTAATATAGGACGATTTTTTCACCTACAGTATTGCCACTGTGCTGATGACCTTTCATGCCTTTCTGTGTATGATGAAGCTATCCCTACAGCTGCTTTTACTTTCACATGCAGAATAAAAATGGGGACTGAGATAAAACAATTTTGGTGTAGAATAATTTTGAATCTGTGTAGAGAAGATAATAGGAAATTGTGTGGTATTTTTTTATATTTGTTGTTACTTAATCTTTCTTTCAAAATTCTGATCAACTGTCTCTATAACTTCAATATGAATACAACTAACTTATTTGAAATTATATTTTGAGATTCTTTACTGAAGGCTTTATCCAAAGGATTATTTGGCTAGTTTTCCCTATTGTTTTCACCCCTTCCAAGGACTCCTAGGCAATTTTCTTATGATATGGGTTGTTTTTAACTTGGAAGAGTGCAGAGTGGTACTGATGTGCTGCATATATAGTACATACGTGCTGCTCTACCATCTATAGCTTCACTGTTTTCCTTCCCTCTCAAAAAAGATTAAAAGGTCTTTTAGATCGTGAAAAAGAAGAACTAGCAGAAGCTGAAGTTATCAAAGATTCCCCTGATTCTCCTGAGCCACCCAACAAAAAGCCTCTTATTACAATGGATGAAATGCCCACAGTTGAAAAGGCAAAAGGTAAACCAGAAGAATTACACCAGGTTATTTCTTTTAAAGATAGAATTTGGTTTACTAGTCTGTGTTTTCTAAACAAGATGAATCTTCTTGGAGTTAAAGCTAAGTCAGTGTGGATAATTTTTAATTAAACACTGAATATTGAAAAATTCTTGATAAATGTGTTAACCTCAATAGGTCTAGATAAAAAGGGAGATCCCAAGATCCTGTGTGAGCACTTGGGTTTATCGGGGGATGGGCAAATTTCTCCTGTTGGTATTTGAGTTACTGTATGTTTGAAATGCCATTAAAGGACAGGTATCAGGAGTTGCTCTTTCCTGCTGACTAACAAATATAAACATGCCTAATCAGTATTGTTGTTGGTATGGGCAGTATTTCCTGAATTCTCTTCCTTGGTAAGCTTTTATCTTTTGCAATGGCTGAGTTGATGTTCAGATTCTGCATATGAAGCAAAGTGATTCTTATATATAGCAACTACTCAGGTGTTAGCACTTTGCATATCTTTTATTTATTTAGCCTCTCTTACAAGTTTGTTTAATATTAGTGGTTTTAATATGTTGGACTACTATAGTCTGTAACTATGCCATTCTAAAGTCTTGGAATAAATGTTTAAAAATTCAGAAATTAAATCACTTGGACTCTTTGCTTGCAATTTTAGGGCCGATGTCTTTGCTGTCTTTATGGAGCAACAGGATTAATACTGCCAACTCTAGGAAACACCAGGAATTTATTGGTCGTTTGAACTCTGTCAACAATAAAGCTGAGCTATATCAACATCTGAAAGAAGAAAATGGGTTTGTATCAGTAAATTAATCACTACAAGTATTTTAGCAGTTGCAAATATGTGTTATGGAGGAATACTCAGTTACACCATTAAAAAGACTCCTTAGAGGGTTGAAATCTAGAAATACATTCTTTTGTCTCTCAGTATTGATGGAGAACTACAGTAGTGTTTGCTTTTCAGTTGCTGCCATCTGTACCAAGCAGGGCTGAACACTTGGAAATGGCCTTCCCTTGTCCTTAGTGATTGCCCTTGCAGCAACGCTCTTAACCTCCAGATGGTTAAGTGGTAGCTAAGTTGAGATTTCTTGTTAGCTTCCAAAGGAATAGCCAATGTAAAAATATTGTCAATAGTAGAGTGGTTGAATCTTATGCTGTACTGCAATGAAGCTGATCGTAGTCCATGTTCTACTGAAAAATGCTGAAATACAGCCAACCTCCTCTGAAGTCAATAAGCTGGTGATGGTCAGTGATCAGTGTAAGAATGGTGAAAAAGAAGACCTTGAAAGGAATTGCTAGTGCTCAGACTTTAGAAATATATTTATGTGACTACAGAGAATTTGGACTCTTGTCTTTTGGTGAGGTTGGTAATGGATAGCTTTTTGTGGTTGTTGCTGCAAAGTTTCTCTGCAGAAACCTTTCCTTTATGTATCAAATGCTGCTTAAAGAAATATTAAGACGTGATAAGATTGTGTATGTTGTGGGTAGAGAGAGACAGGATGGTTAGTGAAGTAAAAAAACTATTTAAGACTGACCTTTTTTTTTTTTCCCCCTAATCTGTTGATTGTTTTTCCTTACTGAATGTTGTCTTGCATTGCAGATTGGAAACAACGGAAAATGGAAAAGCAGGCCGGCAGTGATGATTAATGTTGTTTCTTTGGACAAAACTTGGCTGAAATGCAAAAATATTAAGTGCTGGAATTAATATTGGTACCATTTCAGTACAATTGTATAGCTCTGTTTTAATTGGTTTTTACATTTTTCTATTATTTTTGCTATGAAATAGAAAATCTGCATATCACATTAAATGAATAGTGTGCAAATAGGAGCTGTCCTGAAATATTTTATGGTTATGGTTTTTAGGACAAAAAAACCCTGTGCTGCTGTGGACTAATTCAAGTAATTGAAAACGTTAGCCACAATTCAAAGTCTTTTCCCATATGCATTGTTTAACACTTCAAGATCAGCAATGACTGTTTTTTAAAAAAGAAAAAAATAATAAAATTCAAGTAATTGATAATGAACTGATAATATTGTTAATTTTGGTTCATTAATACTTTTATTTGTGTGAAACTTCTTCAGGAGTCCAGAATTACGGATAAGACCACACACAGTCAATAGGCTGAGAAAATGCCAGTCTTGTTTTTCAACTAGGAGGTGGGAAAGTGAGCTACAGCTAAGAATCGTTGATATAAGGACTTTTAAAAATTTGACTAGAAATTATCTTTAGAAAGCAGAGCCTTTCAGGTGGTTGTGCTAGGGTTAAGTCTTTGTAAGCAAAAGTAAAGTAAAATTTTTGCTAATCATTAAATTATCTTTTTGATTAAATATGCCCTCTATGCCCTGTGGTTTTTGGTCTAAGCTTTTGGAGTGTCATGGGGAGGCTTTGAGTTTTAATGACTGTGAAACGACGAAGTAGGTAATCTGTCTTCAGTTTCTTTGAGTAGAGCCTTTTTTTTTTTTTTTTTTTTTTTTTCCCCCTGTTAATGAAGATTAGAGTTCTCAAACAGGAAAACTCTCACCTAATGTATAAGATCTAGGCCTTTGTAAAATTTTTGGGTTGGCTTCCAAATGGATCAAGCTGAGCGGGCTTAGGAAAGGTGAATAGCTAAGGTCGCCAGGTCTTCCTCTGATCAACAACCTTATTTTAGGTTGTGTAAGCAATTGGAGACCTCACAGATTTTATGTGTTATAGTTTGATTTAAGACACATTTTTATGAGCTTTTCTAAAACTAAATTAACATATTAATAGTTCTTCACCTGAAACTTTAAATATCATAGATCCAAAGAAAAATATCATGCGAGTATTCTTTGTTTACATTGGTAGCAGAGTTGTTTCTTCAACTGTGTTAAAATACCATGTGTGGTTTCAAGGTGATTATTTAGTTACTGTGCTGTAGATGTGTTTTCTGTTAAATGATTTTAGAACAATTTTTACCAGATGATTTAAGAGTACTTGCATGATAATATGTTTTACATCGTATTATGAAATTTACCTAGCTTTTACAGAAGCAGTGTGTAATTTTTGGAGATCCTAAAGGCTGAGGACTTTTATTTTCACTACTTACTTGAACATAGGATGTCCTGCATCACCACACTCTTGGTAACTCGTCTTAAATGTTCTGTTCTGATGGAGAAAACTATCATGGCATTGTTATCCTTCATAGGTTTTGGGGTTTTTAATGAGATTGTATCACGTATTCAGTCTGGATATTTCTCGTTTGCTAAAGGAATTTTAAAGTCTGGAACCTAGGGAGTGTGTAAATGTCAGCCTTCTCCAATTTGTTGGTAGTCTAGAGAAATATAACTGAAAAGGTTATCACAGAATCTTCATGGTTGGAAAGGACCTCTGAGATCAAGTCACTGTACACACACAAAAAAAACCCCTACAATCTCGGCCACTAGAGCATGTCCTGATGTGCCACATTTACATGTTTCTTAAATGCCTTCAGGGATGGTGACTGCACCACCTCCCTGGGCAGGCTGTTCCAGTGCCTGACTACTCTTCTAATGAAGTAATTCTTCCTAATATCTCATCTAAACCTCCCCTGCTGCAGCTTCAGACCATTTCCTCTGTCATTATTCACTTGGGTGAATTTACTTATCCTGTGCCTTATATTCCATCTCCTGGCATGCATATTAAGCTGCAGTCCTTAAATATGCACAGGAATGAAGTATCTTATTAAAGCAAAATAAAAATTCTACTCCTGCTATTTAAAATATGGGTTTTTTTTTGTAAAAAAACAAACAAACAAACAAAAAAAACAAACAAAAACCAACCACCAAACAAACCAAAAAACATTTACTAATTCAACTTTCCACTTTTGGAACATCTGCTAGGTAAGACCATTAAGTGATTAAATGAACAGGGCCAAATTCTCCAGGGTGGTTGATTGTGGGCCTGTATTCTAAGTATTTGAAGAGTCTTACTGATACAGGAGATACCACAAAGCCTTTGTAACCTCAAGTAGGTTGACGCTCCCATGTAGTTTAGTGTTATCTGCAAACTTTCTGAGGGTGCACTTGATCCCCTTGTCCAGATCATTGATGAAAATGTTAAAGACAACCAGCCCCAGTACTGAGCCATGGGGGACACCACTTGTGACTGGCCACCAACTGGATTTAACTCCATTCACCACCACTCTGGGCCTCTCCCTCCAGCCAGTTTTTAACCCAGCAGAGAGTGCTCCCAGCTGGTTTCTCCAGGAGGATACTGCATCAAAGTCCAGGTAAACAATATCCACAGCCTTTCCCTTATCCAAGTGGGTCACTGTCATAGGAGATCAACTTTGTCAAGCAGGACCTGCCTTATGAACCCATGCTGGCTGGGCCTGATCACCTGGATGTCCTTCATGTGCTACATAATGGCACTCAGGATAATCTGTTCCGTGACCTTCCCAGGCACTGAGATCAGACTGACAGGCCTGTAGTTCCCTGGATCATCCTTCTGATCTGTCTTGTGGATGGCAAATAAAGTATTAAGTACCTCAGCCTTTTCCTCATCCTTTATCGCTCTGTTACTTCCCACATCCAATAGAGGATGGCAATTTCTCCCAAGTCCTCCTCTTGTTACTAATGTACTTACAGGAAATTGTTTTTAACATCCAAGCCCAGGTTAAGTTCTAGTTGGACTTTGGCCTTTCTAATCTTTTCCCTACATAGCCTTGCAACACCTTTGGAATCTCCCTGAGTGGCCTGCCCCTTTTTCCAAAGGCCATAAACTCCCCTTTTTTCCTGGAGTTGTGACAATATCTCTTCATTCTGCTGGGCCAGTTTTTTCCCCTCACGGCTCACTTTACAGCACACAGGGATGGCCTTGCTCCTGCACTTTTAAGACTTCCTCCTCGAAAAACATCTAGCCTTACTGGGTTCCTTTGCCCTTCAGGGCTGCCTCCCAAAGGACTCTGTCAAGCAGGTTCTTTAAAAGACCGAAGTCTGCCCTCCTGAAGTCCATGATGGCAGTCCTGTTGGCTACCCTCCTTGCTTCCCTGAGAACTCTATTAATTCATGGTCAGTGTGACTCAGATGGTCTCCAACTGTCACATCCCCCACAAGTCCTTCTCTAGTCACAAACAGCAGATCCAGCAGTGCTCTCTCCGTAGTCAGTTCCCTCACCAGCTGTGTCAGGAAGTTATCCCTGACACCCTCTAGGAATCTCCTGGACTGTTCCCTCTCAGCTGCATTGCGTGCCCAGCTGGTATCTGGTCGGTTGAAGTCTCCCACCAGGACAAGGGCAAGCAATCTTGAGACTTCTCCCAGCTGCTTAAGAATATTTTGTCTACCTCTACATCCTGGTTGGGTGGTCTGTAACAGACTCCCACCATGACACCAGCCTTTTGTGTCTAGACAACGGACTATGGCACAATACTGCTGCTTTGTTGACTTTTACACCAAATTTTAAAGCTGATTTATAGCTGGATGGCTTCTGGAAAATATTGAAGTAGTTATTTGTATCTATCCAAAAAGTTGTTCAGCACTGTAAACTCAGATGAACGCTACTTGTTCATGCAAGAAGATACGAATTCTGTCTCTACTGTCATATCCACAGAGCAACTGCTGTCCTTAAAAAAACCCATAGCATGGTAACAAAGTTTTCATATGCACAGCTAACGAGTACAGGTTCATCTGCTCCCACAAGTATAGCTATAGTTGGGTTGTACACATATGATGTACACAGAAATACATTTTAACCTGTTCTAATACTTTGATCCTGTAGCCCTTGGCACACCTGTAGCTTGTGAGCTGTTCAAATTCTTTGTATGCCATGACTTCTGGTTCAGCTGTACTGTTGTTGGAGTTGGTGGGTGGTGCAAATCCGAAGTTTGGAGAGAAGGTAAGCCAGCAGAGGCTGCAGGAACTTGTGTTGGTGTATCATGCTGGCATCTGGTTGTTTACAGACATTATTCTGCACTACAATATAAAAGTGGACCACTGGAGAGCTGTTTTTACCTCTCAGTTGTGGACTGTTCCCAGATCTGGTCTGGATTCCTTTTGGACTGGTCGGGAACCTGCTCCCAAACTGGATCCAGTTCTACCTGGTTTCCTTATAGTAAGAGTATGCATTTGTGTCTGTGTTCTGTAACCTGCAAAAGCTATCCTTTGTCCAATTTTCTGCTCTCTCTCCCTGTGGTACAGCAGTGTTTGTGGTGGTGGGGCTGCCCTGTGTTACAGGGTGACTTCTATACCTTCTGCNTGACTGGCCACCAACTGGATTTAACTCCATTCACCACCACTCTGGGCCTCTCCCTCCAGCCAGTTTTTAACCCAGCAGAGAGTGCTCCCAGCTGGTTTCTCCAGGAGGATACTGCATCAAAGTCCAGGTAAACAATATCCACAGCCTTTCCCTTATCCAAGTGGGTCACTGTCATAGGAGATCAACTTTGTCAAGCAGGACCTGCCTTATGAACCCATGCTGGCTGGGCCTGATCACCTGGATGTCCTTCATGTGCTACATAATGGCACTCAGGATAATCTGTTCCGTGACCTTCCCAGGCACTGAGATCAGACTGACAGGCCTGTAGTTCCCTGGATCATCCTTCTGATCTGTCTTGTGGATGGCAAATAAAGTATTAAGTACCTCAGCCTTTTCCTCATCCTTTATCGCTCTGTTACTTCCCACATCCAATAGAGGATGGCAATTTCTCCCAAGTCCTCCTCTTGTTACTAATGTACTTACAGGAAATTGTTTTTAACATCCAAGCCCAGGTTAAGTTCTAGTTGGACTTTGGCCTTTCTAATCTTTTCCCTACATAGCCTTGCAACACCTTTGGAATCTCCCTGAGTGGCCTGCCCCTTTTTCCAAAGGCCATAAACTCCCCTTTTTTCCTGGAGTTGTGACAATATCTCTTCATTCTGCTGGGCCAGTTTTTTCCCCTCACGGCTCACTTTACAGCACACAGGGATGGCCTTGCTCCTGCACTTTTAAGACTTCCTCCTCGAAAAACATCTAGCCTTACTGGGTTCCTTTGCCCTTCAGGGCTGCCTCCCAAAGGACTCTGTCAAGCAGGTTCTTTAAAAGACCGAAGTCTGCCCTCCTGAAGTCCATGATGGCAGTCCTGTTGGCTACCCTCCTTGCTTCCCTGAGAACTCTATTAATTCATGGTCAGTGTGACTCAGATGGTCTCCAACTGTCACATCCCCCACAAGTCCTTCTCTAGTCACAAACAGCAGATCCAGCAGTGCTCTCTCCGTAGTCAGTTCCCTCNAGTCCATGATGGCAGTCCTGTTGGCTACCCTCCTTGCTTCCCTGAGAACTCTATTAATTCATGGTCAGTGTGACTCAGATGGTCTCCAACTGTCACATCCCCCACAAGTCCTTCTCTAGTCACAAACAGCAGATCCAGCAGTGCTCTCTCCGTAGTCAGTTCCCTCACCAGCTGTGTCAGGAAGTTATCCCTGACACCCTCTAGGAATCTCCTGGACTGTTCCCTCTCAGCTGCATTGCGTGCCCAGCTGGTATCTGGTCGGTTGAAGTCTCCCACCAGGACAAGGGCAAGCAATCTTGAGACTTCTCCCAGCTGCTTAAGAATATTTTGTCTACCTCTACATCCTGGTTGGGTGGTCTGTAACAGACTCCCACCATGACACCAGCCTTTTGTGTCTAGACAACGGACTATGGCACAATACTGCTGCTTTGTTGACTTTTACACCAAATTTTAAAGCTGATTTATAGCTGGATGGCTTCTGGAAAATATTGAAGTAGTTATTTGTATCTATCCAAAAAGTTGTTCAGCACTGTAAACTCAGATGAACGCTACTTGTTCATGCAAGAAGATACGAATTCTGTCTCTACTGTCATATCCACAGAGCAACTGCTGTCCTTAAAAAAACCCATAGCATGGTAACAAAGTTTTCATATGCACAGCTAACGAGTACAGGTTCATCTGCTCCCACAAGTATAGCTATAGTTGGGTTGTACACATATGATGTACACAGAAATACATTTTAACCTGTTCTAATACTTTGATCCTGTAGCCCTTGGCACACCTGTAGCTTGTGAGCTGTTCAAATTCTTTGTATGCCATGACTTCTGGTTCAGCTGTACTGTTGTTGGAGTTGGTGGGTGGTGCAAATCCGAAGTTTGGAGAGAAGGTAAGCCAGCAGAGGCTGCAGGAACTTGTGTTGGTGTATCATGCTGGCATCTGGTTGTTTACAGACATTATTCTGCACTACAATATAAAAGTGGACCACTGGAGAGCTGTTTTTACCTCTCAGTTGTGGACTGTTCCCAGATCTGGTCTGGATTCCTTTTGGACTGGTCGGGAACCTGCTCCCAAACTGGATCCAGTTCTACCTGGTTTCCTTATAGTAAGAGTATGCATTTGTGTCTGTGTTCTGTAACCTGCAAAAGCTATCCTTTGTCCAATTTTCTGCTCTCTCTCCCTGTGGTACAGCAGTGTTTGTGGTGGTGGGGCTGCCCTGTGTTACAGGGTGACTTCTATACCTTCTGCTTAATTGGACCTCATCAGAGCAATAGGTGGCCACTGCATACCATGTCAACAAGAGCACACCATGACAGGGTAGTTATCCTCTGAGTTCTTGTCCCTAGGCAGCTTGGTGAAACTCTATCTCCAGAGCTGTGACATCAGTGGTCTTGAGGCTCTTTGGTGATCTGCCTTCTCGAGGAAAGTGCTGCGGTAGTTCTGGTAAAGGATGTTATGTATGTATCTCCTTTCCTTTCTATGTGGTGGTGATACTGATGATACTTTGGTCCTATTTCACACTGTACTTTCAGATACAAGGAAGATTTTCGCAGTTCTAAATTACAAATTAAAATTGGAAGTTATGTACTAAGTAGTTTAATCCATAATTAAGTTATAGATTAAATTTTGTATATTTTAATCTATTAAACTGAAAAGATTTTGAAGTATTTGAAAAGTTTTTAGGAATTTTTACACATGTATATCAGCATCAGCTTGGTATACATTTTCTTGTTCTGAGTGGTACAGGCATATCACTCTGCCTAGCTCAACTATAGACCTCTTTACCTGCATTACTTGGCATTTCATTCTGGTACTTAGTTTCAGGATTCTGGTTTTGCTACTGCCTTTTTGCCAGGCATAGGTTAAGCAGGTTCTAATTTAAATTTTGAAATTATAAAATCACTAACGGCTTATGACTTTTTTCCTGAGTAATAGAGATAATGCATGTAGTACAAATTGTCTTTCTGTTGATTTGCTCTTAACATCATTTAAAAAAATCTCAAGTCAGTGGATATTGCCCTGGTCATTCTGGGTAGTCATACCCTCTTGATAACAGGGAGGGAGTTGGTATTTTGGTGGCTGGAAAGATGCTATGATGTGTAGCAGCAGTATTGACTTAGAATACTGCTCTTGGGAGGTAAGTGATGTCGAAGGTGGTAACCACAACTGAGATGAAAGCAAAGCCCTGCACTCATGTACAGATGCTTTGTGAGGTTTCAGGACATCCAATTCTATGTTGACATGGCTTAAGGGAGAGTTTCTCTGAAATGCCACAGACTGTGATCCGGGAATCTTCCTGTGTTGCTTGCAAAACCAGCAAACCAATATTATCAGAACCACCGCAACGGTGACACAGAGACTGCTTAGTAAGGCAGATGGGGTCTTCCTAATCCTGTTGTCATTCTTGTCTTGAATTGTAGGAACAGTACTGTTGAAAGACCCATCAAATGGCTTTGTAGTGGGAAAGCAGATGTCGCTATATGAAATGTTGAAAATTACATCAATTTTTTATTCTGGCAACATTGCTTGGAGAAAGAGTGGGCTAACATACCCATCTGGCACTCTTAATTTCTCTAGTGCTTCCTGGATTTCATCTTTTGCGCAGCAGCTGGAAGATATATTGGCACTTATACATAGCGAACTGTTAGACCATGAGATTATTGTGGACCTTGGCTTGAGAGCGGTCACCACAATGTCTTTAGGACTGCTGGAGTTCAGATAGAGGGAGAGCTTCTTTAGAAACAAATTAATCCTTTATCTCTCTCTCTCTCAGGAAAGAGCTAGTAGTTGGTTTTTGTTCTGATGGTGTAAAGGTGGCATGGTTCATCGGTGGTCTTCAGAAGATCAATGGTGAAGGATTCCCAGACAGACAGTCCTCCTGAATTTGTGGCAGAAAGCAGAAACTCCTGAGGCGAATACTGAAAATCAGTATCAAGAGGATAGCCATGCATGGTGTTGTGGTTTAGCCTCAGATGGCAGCAAAGAACCAGGTGGCAGCCCTGTTCGCTCTAACACCCCACAGCGGTGGGGAGAGGATTGGAAGAAAAGGGCAAAACTCGTGGGACAAAAACTGTTTAACAGAACAAGTAGAACAAGGAAAACAGGTAACAACATGGATGGAGAAGGATACTGACGTAATTATGCTACCGACTGCTCACTGACCTCAGCTCCCTGCACCAACCATCTCTGACCCCGCTCCCCTCGTTTCCTGTCCCCCCTCCCCTTCCCGGCCAGCTCCCTGCTACCCCCTGGGCATGGCTCACATGGGGTGGAATACCTGTGCCCCTGCTAGAGCCAGGGGAAAATTAACCCTATCCCTCCCAGAAACCAGGACATGGTTTGCTGAGAAGTGTTAAATTGCAGCCAGCTTTCTGATCCCAATGGAGAGCCATCAGCTGGAATGATTTGTAGAAATAACTGACTTAAGTTGCCATCTTCCTCATCATAAAATATATTGGCAGGTATAGGAGAAAAGAAGAGGCATCCAATAGTTGCTGTTAGGAATTTAATGGAACGAACAACCTTTGGGGAAGTGTTTGTTCGTCCTTTGGAGAGAGGAAAGGAAAGAAATATGAGGAAAAAATAGCCATCTGAAAAAAATTTTGATAGCAAAGACATCTCAGCAGCCTCACAGAAGGGACCTCCAGAGGTCATCTAGCCACCCTCCCACTCAAAGCAGAGCTGTAGCCAAGAGGAAATGAGATCAA
Organism: Pedionomus torquatus; assembly: GCA_013398155.1. Lineage (NCBI taxonomy): Eukaryota > Metazoa > Chordata > Aves > Charadriiformes > Pedionomidae > Pedionomus > Pedionomus torquatus. The sequence continues at coordinate 8,848 of VZRU01019630.1, read as the reverse complement.
GCATGGCTTTGCCTAGTTGAGTCTGAAAAACATCTGAGGACAAAGAGTCCCAGGTCTCTCTGGGTGACTTGTTCCATTGCTGCATTACCCCCAAATGAAAAAGTTTTCCTGAAATCTAACCTCAGATGCAGTTTTGTGCCTAGTGTCCCCTTGTTTTATCATGCATCACTTTTCAGAAGTGAAGTATTACATTGCCTAGACCCCTTTTTGAGAAACAGTACTTCTTAAGAATTTTTTTAGGGTCAGCAGGACTCCTCAGTGCTTTTCTTAAATTATTTCCCTTTGTGGTAGACATTTAAAATCTTTCTTTCCTGTGAGGTCAGTAACTGAGCGCAACCACTTAACTACAGCATCATTTTGGAAGAGAATTTGAAGATTTTTCTAAAAATATTTTCTCAGACTGCATTAAGATGAAGATGTGTTGGTAATCTAGAGTTTTTGTAGCATCCTTAAATGGGGATCGCAGACTAGTCCTCAGGAAACTTAGACTGAAAAAACACAAGTGGTAACTAAAATCCAGTACTCTGTTTTGTTTAATCTGTATTTTTTTCAAACTCAGTACTAACAAGACCAATTCAACCTATAATCAGAAGATAATCTCAGAAGCAATTAAAAAGATTCAAGTTTAGATTTTGGTCTTAAACATATTCATTTGAAGCTAAAACATAGAAAACAAATTAGAAGAGATATGATCTTAAATCTGTTTTACATAGTGTGATAACTAATTGCTAATGTCTTATAAATCAGAAGCAAACTTCAGCTGTTGTCCTTCCTTAGCCTGTATTCAACTGAGTGGAGGACATTCGCTTTCTCAGTGTATGGTGTGTGCCCATCACCTCACACAGCCTCCAAGCTGCAGATGACAATGGCAGATGCTGAGAACTGGTAAGGGAAATTCTGGACTTGCCTCACTTCTACTGCAACTTAAGTTTTTAACAGTGCTGTTAAGTGTTGTCCTTGATCACACTTTAACTTCAATTGCATAAGCATATTTAGATATATATTTATTTAAAGAGTGGAAAATATGCACAATGCTGTTCTTCCTAGTCTGCCACACTAATCAGGTCTTGTATAGTGCTTTCTCAAACAGTAACTATTTATTCTGGTGACTTTTACACAGAAATGTCACAATATGCCTCTTAGATGATGCATAGCAATTACATTTGTCTCATTTCTAATGCTTTGAATACTGAGAATAAGGATGGTATTCCTTCCTGTTATGGCAGAGTTCTTGCTTGAACTTGTTGTTGGTTTGGTTTTTTTTTTTTTTTTTTTTTTTTTTTAATTACCTTTTTTCCTCGCATTTTGTGTTATGGAAACCTTATATAAACTTCAAGACCCTTCCTGGTATGTTTGGATAGTCTACTAAAGTCCAAGTCTGGATGACAGTTCAAAGCTGCCTAGCAGGAGACGGCCTGGTACTGTGACACTTTACCTCTCAAAGACTCTAGCACAGGTATCTCATTAGCAGGGCTGGTGTCAGGCATTAGCTCGATTTGCCTTTATTCCCAACATTAAGTTTGCAGGAAGCCTTGGGAGTGCACTTGCACAAGCTGAGATCCTCAGAAAGCGCAGAATCTCACAGTTAAGTTTCTATATGAAGTGTCCTCTTGGGAAACAGATACAATTTCTGAAGAAACAACTCTTAACTCTACCAGATTCTGAAATGGAGCTCATGTATGAGGTAGTTATTAAACCATCTCATTGTTTCATCTCCTATTTCCAACACTAACTCCCCCCCCCCCCCTTTTTTTTTTGTGTGTGTGTGATTGTTGTTTGGGGATTGTATGAGAATATGTTTGGTTTTGCTTTGTACCATTGAGCTGTGTTCAGCATCAGGAATAATTTCAGATTAATCAGTAAAGTGCTGGCTGTCTCAGCATCATCCCACTTCTGGAGGTGGCACACACCCTACATGAGACAGGATTACTTTGAGTGCTGCACTTCTCCCCAGTTTGAAGAGCTCCTGTGAATATGTGGGTGAACACCAAGTAAGCTGTAGGATGATAAAATGCGGTGGCAAATTTGAAAGGAAATCTCTCTGTGACTGTTAGGTGAAGTTTGCTGGCAGGTTTAGGGAGTAAGAGGGAAGATTAGGACACAGGGAGTTTCTGCAACCTGTGACAAAAATGTTCCTTTCTTCCTGCTGTTTCCAGATCTTATTTATTTGTGTTTTCTACTCTTTTAGACCAAATTGCAAGATTGAGTAAAATCATGCCCTAGTCTCATCCTCTCCCTATTTACATTGTCTAATACATAATAGGGAGGGATTAAATCACAAGGACACAAATATTTAGGTCATAATAGTTTGAGAACTGCATGGGTTCTAGTATAGGAAACCAGAGCAACCTTACAAGATAGACAAAAAAGGTTAATGACAGCTATGTTCAGAAGTAAGAACACAGTATTAAGCTTCTTTTTACCTGGGGTTGTATTCTGACGCTGTTGTGAAACAGAAAATGGAGGAAGAATCCAGATACTGTCAACAGACTGGTCTTTTAGATGTGGGAAATGGCAAGGTGCTTGGATCCTGGTGTGACAGCGGTAGTGTCTGAACCACCTCTGTGGAAATTATATCATTACAGTTTAAGATGAAATGTCATTTGCATTTATGTAAAAAGGAATCTTATGTTAATAATTTGCTATAGGGTTGGGTATGTAGTTTAAAAGCTTTTGTGGCACGCAATTGAAAACTCTTTGCCAGCATCTGCCAGCATGGGAGGGAAGCTAGAGTTCAACTTTCCCTTTAGGAAACTGGGGAACTCTACCCAGTTGGCTTCTCTCACCGGAGCAGAAAGATGTTTAACATCTCTAGATGGCCTGTGTTTGCAAAAGTGTTAACCGTAGTGTGTTAGGGGTGTGTTGTCCATCTGTGGGTTTTGGCAGATACCTGCTTGGACACCTGATTGCAAACCTAAATATCTCAGACTATGGTCTTGCACTATGGGTATAGACAACGTAGGTCTGGTAAAATTTTACCAAGAAGACAGTTCTTAAAACCATTAGCAGGACCAATGCATTAAAAAGTAGGGGCTATCAGGTCACTCTAGAATGAAGAATACTGCACTTAGTATTTAAAATGTTTATCTTATCATGTTTACCTTTTTACAGATGTAATACAAGTGGATTCAGACATAATCTTGCAAATTTACCCAGTCGGTCCTACAAACATACCACCTCTGTAGTTCAGTACATGCTTAAGCCTGTGTCGCAGATTCATGTAGTTGGAGGAGGACTATAAAGTGTGTATGGTCTAATTCTGTACTCTACAGGATACACAACTACTTCTGTGTAATTTCTGATAACTATTTATTGTTATGTTCTGAAAAACACTGCACAATATTCCCCAAGCATCTCTTCAAATGTTTTATTACCCTTACTGTGAGAAAGTATATCTGATGTCTAACTTAAATCATCTTAACTGCAATTGAAGATCATTAGTACTACTTCAGTTCCCAGGGGATACTGAAAACACTTAATTCCTCTTTTCAGTAGGTTGTTACATAAATCTCCATCTTTCCTCAGCCTTCTAACAAATTTTTTTTTCAGTTTGTCATGTTTTCTAGACCTCTGACTATCCATGTGTTCCTTCAGAGCTTTTCCAGTAGGTTCATGCCCTTCCTTACTTAGGATGGCCAAAGCTAGGGCTGATTGTTCAGCTGAGTTGTTACCTGTACCACTTTGGGTGAAAAAATTACTTTCCCATTGTGGAACACTGCTGCTGACACACCTGCAGTGTAATGAAGTCATGCTTTTGCAGAAGATCCTGTATTGAACTATTCTGCCAGGACTCTTAGGGTGGGAAAGGAGATGAATAGCCAAGACAAATCTTAAACATACCTGGTATACTGCTGGACTCATAAGAAATTGAATTAAATAACGTCACCAGAGGTACTTCTACAGTATCCGACTCAATGTCTGAGATTTTGTGTGACTTTAGGGTAGGCTCAGTGATGTTTGTCAAAATTCTTTGTGTTTCCAGATCTCTGTCTGAATGCAATTCCTTTGGGCTACCAGACAAAATACTTGCAGAACGCATCTCTGTTCCGAGCATGCTGCCACCATAAGAAGAATGAAGTGTATTTGTTGGTCTAGAGAGCTCTGGCATCTCAAAGCTAGAAAAATCTACTGGCAGAGCAAGAACTGGGGCACACTCAGGATGGGACATAATGATCAGTCTTGGTTCATAAGGTGTTTCAGCATAAATAGGGAAAGTGCTACATAACACGTTAGAAAAGCAGGCTGAGGCTGCATGGCTGAAATTCAATTTGGCATAGAGGGTCTTGGCTTCTCCCTGGGTTACAGAAGAAACCGTGCTTCTCCATCCAGCAAATGGAAGCCCATTGGGCTGTGGGATAGCCACAAATGGGTTAGATAACTGGTCACAATCACTGGCAAATAGTTGGCTCAGTCTGCTGCTTGCTAACACAGGTGGAAACGTGTCATTGATGGTAAATGTGAAGTCAGGCAAGATTGTGGCTCTTGCTAAAGCTTTTGGGAATGATGAAGGGACTGTTTCTGAAGACAGGGATGCACTAGGAAGCATTTCAAGTTCTGGGAAGTGGCTTTTTGCCTCTTTGCTGTAATCTGGCACTTCTGAGACTGACATTGCTCCTGACAAAAATACATAAAATTCTGTCTCAGAAGGAAATGCCTCTGCTGAGCTGTGCAGCCATTCATGAAGAGTATCACCCAAGTGTACATGGGCCTGGAAAACTGGTCTGTTTCTGAAGTAATGTCCTGTAGGAAATGGTATGTGGATACTTCTAATTTACTAGAAAGAAAATCTGACTCCATCTCAGGCACGTGAGGCTCCAGCTGCTTCAACAGCAAGGACATGCCAGAAGCTCTAGTAGGCAGCACTTCTAGTTCACTGGAGAGAAGCATAGTTTTAGAAATCAATGAAGGTGAAAGATCTGAAAAACTAGTGTCTGCAAATGTAATAGATGCTGGTGGGTTAGTTGACGTGTCCCATGCGGAGTCCATTTCTAAGGTGAGCAAATTTTCTTGACTTATAAGATGGATATTAGTCTGCATCTTTTAGCTTGCGATGGTTAGACTTTCTTCACAGAAAGATGATAAACTCTGAGTAGTTGATACCATAACTTGTGTGAGTGAGTGCCTTGCGACAGTAGAGGACAAAGGCCTGGAAGCATCTCCTGCAACTGATCTCTGGGTAATTCTAATCAGTTTTAATATGGGTGTTGGTGTGATCATTAATTGACTACATTGTCACCTTGGAGACTTTCATAATCACCTCTCCTAAGTATTCTTCAGCTGGCAATTTCATACCCTAGCAGCTGTGAGAGGTGATGTGAGTCAGCATTGTGTTGCAGGACTTGGATGACTTCATGAAGCTCAGCAAACCTTTCACACTTCACAGGCCAGGAGAGCCCTACATAGTGGTTCACTGTAAATCCAATGTACTCGGTGTCTTCTGCCAGTGTGGTCAGGCTTTGCAAGTCTCTGTGTGCCATATCTCTGATTTGCAACAGGGTTAATAGGGAGGAATCCAGATGGAGATATTCAGCCATCATGCACATGATGTAGAGGTGTTCCTGTACTTCTGGGGTTTCTGCTCCAGTAGAGAGAATTATTTCAGCAAAAGTGATGGGGACTTCCTTCCCACACCTGATACAGAAAGTCCGAAATGGCATTGGTTCACAGACACTTATCTGTCCCCCTGTTTCTGTGAAGATACCTTACGAACATGTATCACTCAATTTTACCTTAGTCTAAAACTTCCTCCTACTGGATATATGCACGTTTCCCACTCCATTTACTTCAGGGAGCACTAATTTTGATGCCCTTGCTTGTGTGGAACACAGCAGCATGGTCTTAATTTTCCAAATACTATCCTCATTATGTGTACTTGAAAGTAGTTCACTTGGATATTCCCAGTTCATTAGACATCATTAGGAAGATACCATTAGTGGAAATATTGTGTTGTGGAGGCAATTCAGAGCCTTGCTGGGAGCTTGCCTCCCTCCCTGCTGACAGAAGAGCTCCAGTTCCTACCTGGGGAGGGATGCTGGGTGCCACCCATACAGTGGCTACTTGGGGAATCGGTATCCCAGTGCCATTGGGCTTGCAGTCTTCCCACCCATGCTTGCTGTGCACTACCACTCTGGAGCAACAAAGCATCCTGCTTTCAAATTCAACATGAGCCCATTCAATGGTTTGGGGTTTTTTGACTTTTTGTTTTGTTTTTGTTTCCCTGATGTCATATTTCTGTGGTAGGAAAAAAGCCACTCTTTCTCAGTTAGGG
>VZRU01019628.1:1423844-1495039 GCA_013398155.1 Pedionomus torquatus | reverse complement strand
TCCCTGTTTTGTTCCAGGACTTCAGTTTCAGGCTGTCTTGAGAGCAACTGATTTGTCCACCAGATGAATTGCGGGCCCTGGTTCGCTGTAGGCTCCCATTCAGGAGTGCTGTATACCGACTGTGCGTACTGCGCTGAGACCAAGCCCCTCTGCTTAGGAGTCCTCAAAGATGTCACAGCAGGTCATGTGCCCTCAGATGTTCACATATTCTCAAAGGCATTGAGGGACACCTCCCAACTTCATGCTAGAAAATTCCTGGTTTGTTTTCCTGAGTCAGATATAATAGATAGTAATAACATGTCAGGAGTAGGGGAGCCGAGAGCAGCTGTAGCACAAATGCAGGAGGGATTCAGCATCAGCTGGAACAGATTGGCCAGGCATGAACCATCTGACTGGGTACCACCACTCCCCACAAATTGATCCAGGGATGCGGGCTCCTCACCTTAGTCTGATCCACCAAGACAGTGGGGATGTAGCTGTCCTGCTACCACTAGTTCTCACCAGCAGACCTGCCTGGAGCATTGTCAGCGCTTCCTTGGGTTGCGAGACAGACCGATGCAGGTGGAAGAGCTATTTAGGCAGCCACAGCTGCAGTTACGGTGGAGCCCAGTCAGCAGCTGGTGGAGTCTGGATAGAATGGAAAAGCTCTGTGCCACAGAAGTACCTTGAGATGTGGTTTATTCACTCCTAGTCCAGTTTACCATTGAATGTTCCTGGATTTAATTGATTTGTCTGTGTATAGCTGAAGGTAATGTGTAGAGCCCGGTGTTCTGCTCTACAGAAGTTGACAATTTTTAATTCTTTTGTGTGCTGGTATACGAAGCTGAAAATAGTGCAGTAGGTTCTAGTAAAGTAATGTGGTTTGTATCTGTAGTTTTAAAAATAATCCAAAACAGACTTCAACATTCTCTTTATTATTTTTTTTTTTGAGTGGAAAATGTGAAGGCTTAGTGCATGATATGGACGATTTACACTGGAAATCTGAGGAAAGACATAAACTCTATGTGGAAATGAACCTGGTTGTTATGTTTTGAAAAGGAGCCATCATGCCTGCGCGGGAACTGATTTCCAACAAAAATTTCAGTGGCAGACTTATTGAACAGGCACAGTCACCAAATTGTCACAATAAAATGTAGCCACTTCTTTAGACCTGGATCAATGCTTCAAACAGTAAATATAGATGAATGTCTCTATACAGATGACTGAATTTTTGAGCTACAATTTTATGAATCTGTATTTTCAGTGTTTTTTCAAGGAGAGGACTGGTTTGGTACGCTTCCAGACCTGCAGTCCTCAAACACTACCACCAGTGAGGCTGTGAGGCACTGTAGGAATGGGAAATACAGGATCAGTTCCTGAGGAAGAATAGATTCTTCACTACCAAACTGTAATTGTTGAATGAGCTCTTAAAATAGTGATAAAGCTAACTTTTATATTTTGATTAAATAGAACAAATAATGCAGTAAGGAATTCTTAAAGTGTTTTATATTTAGATTAACATAAATTGATGGTAGTGATCACATCAAGGCACTGTTTAGTACACTTTCAGTCTTAGGAGAAATATTGAATTGTTCTCTGGATATAGAATATTGTAGGATAACGATGTTTTGAAACCTCTTGCTTTTTCCATAAGCTGCAGTAAGCTAACACTGCAAATGGGGTAGATAAAATAGATAGTTATAAAATAAAAGCAATATTAAATATTCCTGTTACCCCTCTGAAGTGCTATAAAGTACTTTTTGCTGCAGCATCCCTGCAGGTTTTGGGGCTTCATTTTAGAACACCCAAAGCTTTTATATAGTTGTGGTAGTAGTTTTGCTTATATTGCATTTATGTTGTATGTAAGTTTGATTCTTGCTGCTGCTTGACTTACAGATTCTTATATTTCATACTACTTTTACAGTGTTTTGGACTATTTATTTTGTGCTGTCTATATATGCTTTTAAATTTAAGATCTTGGCCTGGCAGTTCCTACTCCTGTGAGTACTATTTGTACAAGTAGGAGCTGCGCTGATGTCAGTTTGATCAAGTAGGTGAAGGAGGGTTTGCAGGATTATATCATATGCTGTATGCAAATTTCTTTCAGTTTAAAATGATTTAGAACACTTGCATCTAATGCATTAAGCAATAATGTTCCCTCTAGCTTTATGGAAAAAGAAAAAAAGAAACCAACCCTAAAAAAAAGATTCTTCCACTCCTACCTGAGAATTTTTTTTATGCTACTTAATTTTTTTTATTGTTCCTTCCCCACTCTCCCTGTGTTAGGATTATGAAACTGGTTAGTAATGTCATAGTTTCTTTCAAACTGTTTTAATAATATTAGTTTTACCTTTCTTCCTCATTTTTCACAGAGGTTTTTACCTATGGTTAATAAAAAAGTTTGATCTATTAAGTTTGTGGTTTATTTGATAGAATACATGAATCTCGTCCCAATTTGGTTTATTTATTATCACTTCCAAGAAAGTGAGTATAGCTAGACATTTTGTATCTCTGAGTGGGAAGTTGTAGGAGAAGTAAATAGTTTGTGTAGAATTCTCTGTATTATTTTTGGACTAGAAAAATCTGACATACGCAAAAATTGCTTATGCAGTTAGATTTTGTCGTTTCTCCATTGGGATGGATAGCATGCTCTGCTTTAGAAGAAAAGAAATGATGATTTATGCAAGTACATAATGGCCCATGGGTAATGAGTGTGTGAGTGCATGCTTTGTGCAAATGAAATTCAGGCCACCATAATGTATAGAATAAATAGTGACAAGTGTGAATTACAGACCCCTAATTCCACTGAGGAGTTCTGCAGATGACATAAACTTCAAATGCAAAGCTTGGGTGGTTTGTGATGCTCCATCACTGGAGCCCAGAAGAGGAGAATTAATTCCAGTCCACGCTCAAGAATTCCAAATTCATGTGATTTTCTTTTGCTCAACGCATGAACTTCACCTCCTTTCCTTTTTTAAATAATGTCTCTGCATCTTCCTGTCTCATGATGGTGCGGGTCCTCTCATATGCATTCCCTCCCTTCTCTTTTTCTTGCAAGCTTATGGATAAGAACAGTCATAGCTCTCATTTTCAAACTACTGCAAACTAGCAAGATATAGTTGGAATGTTTTTAGTGTTGTCTTTTTTTAAATGTCTAGAGTTTGATTGCTCATCAATCAGCTTAAATTCTTTGTGTTTGATAAAATCTTTAATTTATGTGCATGACTTTATGGATTCTAAATAGAGAAATTATAATTTCTCAATTATTCTGTAATTCTAACTACAATTATTTGGGCCTCTTTCTTGTGGAGTTGTGCAGTTCCCAGTTAAGTAGTGGTTGGAAAGATTTTTATGCAATGCATTTCTTAATTCTTTGTTGATGGGAGAAATAAAAATAGGACATCTGTATTGAAAATTATTGCTTTTATTTTTAAATGATATAAACTTAAGATGCTTCCTGATAGAAATTTCTCACATGCTCAAGAAGTGGATAACTATTTTTACAAACAGAGTAACAGATTATCTGCATAAACAATTCACGGCAGATAAACACACAAATAGTTTTTTGTTTGTTTGAATGTATCACAGTATTTCAGAATGACAGGCATTTTGTGCTCTTGCTATATAAGGAGTGTTGCTTCTTAGTCTGTGTTTATCTTCCTTGAACGTGAATTATGCAAAGTAGCATTTATTCCATCAGATTCATATTTTACTCAAAATTGTGTATTTTTTTTACTTTTTAAATGTGTACGCACAGAGACACCTGAAAATACAGTAGTATATTAAAAACCTAAATATTTATTTGGTTTTTGACATTTTATATTCAATTTGAAGTTAGCTAGCTAGGTTTCTTTTAGCAATTGGTGTAATAAGCCTTTGTATTTCATGCAGGTAGTGTATGTGATATAAATATCGCTGGAATGTTGTTATTATTATTGACTGTTTCTATTACTGTAGTTCCTGAGATTTTGGATGGTGTTTGGAATTACACCATGCAAACTGAGACTGATGCCAGGACTTTAGAACAGAAGCTGATTCTCAGCCCTGGAACAGATTTTCTTGGGCTGAGACTACTGGGGGCTTTTCACAGATTTTTTGTGCCTAATTTGCAAGACTAAGCCTAAGAGCAAGGTGAAACAATATGGAAATATTATTATCCCTGTTTAATACCTTGAGAACTGAAGCACTGAGGAATAAAGTGACTAATTCAAGGTTATGCAAAACTCTGTGGCAGAGCTGGGACCTGAGCCCAACTCTTTTGAGTCCAAGGTCAATATCTCAACCACCAGACCATTCTTCCTCTAAGAATACAGTCTTTGTTATAACCCCAAATTTCATTTATGCTAATTTTCCTTCAAAACCAAAATCCTTTTGATTTAAATTTTCTGTAGTTGCCCTCAAATAATAAGGGAGGTAAAAACTGCTACTGCAACATCTATTTGACTATTACTAAGTTGCATTTATTGGTAAAATAACTGATTTAGCCACATTGTCTTTAAGCTTAAATAGTAAGACTTATGTTGTCTGAGAGACATTTGTGTGTCTCCTCATGTTACGGATAATTTTGTTATATACTGTAGACGTTGCCTGAAACTAGACAGATTATGTTTATCTCAGCAATATTTAAACTAGAAAGCATAGTTTTGATGTATTATTCTCTCTCTCAATATTTATTTATATGTAAAATGAATGGTAAATTCTGAAGAAAATATTAATAATTATAATGGCAGTTCAGCAGTCTCTAAAGTTTAACACCTCTGTTGAGGGACAGTTGACTCAGACTTGATTTATATTGTCTCTCTCATTTTAAAGAATTAAAATTATCTCATACAAGATAAAAAAAAGTGAAGCCTGAGCATATACTGCCTTTCTAGAAGATGTTTTGTTATAGAATAAAATTATGATTTCTTCAAATGCAACTTGTGATACTAAACCTGGAATAGTGTGGGATTTTCTTTTTGTTTGTTTTGTTTGCAAATCAGCCTTGGTAAAAGGGTAACAAGCCAGGACCTGTAACTGAAGAAACTATAAGTCTATACATGCTTAGTATAATTATTGGGAAAGAAACAGAAATATTAAATAATTCTTAAATATTGTATAGCTATTGTAAGTGTGCTGTGCAAAAAAGCTTGTCTTTTATTTATCAAAATATTTTCAAGAGAACTCAATTTCCAGATACAGGTTCAAAAATCTGGTTTAAGATATGCTACTGGTGTAGAAATAAATTTAACACTACTTTTTGATATTTATTCATCTGTACTCAGTTTGCTCTGTGATATATGCTAATACGTGGTCCTCAAACTATTTCCGAAGATCTTCGTAAATATGTTAGTGGAGGAATGATTAATATATTTTAACTGTTTATACGTCCTTTCTATACAAGAATGTTGAAGAATGATAGCAATTTCAGCATCAAACTATTCCTGTAAAACAATTTGTTTTACAAATGAGGAAATGAAAAAACAGTAAAGTTAAAATAATTCCATCAGAAGACTGCTGCAGTGCTGGGCAGGCAGCCACGGTGCTTAGAGTTGTCTTCCCAATTGTCATTTAACAAGTGCTTTGTTTTGACTCTTAGTTTACTATGCAAAATAAAGAACCTATTTGTCCTCTCTTTGTCCATGTATGACCCTTATACCTACCTCCAATTTCTTAAACCAGGGGAGGGAACTACTACCTTTTTATGGACAAGAGACAAGAAGTTAAGATCTAAGAGTCATGGAATCGGGTATCTTTTCTAAATGTGATCCTTTCATATGCTACAAGTAGTTAACTAATATTATTTTTAAATTGGGTTAGGGAAGAAAGCTAAAGATGACCAGCAGATTATGACCTCAATCTACGTGTTGTTATAAAATTTATAAAATGTTTCTGCTTGTTAGTGAAATTATTATTTGGGAACAAAGACTTTTTCTGGGCAGGATTATAGCCACAGCATGCTAATTAACAGAACAAAGAGATGAGGATTACAGAAGCAATAACAGTAAAATATCCAGGAACAGTTGCATCAGGACATTATCTTCCTGTCAGCTGTGCTGTTGTGTGTTTTGGCGCTTCTCTTGTCAGCCCACTGTAACCACAGACTTTATGAGGGCCTCACAGGAGCATGCCTCATTCTGTCCCTGTGGCTTTTCTTTTCCAGAGAGTAATCTTACACACTGGGTCAGCAGAACCAAATAGGGAGAAGAAAATAATCTAGGGCTGTTATTCTTAGTGGGTTGTTAATGGTTCACCAAAAGTGATAGAGGATGGGAGATTTCTTTAACCACTAATTGTGAAATAAACAGTTTATGGTGAAGTGAGTCACTCTTCAGAAATAACATAGTGGTAGTTGGATATCCTCAGTCTGTATAATGTATAGTGGAGGATATTTTCCCCGTTATCAGGGTCATCATAGAGTTCTAAATCTGGTAAACCGTTACTTTTTACTGGAAAGCATGAATATGTGATAAAAGATCAGTTTTCTAGAAGCATGTTTTCACTTCTGAGTACCAGAGATTAGAAAAAAAGCACATTTAGATATCCTGCATCTTCTTCAATTTCTGCTCCACTGTTTTATTTAGTAATGTCAGCTTTTTGGGGTTCCTAGTGGCATTTGTGTAGTGTATTCTATTTCTAAACTTGTGACACCTAAACTCTGATTTTTAGATAGTTATTTAAGCAAATAGGTTCATGTAATTTTCTATTAATTGTTTTGGGAATGAGCTTCCATCAAGCACACATCTCTTCTAAAGCCATCACCAAAGCGTCTTCCTTTGAAGCAGGGATATAAATAGGCTGGAGTATGATTGGAATTCATGCTTACTTCTTTAGTTATTTCAAACGCAATATTGACAGAAAGCTGAAAAACTGACAGGGATCAAATTCACATTCTTTGATGTAAGCTGTTATTGCAAAATTATCTGATTTACTGCAATAAATGCTCCCTGTCTCTTATAAAAGTATAATTTTATCTTTTCACTTGTAAGGAGCTACTGATAAAGTGCTTGTAATTTGACTTTTAACCTCCATTTGGAACAGGAGAATTTTGAAGAATTTGTGAAAAGCAAATCCCTGGTATGAACAGTGTGAGTTTTTTGTTTGTTTTAAAGCCTGGGAAACATTCTCATTTCAGCTAAGGCATCTTTCAATGTAGGCCTGATTAAGGTGTTGTGGAGACATCTGGAGATGTAAGGTGGCACCATCAATACTTTTAAAGTATAAATAACACTCAGGAATCCTTACAGGCTCTGAAGGGTTGCATGCAGGCTTGGGTTGTTCTTGCAAAAGGATCTTTTCAGTTTTCAGAATCACTTGAGATGGGTTTTGGTGTAAATGATAGGTAATCTGATCAGAATGCTGCTGTGTGGTTTGTGCAGGGCTATGGGGAGCAGCAACATGCACTTATCTGTTCCCAAAACCACAGAGACAGAACACAACTTTAATAGCTCCTTTCCCTGTTTGTGGTTGATAGTTATCAATGAGGTTGGATCTGGAATGGCATTAGTGTTTCCTCATGTGGGTCTCTCAGCAGTATTTGTACTCTTGGAACAAGTAGTCTATGAGACGTGTTAAACCACAAGGAGATGCGGTGGGCAGGTGTTGCTAACTAGCGTAACCCAACTGGTTTACTTGTCGTTCCACTATGTTTGGGGGATAGCAGAAAGGTCTCCCTCAGCTCGTGACTAGGAACCTTGGAGGGTAGTCCATCTCAGTTCCCTGGCTCCTGGTAGTGCTTAGAAAGAGGGGTCTGTTGAGGTGAAACCCCTCATGAAGAGGTTACGGTGTTGACTCAGATCTGAGGGCATGTCTTCTGCCCAGCTCAGAGTACTCACTAGAGGCCACTTCAAGCTTTTCCTGCCAAATGTTGCAGTAACTCACATGTAAAGTTTTGGACCTTGTTCTTGAAACAAAAATCCATGAGTTAGCATGATCTTGAAAGCGGAATTGTGTTACTAAGAAGAAATGTTTAAAAGGGACCTTTATTTTGAATTAATTAAAGACAACCTTTATTCATGCCTTTTTTAAAGCCAGCGAAGAACAACATTTATTTTGTAACTGAAACAAAACTGTTGATTTGCTTGATGATTCCCAAAGAGAACAGTTGAGTACAAAGCTGTTTTTATTATGCTGTGAGATTTTCAATTACCAGAACCCTTCCCAACTGTTGTACTGTAATAGGAAGAGAGGCTTTTTCAGAGTTTGGAATTTCCGTGCCAACATTGAGAGTTAATATAAAATAAATGAATAGTTTTATTGTAACAGGTTATCTTGTGATGATATAAGGTAGAGTTCTAATGTAAGAAAAATCACAGGTAGTGAAACCTATGAATAAAATGGTGGCTGTGAATTGTTTTCAGTTTGCATTAAAAAAAGAAAGCAGTTAGATGGTGTTCTTGTGAAGCCTTAAAGATGTCTTGTATCTCTTACTAGTGGCTGTTATGCATTCAGGCACCTCAGGAACAAAGAAATGACAGGGAAATGGATGGCCTGGGCTTAACTAAGTAGGTGATGGTACAGATGAGGCCTGATAAGCTTAACACTTCATCTCTGTGCTGCCACTGCAGTTTGCAAGGAGATTAGAACTGTCTGACTGTGAGGAGGGCAGCTCCACAAATTCACTCATACATGGCAGTTCTGTAATGAGGTGATACTTCATTCCTTAAACTACTGAACTAGAACTGCACAAACAGATGTATGCCTCTGGCAGTCCTGGGCGTGCGGCACAGGCTCCGCTGTACCTCCAAATGCAAACACAATGTCTGGTTGCCACAATTATATTTTATTGATGTAAACAGTTCTTTGCAATAATTAATTTGTAATAATAAGGGGAAAAATGCATTTTTGTGAAAGAAGGAAACCTGCAAATAAATTCAGGGCATTTACATTGCAGGATAGAGTTTGACTTTGACACAAATCTAAACAATAATAATATTTCAGTAAGTGTTGGAAATTGTGTTGTGCCCTTGGTTATGTGTGTTATGTTCTTTCACAAAAACTTCTTTAGAAAGCTCACAAAATGAAGATGTGACTCTGCATTATGAATCTTTTACCCAGTTGCTGGTAAACAACCGAAGGTCGAGCTCAGTCTCAGAATTTAGCTTTTTTGAGCTCGATGACGCGAGTTTAGCCAAACTACATAAGGATGTGTGGAGAGTCAGAAATGACTACTGGGACCTTAACTCACACAGATAGCTGTAAGTGCTGACTTGTTCTGCCTGCTTCAGTCGGACTACTTGTGATTTTAACTGAAGAATATGTTAATTACTCTTAGAGGCTTGAATGCAGTTCATGGGGAAGGTTATTGCTGTGTGGTGAGCAGAAGGAATCTATCAATAAGCAGTAACCTGTGATTCAGACAGCTTTGATGTTCTGAGGCTCAGCAAAATTGTGTATTACTACCGAGCTACAAAATAGTAAGTCTGCTGAGGGCAGTTTGAACCTTATCATGAAGAATATATTTTAAAAATGGAAACTTTAATTTTGATGTCTTTGTGAAAATGTACTGTTAACTGTAGTCATTTAAAGTTTTCTTTGTGCAAAAATAGTATTTTAAAATAATTCAAACACAACGAACATTAAAATTTGCTTCAGAAAGTGATGGCATGGAGCTTTATCTTCTTTCCTTTTCTAACAGCTTGCTAGTCTAGGGCCATTCTGTGAAAGCAACAGGACCACCAAATCTTTTCTTTCCTGAGAAGGGGGTGGCTCTATTAGATGCTGATGACTTAAATCTGGTCTCTTTTTCTTTGCAAAAGAGGCATTATTTAATTAACTAGAGGAGTTGAATCATATAAACTGAGCACCAACATAAGCAAAAATAATTTTTCAGTGCTAAGGCTTTTCATTGTGCTATAATAAACCACATAAGGGTTAAAACATTTCTATACATGTATTCCCTAGTAGTGTATTTGTGTTGCAGAAATGTGATATTAGACTATTTATATTAATGAACATCCCAGCTAGAACAAAATCTTTTATTTAAGAAACAACCTTTACAAATTTCAGTACTTGAAAATATCAGCCAGTATATGCATATGTTCCTGAAACACAAGCTGTTTTCTCTAGATGTGTGCAAATAAAGTAATTTTTTTTTTTAAAGTGCTGTAAGCATATGAACAGAAAAGAATACAGTAAGGAGATAACAGTATGTGTTCTTTTTCTAATTAACAACTTTTATGTGATTAAAGTGTTCTTCTACTAGCTTCCTCTCATGTGTGAAGGGAGCAAAAGTAAATTAATTACCATCAGGCTGAAGGAGAGCACACTGTATTTTTTACGACTTCATAGTATTGATTTGGCTGTTATTCATGGCTTCTATTCTCTCCTATGCAGATTGATGCATCTTTAATTCATAGATACATTATCATTAATAGTGGTTTATTGACCAAGCAAAACAAAGCTGTTGCAGGGTCCTTTCTAGTGCAAAAGCTCCATACTTCTTCTGATAAATGTATCATTGTATGCATTCTACTAGAGGCTCTTGAGTTGGTTTATTTCCGTATATTGTGGCAATGACCTGTCATGATGCTCTGTGTAATGTGCTTTATTTTCTGAGACAAACTCTGTTGGCAACATAATGAATTCCTAAATTACAAGTACTTACTAGACCTTTGAGAATTGGAAAAAAGCTGAATAAATATTTCCATGTGATGCAACTAAACTGCATATAGAAGCCCCTGTGAATAACAGAAAAAGAATGTACTCTACACTTAAACTTGAGATAGGCTTCATTCAGATTGAATTTGGTTAAATTTTGGTAAAAGTTTTTTAATTTTGCAAAAACGGTACTAAACTGATGATTTGTTAAAATGTTTCCAATCTGATCAAATACCGACATGTAAGTACACAGAAATAAATCTACCCAAGCTTGGCAGTCAACTTTCTTGTTTGGTCTTTTGTTTTGTTTTGTGAGAGGAAATAAAGTCAAGACCAAAACAGCCATGAGACTATACGACTTTCTAAGTAGAGGGTCTGAATTTTGTCAGTTTTTGACATGTTTTGATGAAGGCAATATGTACACTTCAATAGCATGTATTGTGTTTTCAGTTTCAGGGGAAATTAGGATTGAGATTGAGGCTGATGTTCTTCACCCTCTTTTCTGCAAAACTTTAAATTGCTCAGTGTGTTTATTTACTCTTTGCAGTGACATTTTGGAATACCTACTTATGAAATAGCATGGGTGTGATATGACACAAAGGCTGTTATTCTGTATATTATTTAGCCAATTTTAATTAAAAAAAAAGGAAAAAGCAAGAGCGACAAACAGCTCTGGCTGCAGTTTTTGTTTGTTGTTTAATATATAGGACTTTTTCTTAAATAGGTTTCAAATATCATTATTAAAAGTGTGAGACAGAAAAAACTCTGAGGGGAAAAAAACATGTTGGGAGCATGCCGGTATTTCAGATACTGGTCTAAGAATGTATGTGTTTATAGCTAAATTGCCCACAGAGGAAAAAGATCTGGGCAAGTCCCATTGTACAGGGCATTAGGTTATATCCTATTACATTCTTCAAATGCAGTTATTAAATATTGGATTGAATACATTTGACAATCAAACCTTAACTCTTTTTTTTTTTTTTCTTGTGTGTTTACCAGTTAGTTTTATGAGGCTTTGAAAGAAATCATGGTGAATATACTACGCTGTACAGAAGACTAATCATTTTATACTGCTTCTTATGAAGTTTTAGAAGTGACTGAATAACAGATGAAAGTAAAAAGCATTAGCTTATGTGGCAAAAAACAAATGTGTTTTCACCCTTCCAGACAGTGCCAAATATTATAGTTTGGTTTCCATTTATTTTTTTTCCCCCTGGTTAGCCTGCTGAATTCTTCTCAACACATCTGCACACAAAATACATACAGGTGGTTTGATTTTCAGGGATGCTGAGAACATGCTGACATTACTGGCTTTGATATGAATGAGGGGAATTTAGATGTAAAAAAAACCCAAAAACTCTTCATATTTAGTGTTGAAATGAAAAAATTAGAAGCCTAAATTTAGGTGCCTGAGTTCAGATATTTGGGTGTTCTTTTTCTTGTTATTACAACTCTGCTTGGATACGTAGTGTTCTGATACCAATGTAAAACCCCAAATCAATATAAATACTTTTATCAGGTGGATACAGAAAAGTGCAATGCTGAGACGTGGCAGCAGGGATCAATGCCATGTCCTTCATAGTGACAAACAATGAAATAAAACCCATTTAAGAGTTAATGTTGAAGGTCCTGCACAGTGCAAAGGGTGTAGACTTAGGAGCATTATTGAGGCAAATAAAGGTTAGTCATCGAGAACATTGCATATTGTAAAGTTTCTGTCCCAAGGAGATGAAACTACATGTTTCTTCTTCTGTGAAGCAATAATCATTAGTTATTCTAGATAAGCAGTTCTTTTAAACCTTGCCACAAGACATGGGTATTGCTACGTGAAGGTTTGCCTTCAGAATGCCCTTTGGTTTTTGTGTCTATACTGACTTTAGCTTGCCTTGTTGCTGGTTTATTTTATTGCTCATTTTGGGGTGACCGTGGAAGGTGGGGAGACAATTGTCTAGTTTTTCTGGGATGGAACGCATGTTGTCTGATAAAACCGGAACAAGAGCTCAGTGTAAGTCAGTCATAGGTCCATGGAAACAGAACAATAAGGAGGGAGAGACAGACACACGGTGATGAAAGAAAGTGTGATGAGAAAAGAGCATTGTGAAGAAAGTCTAGTTGAAATAATTAGTTTGTGGCTGTGTGTTGTGACCTTACTGTCTCTTTTGGTTGTCCTTGTTTCTAGTGTTCACAAAACCTTTCAGGAAAGACTAATGCAGTTTGGTGTACAAAAGAAAATGTTGTAGTATCTCATCCCGGCTCAGAAATTGTTGAAAATTGTAAGCTGTCAGGTTCCCTACTTGTTCCCTACTTCAGTGACTCAGAATATCTGGGATGAAAGGACTGCATTCTCGCATTTCCTCAGACTTTTGTGAGGACCAGATTAGATGTACATGCCTCTAATATACTTTCTTTCACTTGAAAATATAGTGATGGCTTTGCTTTAGATGAACATGCCCTCTGGGTCATATTGTGATTCTGCAGATTTATACTTATGGGGTTTTTTGTTCGTTGTTTGAAGCAGTTCATGTGAAATACTATAGTGAGTTTTCAAGAGTATCAAATACATATTTATGGAAAAAGAAGTCTCCAGGGCAGTTCCAGAATGTTCTTTTTTAGCTTTAAGTGAGGGCTTTATGTTCCCTTCTAAAATGGAAGGGTATACGTAATTGCATATATTTAAAAATATATTTCTATAAAATATATTTTTAAAGCAGTTTTTAATAGTCTTGGTTATCTGGCTCTTAAAACACCCAGGCTGGTTTGTGAAGGAAGATGTTTCAGATGTCTACAAGAATTTACAGGACAGATATTTGCTTTTCCAACCATTTTCAATATGCTTGATTTTCTAGTTGGGAAGGATGGTGAGCTGGCACTCTTTTGCAAGAGTCTGAAATCCTCTCAGTCCCTGCTGCTTGGAGACACAGCATAGTAAATCTCCAGCGGTTTTGGTTCCTCTGGTTAGGCCTGACCTGAAACAACTCTGTTAAAGGGAAAGATGGGAGTGCATTCCTGACCTCTGCTCAGTGCTTAGAATTAGATGTCCTAACTAGATTGTTATTTGGGTCACCCATTTTTGGTGATGGTTGTTTGGGTGGAGGCTTACTAACAACTTCAAATGAAAACTGAAATACTGGGTTAGTCTTAGAGAGAAAGCATTTGAAACTCCTGGAGTGTGTTCCTTATCTTTTTATTTATTAGAGAATATTATAATTTATGCATTATCACTATGACTGCTGCTTTTAAACTTCATTTGTGATGAGAGATACTCTATATAGTATGTATCATTCCATACTAGCTCAGCTGTTTTAACCAGGTATATGTTCAAGACTGTTCCCATTATTGCTGTTTACTTGGTGTACCTGTGTATATCTAATTGTGCAAAGGTTTGAGGAGGTATCTTGTGTGGACATGCTTCACAGACATGGCAGAAGAATATTGCTAAATCGGCAATTGAGTGAGTTTGAGTTTGGTTTTCTTTACCATTCAGCTTAATACTTCAATTGATTTGTTTTTTGTAGCACTTGCATCTAGAAATGAGGTAAAAATAGGTCAGAAATAAATATTTTTGTAAAAATTAAGTATGCTGAGGGTATATTGCCCTTGCATGACTCTAAGATACTTCATTGTGTGTAAATTATTTTGCAAAGAAGGCAGGAACTATCCTTGTCAAGTGTGATGATGACAAATTTCCCAGGATAGGTAATCTTTGGCTATAATATAGCAGGTACAGCTTTGGATAGCTAATCATAGTAATATAGTATGCAACAAATACTTAAGCATTTTGCATTTCAAAGTGTATTTTGTGAAGTAACTACATAGGAGTTTGAGAAAGCAGGAGTTCCTCAGATGCCAGTGTGGCAAGAGTCAAATGTGACAGGCTAATGTAGAACTCCTTGGAGTCATTTGATGAAGTGAATAAAAATTTTCTCTGCAGAAAAGCACATGAGTGTGCCGTCGCATTGGTCATTGCTGATGGATTTCATCAACACAAAGAGGTTCAGTAAAGGTTAATAGGAGTGTGTAATGTGGTGTAACACAAACTACCAATTATCAAGGAGTTTTCTAATGTCAAGGTGAGGAGAAATATGCCGTTGTGACTCATCTTTCCATACAGATCAACCTGAATTTAACACAGTTATCTGTGGTCGACTGGGCAGGACACTGGAAGAGTAACCAGGAGAGGTGTTCCCTTGTAGTCACAAACTGTTGTGTGACATTGTACATGTCACTGAATTTATCCTCATGTGCACAATGGAGATTCTCATATATACTCCTTTTAGGAAGTGGTCAAAGCTCTATGGATGAAAACTTCGAGCTCTGAAATAATTTTGTTTATAATTTCTCACCAGCCATCAATAAAAAAAACAATCCGACTCTTAATATTGCTTATTTTGCTAAGGCCTTTAAAGTTCCTCCACCGGATGCATTTTAGACTAAGGAGGACCAGATAATAACAATGTAATGGTGGCACTCCAGTTTAGAAAATCCACACTACCACAGGGTCAGTGTGATAATGGGAAAATACAAAATCTTTCACTAAGGAGAGATTCACAGATGAGTCTATCAGAGGAGTACACCATCTGTATTTGATATCTCTGCTGTGGTAATGCCATCTGAGTACCCTTCTGCTCAGTGGAAAAGCTCAGTTTCCCACTCGCATGCACATGGAGTGCATGCTTCTGGAGGCTGCTTTTCATTTGGCTCCAAATTCAGGTTTATTCCAACAGTGCGTATATAATTAGCGACCCCCCACTTCTGTTGAAGCATTTAGAGGCTGTTTTGCATATTTTTAAATCTGCTGGGAATTACTCCACCACTTCTCACGTGCAGAAGGGACGTGTGGTAGAGAACCACAAGAGCTCAAGCCACATAAGGTTTGAACTTTTGAATATGGATATTGTTTTATGATAATATTGTCTTATAAAATACTATGATTGATTTTCCACATCAAGAGCAATTTATGTTCTTAGTTTTGATTCAAAAGCTCAGAGACATATATTGATAATAGTGGAAAGCCTTGCTCTGTGCATAGTTCCTTTAATTTCAACAGAACTGTTAGTGGTGTAAGGCAGCACCTGATGTGACTACAGTCACTTTGCGCCACAGAGTTTTGGTTTGAGGTTAAAAAAAATCAAACCCTACAAAGCGTAAGGAGGAGAGGGTGTTTTTAAAGCACCCTGAACAAATGATATTTGCTTTAAACTTTGTGCAGTAGTGTTAATAACATACATAAAAAACCAAAATTATACAATGAGAAGTGCATAAAAATGAATGGAAGCTTTATTTCTAGATTGCAATAAGGAATGTGGAAGAAAAAGCTTTTTTCTTCATACATAAAAAATGTAGTATATTATCAGCCTTCTGATCCCTACAATCTAGCAGGACTTGACCTAAGAATCCAAGGTTACTTTGGGTAGGAAAGTCAACATCAGTGAAGAAATCCATGGGTTTAGGGGTTAAGAATTAACTGAGGCAGGACTTTAAGACTGAGGTAGCTTTTGAATCTGGAACTACGGAAATGACATCAAAAGCAAATTGTATTAGCTATAAACCTCTCATAGCTTTGCGGACTCACTCATTGATCACATTTGATTGTCAGGACACCCCAAAAAAGAGAATTATAATTATAATGTTTCCACTAAGCCAATTAACTCATGTGGTGCTTCAAACCAGCACTTCTGCACTTATGGGAGCTGCTGTTAGGACTTACATGGCAGACCGCCTGAAATAAGTTTAAACAATTCAGGTGATGCCGAGCACAGCCTTTCAGTGACTAGATAGTCACTGAAATTAAAATTTGGTAGTTTAATCAAAAGTGTGTCTTTCAGTAATCTCATTTTACATTGCACTTAGTTACATTGGGGGGTTTGGTGTGGTGGTTCTTTGTGTGTGTTGATGTTTGAGTGAACTCAAATATTCAGATTGAATTAAATATCCTGAGTTCTGTATAGACTGATTTCTGGTATGTTATTTCTAGATGATTGGTTACCATACAAGAAAAAATGCCTCGTGTCTAAATCCATGAACAACGTTAAAAGTTTTGACAGTGAATTACTGTCTGTTTTCCCCTGATGCTTATGTGAAATGATCTGGTAAAACAGATACTGAAGAAATAATGCATTTTTGTGTGCTTTCTCAAATGATAAATGTTCTTGTTGTCTTAACAAGTGCTGATTTTTGCAAGAAGAAATATTTTTTTTTTCTTTTTATAATGCAACAAATCAAAATTTCTATCTGCTTGGTCTTCTAGACAATTGGAAATCTACTTATCTAAAGAAATGTCCAACTGTTACTTTTCACACTCTTTTGTTGTGCAAGTCATTAATTTATAGCATAGTTAAGGCTGTTTTCTCTCCTTTCATGAACAGTACAAATGTGTAACTGGGTACGTTACAAATGTTGATGATGATTTTTCAGTATCTCTGAAAATGTTTTTTATTCTTGTATGGAATAAAATTGTAGAATATTGAAAAAAGTGATGATTTAATCTTTTTTTAAATGAAATTTAAAAACCCAACTTCATCAACTTTGTTTTTTTTACAGTGGAGAGAAATGGCTTTTTAAGGTATCTCTTGGAAGGGCCATTCAGAGTAATGGTACTGCAAGGTTGTTTGCAAGTCTGGAAATATAAAGAACAGTCTGGCACATAAGCAGGTTTTTTTTCACCACTGGTTGTAAATTAAGCACATTTCATTTAACTGCAACCCTAGTGGCACACTGCTGTTTTCTCAAGATTACATTAGAAGAAAAGAAATAATTTCATTTATAAACGATTTCAAATTTATTTTGAAGGAATTATGTCTTTGCTGTTTTAGCTAATTTATTTAAATTGAAAACCAATTTAATATGTAAAATCTAGTGATGAGAGCCTGGAGGTCAGACAGCCTCTGCAGTGAAAGGAAGAGAATCCGTTATTGACGACATCCTTTGTTACGGTTTTATTGTGTTTTCGTTCTTTCACTGTCTGCTGTGATTCGGGTTTCTTGTATTGGTACTTATTATAAAATCAACTGCTTTGTAGATAAATCTAAATTCCCAGTCTCGTGTGCATTGAATACTAAGAGGAAGTTCATAGATTAGGCTAGCACCTCTTCCCTCCAGACACAATCACTAGAGCACAGGGATACTAAAAACAGCTGGTGTTTTTTCCAACCACATAATTTCTTCTGTTTTGGAACCTTCCACTGATGGCTGAAAAAATACCAGAAGTATTTTTATGGCAATGAAATACTGAATGCAAAATACATATTATGTAAACTTCTTGGTTGCCAAGGATTTGCAGATCAAGTAAATACTCTTAGGTTGTTGAAAACATTCTTGAAGATTTCCAACAATTGACTAGACATGTATCATGCCAGATGTGTGGTATTTTCAAATAGAATTTAAATAATATCTTCTGTTTCCTCCAATTTTTATGTTTGGCTTTTTTTTTTTTTTAATATTGGAACTTTGGCATTTATATTAGGAAAAAAATAATTTATGTATTATGAACTAGTGTAATTATAAAATCATATATTATTAGTTACCAAATCATTCCCATCTATTTTGAGTGAAAGTTATTATTAATTTTCAAAAGCACCATTTACTCAAATTTGAGAAGGCTGGCTTTTTAAGATGTTCTGACAAAAGCCTGATAGACTATATGGTGTGATTCTCTGTGCCTAGACAATTTGTTGACTTCAACTGTACTGTTCAGTTTTCAGAAAAATGCAGTGAATAATCTGGTTTTCTTCAATTGACAGCAAAGCTAAAATCAATAAATCTGATGACTCAAAACCAGTCTCTTGAAGTGATGCATTTTAGAGTACTTTCCAGTCTCTAGACTTGACTCAAAGGTCAAGTCTGAAGGCAACCATTTTTATCAGAACTTCATATGTTGAACATTATCTGTGCAGCTTGAAATAAGTGATTCAAATTTGTACTTGATCTATTGACATGCTACATACAATAGTTGTTCATGACAGTGCATTTTGTTTCATTTAAGTTCGCCAAAGCTTCAGATCCTGTGGGCTGTGAGCAGACTTTGACATCAGTAATTAACTAGGAATGTTTTCAATTTACTTTTAATTTACTGCATTTTATCACAGTTATTATTTTTTACAATAACATTTATCTCTCTGCTGTCTACTGCGTTCTTGTATTATCTCCGGTAAATAGAAAAAACAATTTCTATTTTAGAAAAATAACTCTGCTCTCCTAATTTTTTCAGAGTGGAGAGTAGTGAGTTTGTAATGGCATAAATGTACTCACAGAGCTGAAATCAGAACTCTGCTTATGGCATTTAAATGCAGACCAAGAAAGGGAAAAAATAAATCTCTACTGCTGCCTTGAGAGACTAAAATGCAGGTGGTCTGCTTGAGGTTTACTTGGACTGATACTAAAATTTCAGCTAGAATAGAGCCTTGTAACAGGAAATAGCGTGGAAATTATTACTGAAATGGGAAAATTGCAGAATATAAAAAGTGTAGTGTCCTACGTATTTACTGGCAACTTTGTATATTTTAACATTCTTGTGAAATTGTCTGCAAATTAAATTTTATCAAAAAATATTTGCCTATCAAAACAGTCACACAAGTTTTTACAAGTTTGGCTAAAGATTAAAGCAACCCCAAAGTTGAAAAGTTTGAAAAGTTTGTCCTGAAAATTAGTTTTGCCAGGAGAAACGGGTACAATATGTGCAGGCATTTCCTTACAATAGAGTCCTTCCTTCCATCATGAGTCAGAACATGACTGGTCCTGACTTATTCACTGTTTGGATCTTTTTGGTGTCCATCCAGGTGCTTTGAGGCACTCCTTTTCATGCCGCTATTCTTTCCTCTTTCTCTGGAGTTATAGATTTGCAGATAATTGTAATTCCATAGGCAAATTTTACTGATAAATCTTGTTTTATTGACTCAAGTCAGTGTCTTAGTGCTGTGGGTTGCACTAAGAGTCTGCTTTAGAGTTTTGAAGATATTTTTTGCCCATAGGGCTTTAGCCCTGGCAGAAGTCAGGATATTTGTCATCTTCCTTGCAGTATTATGGAGGTACAGTTACATGAATAGGTTAGGGGTTTGGTAATGGACAATGATTAGCTCATCTCAATATCATACATGTTTTAAATAGAAATAAGCACACAATAACTAGACTGAAAGACATCACTTCTTAGAGTACAGGATATAGTGGAATCATAAGGGAAAAAGGAATGTTCTCAGAATTAAATATTTTAAAGACTGACTCCAAAGGATATTATACTTTTTTTTTTTTGTATATTACAAGCTTCATTGTAAACACTGATAAAGAGAAAAAGTATAGAAAATAGATAAAAATTGTTTTGAATATAACTTTAGTGCTTAGTCTGAGAGTTATTGACACTGTGGAAAGAGACCATAAGATAATGCTCATCCATTTTGTATAAAGGGTATTTTCTGGCTTGCATTTAAATAAAGACTTGTATTTATGTGGTTTATTTAAGGTTTTATTTCCATGGAAATGCCGAGATAAGTTTGTAGTACAAGTATTCATAATTTAAGTATTGTATAAAGCTTGCAAAATAGACATCTTACAGGTTCAGCTGAAGAGGAAGATTCTAGGTTGCTAAGGCACAGTGGATTGCCAAGCACATCATTGGTTTTAAATGATTTTTGGATGGGATATGAGGATTTTTTTTTACTACATTTTTTGGCAGTTGATTGGCTGGGGGGAGGGGTAATTTAAATGCTATGAAGGCGAATTACAGTTTTCCTACATGCACAATATAAATATTTTATATATGTTTATAGAATATTTATAAATGTGTGGTATTGTATATTATGGGATATT
This sequence comes from Pedionomus torquatus, assembly GCA_013398155.1. Classification (NCBI taxonomy): domain Eukaryota; kingdom Metazoa; phylum Chordata; class Aves; order Charadriiformes; family Pedionomidae; genus Pedionomus; species Pedionomus torquatus. The sequence continues at coordinate 1,474,684 of VZRU01019628.1, read as the reverse complement.
ACTATAAAATATGAAGATATTTATAAATATGATATTTTCTTAAAGACTTCTGGTTTTAATCCAGTTGTCTTGTTCTGATGACAGCATCTTGGTACAAAACAGCCTTCTGTCACACAGATAAATATCAAATCAATGGGGAATGTCAGCAAAAGTGTAATATGAAACTAATAATTAGTTGTCAAAATTTCAGCTGGTTTGCTGTGAATATCTTTTCCCTAATTCTTATTTCATTTGTCTTCTAGAAATACAAAGAATATGAAAAGGATGTTGCAATAGAAGAAATTGATGGCCTTCAGCTTGTGAAAAAGTTAGCAAAGAATATGGAAGAAATGTTTCACAAAAAGTCTGAAGCTGTACGGGTAAGCAGCTGATCAATCTGCTATTTCATTCTGTGATTTAAAACTAAGTATATAATTTAGGCTCTGCTCTGAAGGCTGTTCTAGTGATTGAGGGTGCTGAAGTGGAAATGCTAAAGCATTCATAAGTATTTTAAGATCAGTATTAAAGGCAATAGATCTAAGTTATTTATACCGTCAGTAGTTAAATGCAAGAGTGTAGCTAGGTTTTGGATACCAGTTTCCTGAATGAGTTTGTAAAGGTGTCACTTGTATTCAGTAAAACACAACTATGTGTGGTTGTGAATCAAAATATTAGACTTCAAAATGTCAGGCCAAAGCAAATTAATTTCACTGCTCACTATTACAAAAATAGTGTTGCAGAGAATTTTCTGAGTTTAGTAACTGTCTTTTAGTTAAAAACTAGAAGATGCAGGTGCCTCAAATGAGACTGATACAAAAATTGCTTTAATTGTGCTAAGTACTACTGCACTATAAAAGCAACTTATGAATAATCATTAAGTAGCTACATGTAGGTTTTGGGGTTTGTTGTTTTTTTTTTTTTTAATCTCTTTTTTGATCGTTCTTTGACATCCAATTAGATTTACCACAAAAAAAAAAAAAAAAAAAAAAAGATAAAGTTCTGACCTCTCTGTTTTGCTGTAATCCTGTTGTATTTTCATTTTGCATTATTGTTTGTGAGAAATTTAGGTGACTGCCTGGAGCGGTAGTTCCTGTAACATTATGTGTGTCAGCAGGGTGAGGGGACAATGGGGTGATTCTGTTTACCACCAGCTACTCTATTTCAGCTGGATTTGTCTACTCAATGGAGTTGAAGGTCTTTGTGTCTTAACTCTGGAGCTTAAGGCATCACCCAAGGAGAGGGATTCCATTTGTGTGACTGCAAATACAATTTTGCCTTCAGCCTTTCATTTGTTATGGTGCAAAAGGGAGGAAGGAATTTGGCTATGTTTTACAGGTTGCATTTTCTGGGCTGGCAGCAAAGTAAAACATATTTCAGCTTGCAAACTGAGCACATTTGACAGGGAAGCAGAGAAAGACAATAAACATGGAACCCCGCAATGCTATTTTTACAGCCTGTTTTTCAGAGAAAAACTGCACTTTAAGATGTGTGCAGCAGCATCTAGAAGCCTGTGGAATATTGACTCTGGGGGAGGTTGTTTTACTTGCTGCTTAGCAGAGAAAATTGCTGCCCTGAGATCATAACAATGTGAGAAAACACATTCTTGGAGCAGCACTTCCTAAGAGTGAGGGGTGACCAGCAGGCTGCACACAAGGAAAGTGAAGCTCTGTTCTACCAGCGTGGAGTGCTCTTGGAGAATAGCAGTTTGTCTATCAATTAGAGATTTGAGTGAATGCTTTCTAATGTTTGTGAGTATTTAAAATTGGTTTGGTCTCTTCATACAGACGGCATTTCCATCTAAGGTGGAATAAAAGACAGGACAAATATAGGTCACCATGCTCTGAGTGAAAATAAGCCCAAATTCTGTGAAATTAAACTATACGTCTAGTGTTGTAGGAAAGGGTTTTGGTGCTGGTAAAACTGATTGAAATCCAGAGCCTTCTTTGGAAGACTTCCATCTTTGGAAAGGAAGCTAGAAGCTTGGCTTGAAAAAATTACCTGTTTAGCCTACCTTTCAATAAAGTTAGTCTTTTTTTGTGTAATTACACAATGTGGTCCATCTTGGTTGCTAAAGATACAATGAGTGACCTTTTATGTTCTGGAAGTGAGCAGTGCTCACATTTTAAGTTCTGATAAGGACAGAACCCCCTGCTACAGTGCACATTTTGCACAAGTTCCATCTTTGGTATGTCATAGCTACTTCTGTCCTCATATCTGGAGAGGTGAGATAGGAGTTACAAAGCTCATATGGACATAAGACTTCTGCTCCATGCTGAGACAAAGGAATACTGCGTTGCCTTGTCTCTAAAATAATAGAATTGTGAAATAAGCTTTTGGTAGAAACTTGTAGCAAGAGCACTGAAACTTAGAATTTAGAGTAATATTTTTTACATTTTTAGATATGCTGGTAGTAATATTACAGTACATGCTAAATGAAGAGTACCTTACAAACTATCTCTTGGCACTAGAAACAATGAGGTTACCATTGCAAGGGTTCAAATCCAAGTGCTCACAAACCATGTTCCAATGTTATCCCAAATTTTTGCCCTAGGCTGCTTTTTGAATTAATTTCAAGTAGACATCAAAATCCATGGTTTAATTTGAAATACTTTATCAACAGCCTTTTTCCAGGTTCTTGCAGATGTAGCAGTCTGTGACAGCTATTCAGAAAGCCACAGCATATAAAATGTGTAATATGTAGAAAAGGTCGAAAAGAAAGATGTGGAAATATACGAACAGGAAAGGCCTTCAGGGTTTTTTTTTTTTTTTTTTTTGTTTTGCTTTCAAACGCATTAACTTGTTTGAAGCTACTAATCACATTTGAACTCTTCTCTCTCCTCCCCCTTTATAATCTGGTTGAATTTTTATCTTTTCTGTCTCATCACTTTTCATAGTGATTAGTTGGTTCAGTGTGATTTTTATCATATTCATCCCCTGTTTGAATTACCCTTCAGTATGCAATTATCCTATCACAGAATGTCCTATTTTTCATGCTGTCAGATACATAAAATAAATGGAAAACTGAAAGTGCTAAACCAATTATATAACCTTTTGTCATCTACTTACTGATAGAAACCCTTGTGAGCAACTTTCTCCCCCCTACCCCATCCGCAGTGTTCACCATCTACCTCAGATTTATGTCAGTTCACGATATTCCTTTTAACCATTTCCTTTCTAATACACCCCTACTTGATCAAATTTCAGAGGCAAATTCAGGTCTTATTTTGAAATATTTGTCGTATGATTTAAGTTAAACCCACTGAAGAGTAGTTTAGAGTAAATGTCGCTGATGCTTTCTTTCTGTGACAAATGTAGATGTGTCATTTACTTTTGGCATTTACTATGACATGTGATTTGGGAAAAGTCTTACTGCCTGTAAGGTGAGATAAATGGAAATGTTTCCCACGTTATTCAGCAGTGGGTTTAATTTTACACCTAGACCCAAATAATCCCTTTGAGAGCCACACATACCTCACTTGTAGTATTGCTTCCGTTGTTGTTCTTGGACTTCTAGTGATTTCACTCAAAGTAAATGTTCTTGATCAGTGTTGATTTAAAGTTAACTGTGATTTTTTAAAAAATTCTTTTTTTAGAAAGTTTTATGATACTTTAGTGACTCTACTCATTTGAAACTGAAGAGAATAGAGCACACAACAGTGCTCAATACAAATGACTACTCCAACTTGCCTGGTAGTGAAAAAGGTGGAATTAAAACTATTCATTTGGCACCTTTACATTTCCTAATTAATGGTGTAATAGGAAAAAAAAAAACACAGAGGAATATAGAGGGAAGTGAAAAAGAAAGGAAAATGAAAGAGAAATACATTATTAGGGAATTATTATTCCAACTTTAGCTATGAAGTTAAATTTCTATTTTCACTAGCGTTTCTTTGAAAGTAAGGAGAATCCTGTAAAAATGATTGTTGATTTACTTGTAAGATGGCAAATCAAGTGTTAAGGATTATTTTTCTTTAAGGCAACTAGTATTGCTGCAGTGGAAAATGCAAATAGAAGATATTTCTTTTTATTAACTTTTCCTAGCTGCTTGGTGTTCATTGTGAAGCTGATTCTCATTATAACTGTACTGTAGAAAGTAATTGCTGTTGTACAGTAATTCAATTTCAGTGCGTTCATGCATCAGTAAGCGAGTGGGGTTTATCTAGAGAAACCTGGGACTTTAAAGCTTTTTATCATGAAATTCCACATGCAGACAAGCGTTCTTCCTGTGAGTAGAATATCAGTATTTACATTTAACAAACATTTGCAATGAGGAGAAAAGGATTTTTTTTTTTTTTTTCCACCAATGATTTTTATACCCGTCTTCAAACTGCTTTCAGGTACTGTTAGGATGATATTCTTAGAATTGTAGACTACCAGGTTTGGAGGGACCTCAGGGATCATCTGGGCCAGCCTTTCTTGGAAAAAGCATGGTCTAGACAACATAACCCAGCACGCTGTCCAGCTGAATCTTAGAATTGCCCAATGTTGGGGAATCTACCACTTCCCTGGTGAGATTATTCCAATGGCTGATTGTTCTCATTGGACACAAGAGGAAAATTTTTTACAATCAGAATCTCCCCAGGACTAATTTTTTAAGCATTACCTCTCTTCTTTTTTTTGTGTGACTCTTTTTAAAAAGGGAGAGTTCATATTCTTTGTACCCACCTTTTAAATACTGGAATGTGGTGCTAAGGTCTCCTCTAAGCCTTCCTTTCTCAAGGCTGAGAAAAACCACTTCTCTCCACCTTTCTCACTATGGCAGGCTTCCTAGTCCTTCCATCATCATTGTGGTACTTCTCTGGACTCTCTCCAGCCTGTCCATATCTGTTTTCTATAGTGAGGACCAAAACTGAAGAGAGTATTGCAGGTACAGCCTGACAAGTGCCGAGTAGAGTGGGATAAGGACTTTGTGTCTACTGGCGATGCCCTTGTAGATGCAATCCAGCATCCTGTTGCATTTCTTTGCTGCAGCAGCACACTGCTCACTCATATCAAGCTTGTTGTCCACCAGGTCCCTCCAGATCCCTTTCCACAGAGCTCCTTCCCAGCAAGGTAGATCCCAGCCTGTGCTATACTACTGGATTTTGTTTTGCCAGGTGCAAGACCTTACACTTGTCATTGCTGAACTTCAAAAGGTTCTTGTTAGCCTACTCTTTAAGCCAATCTAAGGTTTTCCTGCAGGGTGGCTCTGCTTTCCAAAATGTCCACTTCCCCACTCAGTTTGGTATCAGCAAACATCATGAGGGTACACTTGATCCCATCATCCAGATCACTTGTGAAGATATTAAACAATGTTGGCCCCAGTATCAGTCCCTGTGGGACCCCACTTGTGTCATGTCGCCAGTTCAAAAAGCTACTGTTTACGATCTGGGTGCAGTCTGTCAACCAGGTCTCCACTGCACAGACTATAAGGCATCAGTTTCTTTAGGGAGGAGACTGTGGGGAGAAATCCAGACAGCTGATGCCCACCACTTTTCCCCTCATCAGCTGGGCAGGTTATTTTGTCATAGAAGGTTTTGTCAAGCACAATTCACTTTTGGTGAATCCATGCTGGCTTTTCCTGATCACATACTTCATTTGACTTGTGATAGGCCCCAGGAGGATTCCTGCCATAACTTTCCCAGAAACTAAAGTAACACCAATGGACATATAATTTGCAGATCCTCCTTTAAGCTCTTCTTGCAGGTGGGGTGACATTAGCCTGATTCCAGTCTTCTGGTGTGTCCCCTGATCTCTATGACTTCTCAAAGAATATGCAGAGTGGCCTTGCAATGATGTCAGACATCTGTCTTAACGCCTTTGGGTGGATATTTTCAGGATGCATATGCATGTGGGTACATGTCTTTATAGACACACATATTGAGGCTTATATATGTAATATCAACAGATGCACTTTACTATAGATTTTTTTTTTTTCAAATATAAATAACCAAAGTGTTAAACTACAGCCACATATTTCCAAGCAAATACCTGTACTCATACTTCCCCCACGTATTTCTAAGTAGATACTGGAAAATGTGTGTCCTGATCAATAAATTGATTTTTATTTCAAATAAAGTGATATGTTGGTGAGTGCAAAATGAACTTGGTTGGATGAGCACAGAGGTCATGGCAGGTAATCCAAAGCTGAGAGTAAATGGTCCTAAACAAAGGAAGTTTCTCCATGGGAATATTTTGCAGTGCTCTGAATAGTCTTATTTAGGAAAGCTTGATAAATAATCTTTACTAAATATTGTAGCAAATGAATGCGACTTTTATTACAAACAAGTACTTTATTACGATGTATTTGGTATATAACTAATCTTTGGTGTGTAACTTAATGCTAAATTCTTCTCCATTGGATCAGATGCAATAGTACAGAAAGTAGGTTTTGTTTTCTAGTTGGTTGAGGGTAGTGTTTAGAAGTGGGTTTTGAAAGTAAATGCTGAAAGAGATCGATTTCTTACCCACTGTTTAACACCTTTCCATTTCAGGAGTTATTTCTGTCATTCATTTCAAGATTGCTGATTCCAGTTGATGTCAGTGAATAAAAGTTTAAACACATCAAACAAACTAAATTCAGATTTTAGGAAGATACTGTTATTTCACGTTCTCATTGATAAGGAAATTTTTATAGAATAATTTAGGTGCTTCTTTTTTTTTAAGAGTGAATAATTTTTGTCATGTTCTTCACTTGAAGTTATTGACTGCTTTCTTTCCCCTCTGTCTGCATTTGAGCCTATTGACACTTTTGCTAGTCATTAAATCTCTGCTAGTGTCATCACACTCAAGGGAAGAGAGTCTTCCCTGTTAGAGGGAATGGAGTCTGTATCTTCACTGAGGAGAGGCAGAGAAAACTCAGTCATAAGAAAGGACTGGAGAACCCAGTGCAGTGAAAGGGTGATGTAGAATGGACCTGAATGAATTATGAGAGGTTTATTTAAGGGTGAGAGCTAGAGATAAAAAAATATGGTAATAAGGTGCTCTATGGCAAACGGGAACCTGTTGAAGGATTAAAACCAAAGAAAAGCACCTTTCTGATAGTTAGCCTTACATCTGTTGTCTTCACACTGCAGAACTGGTTTTTTTGTATGTATGTGTCTGTGACCAAAGCAGACAGTTCTGAATATAGAGGGGGGGATTGTCTGTTGAATTAGATAAAAGATAGGAAATTTTAGATATTTAATTGTGTAAAACTATCTAATTTTAAAAGAAGTCTGTTTTGAATGAATATGTCATATTGGAAGTATATTTAACATATTAAATTGAAGGAGCATGTAACTCTTAAGTGGAAGTACTAATCTGCAGGGTTATCTAAGTGGATTATTAGGTGATCAAGGATAACCATATTGTTGTCCAGACATTCATAGGACCTGCAAAGCTTTGGATTTTTGTGCCCCTTACAGCTCCAAGCAGTTTCCAGCAGTATCACTAGCTTATATCAAAGGTTAAATAGAAAAAAAAGTAACATACTACAAGACATTGCCAGTGTTTTAGGTCCATTTGGTATTCTATTTTCTCACAGCCAGATGTTACTCATTATATATATATATATAAAAAAATCTGTTTGATAGCCCTTTCACTATGTTTTTAAATGTGATTTTAAAATACCAGCCTTTGCATAACTTTGTCTTTTATTTCTTCATATGTAATCCATGAATTCAGATTTGCTGTAATGTAATCTCCAGGTTACATTCCCATGTACTGGGGAATTTTTACAATTGAACTGAAGAAGTTGAGGTTGTCACTGCTATGTCATTATGTTAATTAAGAGCATTTACTGGGGACAGAACAATTTTGCATGGTGGGGTTTACTATTTAAATTGTACTATGTTAACTTAGAAGATGAAAAATAGTGGCTTCCCACAGTCCCTAAAGAAAAATTGAGGCAACAGTGAAGAATGTTCCAGGTGAAATTTGAATTTTTTTTTTGAGACTATTTTAAATGTACACTATCTTCAGTATCCAGTGTGTATTTTATTACACTGTATTTTTATTCTGATTTTCTATCACTTTGATCATGGCTAGATTAGGAATGGCATTCTTGAGAAGAGAAGCAAATAATAATTTACATTTCATATTCACATAGTATAATAGAGGATAGAAAGGTCTTAAACATCAGAACTTATTACTTTGCTAGGCTCACTATTTCTAAATGTACAATAAACACTTTTTTATTATCCACAGTGTTCCTTCGTTGAACTAATTTGCATCTGCAGAATTAGATAGAAGAAAGGAGAATGAATATCAACATACACTCTTTAAATTGTGCTGTTCAATGGGTGCAATACTGACCCCTGACTATTATTTTTTTAATATAGTAAGACGGGTTGTTTTATGTCAGCAGATGAAAATGTAAAAAACCCAAACATTATGTTTACAAAAATACTGGAGGAAAAAAATATAAATGGTTGTGTGTGGAAGGAAATTATGGTGAATGAACCTAGTGTCACTATAAATAGTTCTAAATGACAGAATAAAGACATAATGAATAAAGCAGAGAAGGCTGCGATTGTGTTAATTATTACTAACAAATTGAAGGTTTTTTTGCGATATTTTTGTATTCACATTTAGTATTTTAACTATAATTGTTGCTAGTTACTTTTGGTACCATTTGAATTTTACTTGCAGTTCTATTGTCTCCTTCATATTTAAGAGATGAATTTCTGTTCTGAAAGCTTTAAGAGCTTTATTTTTTTAGCAAATTAGACTATGCTGGAAAATGAAAAGATGGTTAGTAACCCCACTGATAGTTAGTGGAGTATTCAGGAACATAATACATACCCTTGCTAGTCATAGTTTGAAGGATGTTTAAAGGCACAGCAAATATTTTTCTTGTTTATTGCTACTGGACTTTGCTTTTGCCAAGCGTGTGGCAGCGAGGATCCCTTGACAAATGAAGCATTACCCAAAACTATTCTAGTGTAGATCAGCTAGATCACATATTGCTGTGTTGCTTTTTAGTTTCCTAAGAAATGCATTTCTGAACAGATACTGCTATGAATTCTGTAAGGGGGGGGAAGTTATTTTTATTGGAGCATAGGTAGGGTTCTCTTAGCCTTCATGCCCATCACATTGCTGCGATATGAGTGCTCAGACTGTCCTCAGGCATGTTGCTGGTGAACAAAAGAAATGAAGAGAAAAGGTACAATTGGTTTATCTTATACCTGTTGTACCTATGTCATGAAGTAGATAGGTTTCATGGTAGTTTGATATTTTGTTTGTAGGCCTCTCTATATCGTAACAGGGAGCCTGAGTATCTTGATTAAATCTTTAACTCTTATGTCCTAAAATCCAGGTTAGCTGAGTCTGCAGAAAGCAAAGCTATTCTTTAAATAGGTAAGGTGGGGAAAGCAAAACCTGGAAATCTTAGTTGCCTTTTCTCATGCATTGGGTTTCTCAGTGTTTAACTTCCACAGAATTAAAAAAAAAAAGGCAGCAAAATCTTCAGGGAGATCTTTCACCAGCTGCTTAATAATTTATTTTCTAATAGTTCAGGAATACCTTCATTGCAAATACTTCAATTAGAATAAAAGAATTTTGTAAATTAGCCTTCTTTCTCTATTCATAATGAAATTTCTCTTTTTGGTGTCTGAGTGCTAATGTATATTAAAGAAAACTTCAGTACAGAAAATAAAATTGCAAGGCCCTTTTGTTGTGTTGTTTTGGTTTGTTTTTTTTGAGGAAGGAGCAGTAATTCATGTTGGCCAGGTCTAGGAGATTCAGAGATTTATCAAGATTTTCAGGGTTATACTGCATGTACTAGGTTATGTACATATCTAGGAACTACTGTTTCCTAAATGCCCACTTTTATGGCTCTGTAAGTCTGGAGCTTTCATTTTCTTAGTCCAGCTTGAAATAAGTATGTACAAAAAATGAAGCAACTTGAACTGTGCTTTGAGTTTCGGCTGCCTTTAAAATGCTGTCGTGATTGTATGTTTAAAAAAAAAAACCACAATATCCACACTGTCTACCCAGTCTTAGGAAATCTAGTGAATTTCTTTTGAAAGTGCAAATTTAGAAAAAAGAAAAAATACCCTTAAGAAAAAAGGGGAGGAAATAAAGACTTGGAGAGAAAACCTAAATGCATTTGCTGCTGGAGATGATTAGGAGGGTTTCATCTTCAGTGCTGAGAAAAGGAGTAAAAAGTATTTAAAGATAGCACATTCAAATATAGAACACTTATCTGAAAATACAGGCGGAGAGAAAAATCAAACCAGCCACTTCACAGAATAATTCTTGTATTAGACTTCATTGCAAAAGTACATAACATTCAGTGTTTGCCATCAACAACATAAAATTGCTTTCACACAGCTGGAAGAAACAGAAAAGTAGTTTTGGGAGAATGAAGTAGGATGTGTTAGTCTTGTGTGTCCTTCTTTCTTATCACTGTTTTAGAGTATTAGCATATTTAAATATTTTACATTATTTTAACAAAAATAGTCGCCTTGTCCAACTTGCTGTTCAATGTGTGATTTACACTATTCACTTCAAATAGTAATGTATTATAATTAGAATTTAATTCTACTTGCAAAACTGTCACCTGTTTAATTGTCAATTATAATTCTTACTTCATATATACATATATCGAATCTATTTTTGCAATGATAAAAATTATTCTCAAATCTTATAAATACCGGTACTTTTATGTCATTAAAAAATAATAAGAAATGCCTAGAGTCAGCTCACTTTTATAGTATTCACTGGTACTTATTAACAACTGACTATAAATACTCCCATGAGAAGATGCTCTATAGCCTGTTGCTGTTCATGTAACATTAGCCTGTTTTCAGAAACTTTGTATGTATTCCATTTAATGCTTAGATAATGAAAAAGGTATCTTCTTAAAGAGAATGCTCAGCTTGGGGTAACCTGGAGCTGTACAGAGCAGGTTTTCAAGCAGCTGCCTCCTTTTCTTGTTGTGTGAATGATGCCAAACTCCTCTGTGAGGTCTGTGGAGTGTGAGGGGAACGTGAGGAGCAGGGGTAAGGAGGAGCCTGTTAATAACTTTCCTGGAGGGATCTACTGAATGGTCATTTATTGGTATTTTGAGTAAAAGAGAGATTATCATCTCTGTGTGATTCTTCATTTTGAAAAATTAGCAAAATATTAGAGCCCTGACTCTTCCAAGGTTTTGAAGTGTGCTCCTTGGCTTGGTGTGGTGTACTGTTGGGTAACTACTGGTTTCTACAGCCACCTGCAGCTTGTTGCTTGCCTCTGAAACACACCTAGCTACCCAGTTGTCCTGCCTAACTCCAGTGTCACGTCAGTAAGGTACATCAGGTCCCAAGTGCTGGATTTCAAACGATTTGCAGAAAAGGTGACTGTGCAGAGCTAGAAATAAACAGATGGCAAAACAATTTGGTAGCTGTTTGCAGTTTAAGTCTATGTTCACGTGCAACTGCTACAGGTTTTTCTCCACAGTAGCTCTTAAAGCACTCAGACGCATTTCAAGATGATCTGTAAAGCAAATTCATTAGTATTTTTAAAGAGTTTTAGCTCTTCATGCTTTATTTATGCTGGAGCTTCCAGCGGTATTGCTCTAGGTCAGGTATGTCAGCTCAGCCTAAACAGCCACTGGACCTTTGTTGGGAGAGAAGAGTCTCCTGCACAGATAACTGAGGGCAAATACCCCATTTATCCTCTTCACTCCCACCTTTCTTGGGTTTATTTGACTTCAGTGTAATTATGTAGAAAGATGCTTGCATAATCTAAAATACTTTCAGTTTAGTTCATTTGTTATGCCGTCTCTAACAGTCAATTATGAATTCCAAATGCTCACAGCACTGGTCAGCACACTTACTTTCTCTCTCGCCTTTTAGATGTTTAACATTTACTGGTTCAAAAGCTATTCTGCCTCATCTCGCATTTCCTGGACACTGGAGTTACTTTTATCTTCTTTGAATAGAATTATGCTTTTTTGATTTATACACTAAACCCATCATGCTCCTTCCCCAGTTGAACAGTTTCTTTAAGACTGGGAAGCCAAATGGGCTCTAGCATTGAGCTGCTTAAATGCCCAGGCTCTCTAATCTTTCCAGGCAGATTCCAGTGTGGTGGGGGTGTGTGCGTAAAGAAACTCTTTAGAGCCACATTGAATTTCAGGTGGTCACAATTTCTGCTTGAGTAAATGAGGGAGTGCAGGATTAGCACAACTGGCTTAGTGCTATGTGAAACCCTTACTATAGACAAAAGCAGATTGAAAGTGAAGTTTTGGGTTTTTTTTGAAACTGGAAAAGCAGGGGTTTTTTAGAGAGTGGGTTAAATGAAGCTTTTAGTTAACACTCTTGAACTATTTTTTAACAGCTGTGTGAAATGCAGCTGTAATAAAACATCGGACCTGATGCTGAAATGTTTAAAACTAATTTTATTTTGATGAAAGACTCACAAAGGGCTGTGTTGACCTAATTCTGGGCAACTTTTGCTCCATTCTTACGATGCCATACTCTGAGTTTCTCTTGACCATTACCCTGGGTTTAAGCAACCAGTTGCCAAGTCATCTGCCTTGTCTGCTTCTCTCTCCAGGCAGAAAATAAAAGCTTAAGATTCAGTATGTGGTTGTGTCTGATACCACATAACATTGATTTGAGCTCAGAAAACAAGATGACGAATGGGGAGAAGACAAAAAACAGAAACACGCAGAATGTTGTAAAATAAAACGTAATTTTTTAAAGATTATACCAGCTCCCAAAGAACTGTATGGTAAGCTCAGCAAACTACATAGTCTTTCAAAAGCATAGCATTCATCTAATAGCTTCTTAAGTTCTGCTGTTCAAAATGTTTACAGAATCACAGAAATGAGTCTACAGTATCAGAGCATGTAATGTCAGCATGCAAGAGACATACAAGAGACGGATCCAGACCTCTCTCCAGCACTGGTCAGCAGTGCACGTGTAAGAAAAGAACTTTAAAGCAGAATCATTCCAGCTTATGGCAATGAGCTTCTTGAGTTAAAGGTTGTCCATCAGTATATTAATTGGCCACCTATGGACTCATCTTTTATGAATTTATCCAATCACTTATTGAACTTCAGTCAAAATGAAGATCAAGAGGTTAGTGATTTAATTTCTAGATCATGAGCATGGAATTACCTAAAAGCAAAAGGAAGACAACTATTCTCATTTCTCTACTGATTCATAGTGACATTTAAATGAAAATTGCTTAATCAAGGCAGTGTTTCTATTTTTATGTCAAAAATATTTGCATTAAAATAAGATCATTTAATCTTCTTAGACCCATCTCAAAAATAACAATATAGTAATATTTTTCAAGTGTAAAGAAGTAAAACTCAAAAAATGCCCATACATGTAACACAATTAAGATAAATGGAAAATTAATTACTTGAGAATTACTAATTTACTGGTGCATTTACAAAATGTTAAATTACCATTTCACCGCAAGATATGTGAAATGAGTGATAAAAATATGATTTTCTGGACAAAACTCATTTTTTTTTCAATATAATGAAAAATTAAAATATATTTATACTTGTAAAATTTGATTTTATTTTAGTCTGCTTGGTGTGTTCAGGAGAGCAAAGCCCCCTCATTGTGCTAGCCCTAAAGGGTACCAAAACCAAAAACCCCACTGCTGAAACAAAGTGAGGTATAAGCTAGCAAATTAAAATGTTTACCATTGTTGCCTCTTAAAGTGTTCCCTGCCTGCACCAAAGATTTACCAGTTAAAGGTGGTTTTAAATAACATCTTATTCCTACATATGTGAATTAAAGAATTAACCTCAGCTAACTGGCAATTTTTTTTTCTGAGATATATAAAAAGTTGTCCTCCAAGCCTTTTGAGGAGGTTGCAGAGCATAGCCCATGCTATAAGTCTGGGAAGGGTGATGTAAAGATACACAAAATCTCTAAGTGCAGTTTACGTGCATTTTTCTGTAACATAGTTTGCTTTTCCAATTCCGGCTTGTTCTAAAAACAAAGACTCACAGGTACAGGGCAGTTATTTCCCTTTTTCTCGCACATTAGGTTTTTATTTCATTCATTTCATTCATTTTTTTGTTGCACTGAAATGACCCATCAGAAACACAGGGCAAAAGATTTTTCTATAATGTATTTCTTTAGTGCTTTGTGCCACAATGATTGCTGTAATTTAACCTTTATAATAAAAAACAGACTCATCAATAAAACTTCAATTTATAGTATTAGTTTGGAATGGTTTATTTCTTCCATGAAATGCTTTTCTTATGATTTACTCAAACAGTTTGTCATTCTGGAGTACTTACACAGCACTGCCAGAAGCAATCATCCAAGATACGCTGTGCAAGCTTAAAGGACAGAGACCTGTGTTTGATCCAAGAATACATAGATGTATCTATTTATATGGACAGTAAAATAAATTATAAAGCTTTCTATATACTGTTTGTTCCCTTAGCATAACTAATTTTAAAACACACACAAAAGTTAATGTGGTGTAATTACATGGCATAGAAATCAAGGTGCCACCTGAAACAAAGAATGCTGTTGTATCGGTACATACTATCGGTATGTACTATTGGTACAGCACCAAAGACAAAACAGAGGACAGAAGGTGAAAGGGAGTTTGAACATGAGCTACACAATATTCTTCTTCCAAAACTTAAAATACCATGAAAGGAAAAACAAAACAAAACAAACCTCACTTCTGCTTCCATGCCCCCAGGGGCTTTTTAACTTTGTACCAACTCAAGACAGAGAAGCAATCCAACACACAGGTGTCCTGCTCTCTACCTGCTCTTGCAAAAGCATGCTGCAGAACTGCTTTACACAGCTTTGCTCCTCAGCTGCTCTTGCCACAAATCCCAATTCTAAAACATAAACGCTCTAAGATCTTTTTCCACGTGGAAAGTATTGCCTGGACATTTTCATGAAACTCCACATTCAGAGTTCATCTCTGGAATTGATTTGAAATTCACTATTTTTAAGCACCTTTGAATCAGTAAAAACAATCAACAACAAGTTTGTGTTTTTAGTAGGATTCTTTCCACTCCTCCTGTCTTTCCTCAAGCTGGTTCATCTCCAGCATCAAAAACTGAAGGTACCATCAGAATTTGAGCACTATGAGATTCAACCTTCAGTGGGTTTGTGTTGTTCCTGGGATGTTTGCCTAGCAAATGCCTCAAATCTAACAATCTATACGTGCTATGTTTGAGCCTTATTCCCCCAGAGAGTGAAGGTTTAAATTTTTTTTTTTTTTTTTTTTTTTTCCCTGAAACCCTAGATATTCAGGTTGCTAATTTGAAATATTTTTGATCAGTCACCTATAGGTTGAGCTAAGGAGTTCAGCTTTCTGCAGCTAACATACATAAGAAATGTATTATCTGCAAAGGGTTGGAAGAGGAGATGCTCATCTGCCACGCTATGGAATGCAACAGCAAAAAACATTTAGAGCAGTAATACATACAACATCATAGAATCATCTAGGTTGGAAGGAACCTTTGAGATCATCTAGTCTAAACATCAACCTAACTCTAATTAAAAAAAAAATAAATAAAAAAACAATGACCCATCACTAAACCACATCACTGAGCACAATGTGAACCTGTTTTTTATATACCTCTAGGGCTGGTGCCACAATCACTTCCCTGGGCAGCCCATCCGAATGCTTAAAAATCCTTTCTGTATGTAAAAATTTTTCCTGATATCCAATCTGAACCTCACCTGCTACAACTTGAAGCCATTTCCTCTTGTCCTATTGCCTGTGATTTAGGAGAAGACACTGTGAGGGATCCCTGCCTCTCTACACCCTCCTTTCAGGCATTTGGAGAGAGCAATAAGGTCTCCTCTCAGCCTCCTCTTCCCCAGGCTGAACCACCCCAGCTCCCTCATTCTCTCCTCATAAGGCTTATTCTCCAGACCCCTCATGAGTATAAAAACGTGAACACAAAACCATAGAGCTGCTTTTGGATTAAAATAGTGTGAGGTCTTTTTGGTTTTGTTTGTTTTTTTTCCTCTCCACCCTCTTCTCCTCACTCCCTGTCCATGGAAGTTGTAACTCAGCTTTGTTACCAAGTACCATGTTGATGGATTTGACCAGATGAAAAAGAGATCTATTTTTACTGTAACTATAATAAAATGTTTTTTTACCATATTTACATCTCTGTGAGAACACAGCAGCATCTTACATTCTGTTCCTGGCTGCAAGTGGCAGTTTTGAACTTTTTTTCCAGCACCCCATTCTCTGCAAAGTACACAGTTAATGGAGTAATGAAATGTATTTCAACCAATTTTTCTCCTGATTACTTTAATGCAATATATCACACAAACACTTCACAGAATTGCTTGCCATTTTTCATGACTAAGGAGATTATTCATGTATTTGGGAAGCTGTAAGAATGGAGATTAGTTAATTATTTTAGGCAATTCCAAACGACAGTCTTCACCAAAGGAATTATCAGTGCCTTGATAGACTTCCACCAGCTCCTGGTTTTAAGTTTCACATAAATGATTTAGTTATCTGGGTTCTTCCCTCTCTTTTTTTAAGCGTATGTTCTTGTTAAAAAAGAAAAAAAAATAAATTTCCAGTCACTGTTTTGTGGCTTTTGTACTGAACTCTGAGGCAAATATTTCACTGGTTCCATGCTACATCAATCCTGTCTGCTACTTTTGTCCCAGATCCTTTGTGATCTAGCCGCTTCTTATTTTTTAAATAACTTCTCTTGCTTTTCTAATATTTTCTTGGATATTTTAATTTTGGACTACTTGTTGATTTTCTTCCCTGTTTATCTTCAGTCTGCTAAACTACATTTTCTTAATCATGCTTAAGATGGCTTTCTGGACACTGCTGGGTTACTCATCATCTGGTACTTTGTCTTACATTCTAATGTGCTTACCCACTGCCTGGCTGCTTAGATATTTTAAAATGATGATTGTACACTTTTTTTCCTCACATAATTAAGCCAGTTATTTATCTCTGGTATTTTAAACCTAATGAAATCAGCGTTGCCTTTCTTATTTCGTCTTTCAGATGTACATTTTATTTATGAATATAGCATGTTTTGTTAGAATTCTGTGTACATTGTGGACAAATAAGAAAACACAAAATGAGTGTTTTGTGATTACCCTGAGGTTGAATTCCAGGAATAATTTTCATTTCTCTTTTGATACTTCTTGTCTAAGTATGTTTGCTAAGGAAGGGAAGGCTGTAAGCCCTTATGGTGTACATTGCTTTCAGCGCATGATTTTGCAGGGCGGGTATTTTTCCTGTGAAGAAATAAAGGCCATTGCAACTTCACTACTGTTCATAATAGCGAAGGAGATGGAAAAAGTTACAGGACATGTTTTGTGTTTAAATGAGGTTTATATTTTGAAGGTAAGGGTTTGAAAAGAAGAATTCTAGCCTCTCAGAATGCTAGGAATGATGATTGAAATTAAACCAGCTAAGCTAATCAATTGTAGCTGAAGCTACAAAATACTCAAGATTAAGGCATAGTGGTTTGGTTTAGTTTAGTAGAATTAGCTTTTATACTTAGTCTATCCCCTAAGAAAGCTATCATGAGTTTGGGAATGGTTCCAGCCACTCCCTGTGTCTAGAACTGGGTTAACTCAATCTGTTTTTGTAGTCTAAGTATATTGATACACATTTTTAAATGTCAATAACTTAATTGTTGTGGTGCCATATGTCTGAAAAGTCTTAGTGAAACAAATCACTTTTTATGAAAAATTATTAAGAATTGATGTGGTCTGGGAAGTGAAGCAGGAATAGAGGAGTTTATTGCAGTACATTATAAGATTAATTGGCTGGTGACTAGATCTGAAAGTCAGATTTTATCATGCTGGTATAACCCAGACTGACTTTTTTCTCATATGTATGGGAGTACTGGAGTAGAACAGGTGAAAATATGTAGTTTTCAGCATGATCCCTGATGATAAGGTTGGATGCTGGCATGGATCTTACTACAAGATCAACGAAGGAATATGACGTACTTTAAAAATGTTTATAAGCGTAAAGTAATACAAATTAATGGCTTCTACTTTAGGTGTCCTTTAGACATTTTAATGTGGTATATCATTGTGTAAATTTGTAGGCATATAAGTTTAACTGCTAGTATGTTGTTACATTGCAAGGCATTATCTTATGTGGCTGTAAAATTGTAACAGCCCAGCTGCCTCTGCTGAGGATTCCCTGTGCTAAAGAGATACAGGATGTAGTCAACACAAAAATCTAGGTTTTCTGTATGACATAACTGAAATATTACATGTAAAATAACAGAGCTAAGTCAAAATCAGATGCCGTTCGTATATTATGTGTGATTAAATGCAGTCTTAAATAGTTCATTCCACAGCAGAAAAGTTAAGAATTGTGGTACAATGTCATGCTTCATGTCAAAACGACAGTCGATCACCTTACATTATTCTGATTATGTTGTAGAGCACAGACTCAGGCAGATGTGCAACAGGTACAGGTGTAACTATAAACTCTGCAACATTGTTCCTGAATTCAGATGAGTAATTTATAAGTAGCTGTAAACATTGTGCATTTTTTCAAGGAGAATTTAGTGTCAGTACTGTGATAGAAGCTCTGTGCAGCATACACTGAATTTTGTTTTGCTTTCATACAGAACAAATCCATGCTTTTCATGCAAATCTTACGAGTGGAATCCTTGAGGGTACTGATGTAGATGATATACTTTATTTCTTCTTGCATGGTGTATAAATGTTCAGTGTGAAGAGGTAAGTACATGGGAAAATGAATAAGTACTAAGTTTCAGGTTAGTTTGAAATTGTTGGAGCAAAAGTCTTCCAAGTCAGTTAAAAGGTAAAATAACCTTGAAGACTGATTGTATTCCTGAAAAGCTAGTTTAGAGCTCCAGTGTAGCCTGTGATGCCGTATATAAAATTCATCATTTGTGTGGTCCTGTAATCCAGAAATTAATTGCACTGCAACTGAAAGTGGGCTGGAAATTCCATATTTATCTAATAAAATTTAACCCATAGTGAAATTTCATTCAGTCTGATTTTGCTTATAATGCTTCTTAAGAGACAAATAAGTATAGCCTACAGGCACAAAAACATCCTGTAAAATTTAATACAAACATATTAATCTACTGGCTTTGTAACCTTTCTTTTTGTTGTTTTATTTATTTTATTTCCATTTTATTTTAAAAAGGGCATATCAACCTCAGTAGTTTTACCGCACAATTATGGGTTGTGGGTTTTTTTTATTTTTTGAAAATCCAACCTTCCTTTTCTACCAGTTAATTATTTTTCATGCTCTTTATTTATGAGGAGTTAAGAATGGACAAATTATGCATGAAGTTTATTCCTTTCTCTAGCTGCTATTGTGTTAGCTAACTGTCTTGGTTTTCTGGTATATCATGGTATATGAATTAGATGATGAAAATAATTTTAATGTATTGTTTTGGTGCAGTAATCACAATAACATAATAGCTAGGAAAATGAATCATTCTTTGCACTATAATAAACAAAGAAAAATCTAAGTAAACACTTAATTCCCAACATTGTATATTACTTACCTACTCTGGCTTTTATATAGCTTGCAATATATTTTCAAATGTTTTATATGTTATCACATTCATAGTTGAAGGCTGCTAAATTGTTCCCCTTTGCCTTTCTTTCATTTGGGAATTTGAGTACTCTGAGCCAGAATTAGCATTCAGGTCATTACAAAGGCACTGCTGATACTGTATTTCATACTTAATGAATCTTTATTGGCATCTGAGTCTAACCTTGACTCTGCTTAGTGAATCATAACTTGGCAGGCTCTGAGTAGGTGCTCCATTGTCCTACCAAATTCTAGCATAAATAAACTTGGTCTTTCCCAGGTATTGGCAATTTCATACTAATATGCAGTTTTGTAGTTGTTGGGAAAAAAAATTAAAAAACTCGGTGCTCCACTAAGACTTTATCATACAGGCAGTTGGACAATGTTTTGTTTATGGTCTTGAGTCTGGAGGAAAACCTTTATAAATGTTAAATAAAAATTACATTTTCTCTAAACTTTTTAACTTAATATAATCTCAATGTTGATAAAGGTAAAGTTCTCAGCTTTTGTAATGTCCTCAATCATTCTGCTTAAATGATGCTTTCATCTGTTCACCCCTAAAGATCTTATGGCTTGTTGTGAACCTCAGACGTTTCAATCCATTCAGTTGTTTAGGAGAAGAGAATAGTGCAAATGGTACTTTGATGGAGTGAATGGCATCATGATGCAAAAGTGATGTAACAAAACAGATTATAAGCTTTTATTTAGTGATGGCCAAGGTCTTTTGGTCCTAGCAAAAAATGTAGCAGGGGCAGCCAGCCGTCTCAAGTCTTCAGCCTTCAGGCATCGTCAGATCATGACGATATATGATCATGTTTTAGACCTCAAGGTCTTATTTGTAATTTGGTAACTTGTTCTGGATTATGCTGAGGCTTTTCACTTCAGTTTTTCAGGTATGATAAAGGCTACTGTGAACTCCCAAATTCCTGTGCAAGCTGCCTCTCAAGGAAAACCATAATTTACAGCTCATCTGCACCTTCAGCACTGCATGGATTGGGTCTTTCTGTTTTAGGAAGATAATAATGAACTTAAAAAGTTCAGAGAAGGGAAGCAAAGACAATCATGGTTTGAATGACTGCATTGCAAGTGGATTACATACATGTGCATTCCTCGGTTTGGAATAAAGAGAAATTAGGGATGGGATATATAAAAGGAATTAGTAGTGTCATAAATGGTAGGACGAACTGGAGAGCAAGTGGCTGCTTTTTTTTTCAGTGCAATGCCTAAGGGCTCAATTCTCTTGAAGTCTCAGAGCTGCAGACTGGAAGCTAGGCAGGGCACCCCACAGCATCATCATATATAGTTATATTCTTATTTTGTGCTTCCTTGGACTCCTTCTTTTGGACACTTCTGAAACTGAATGCTAGTCTAGACAGACTCCCTGATCTGAGTGCACATACCTGTTCTCAGGTATAGAAAAGGAAGGGTATAGTCTAGCTCTGGAGTAGTTACTGTCTGAAAAGCCCAGACTCAGGAGCTTGCTAGGAAGAAGAGATATGCAGAAAACATAGAAACAAAAACACAGAAATAAGAAAAATATAGATCTCATTAATTTCTGTTGCAGAGTGGGTGTGTTTTAAGGTCAGCTCTGATCTGACCAAATACCCAAATACAAATACATAAACGGGAAGCTCCCATGTCTTTAGATGAGAGTACCCACTGGTTGGCTTTCATGTATTCTGAGGTATCATTTTTTTACTAGAAATTCTTTTTGCACACATAAAAAACTTGACAAGTTTTTAATTGAGTTTAATTTTTGACAAAATTTAGCTTTGTGCTTTTTTGGTTTTACTAAGTTTATTTTTAAACCTGAGGGCTATTTCCTTTTCTGTAGTATTGATGTATATGTAGCTCTTGTACTGATGGTTCATAAAGGAGCTTTTTTTTTTTTCCCTAGAAACCTGCCTTTGACAATATCAAGAGATACTGTTGTAAAGTGGTCCCCAGGCAGTGTTTTGGATCTTTTTCTCGTTTTAGCAATTAATTGGAACTTTGCCATAGGGCATACCTAGTATTTCTACTATGTGGATGTTCCTTTTAATTCAGAATGTGTCATGATACGTAGTGTGTGACATAGCAGGGAAATGTTGACAGCAAAGGATTTTGTGGGACTTAGGTAAAATGCGGAATACTGCAATCAAGAGAGAATACTTAAGTATCTCACTTAACCTGTCAGGCAAAGTAGATATGCAGTAATGCACATGTTCTGAGAATATCAAATCTACTGCATGTGCTACCTTCAAAGGGATACTTTGAAATATGAATTGCAGCTGAAATTAATTCAGTATAGCACTTTCCCCATCTTCTGAAATTGGCATCAAATTTGCCTCAGAACAAGACAAAAACTAAGTAAAAATACAGAGTCCTTCTAGAAATGGTAAAATTCTCACTGGAGTTGCAGAACAGCTAAACTAGTAATAAGATTTGGTGCAGACTTTAATTTTAATACTCCGATCTACTCTATCTGGAAATCATTTAATTAAAAAAGCAAGAAAGGAACACCACCAAGGCATTTATTAATTTTGGGGTAAGCTGTGTGAAATCTGTCAGTCTGAGTTCACAGTATCCCTGAGCTTCATTTTCTTTGGATTTTAAAATAAACCTTAAACCTCAAGGATGAAATGCTACCCTGCCTCATTTCATTACTTCAAGCAGATAATAAAGCAGCCCAGAATTAGCATTCCCTCCCATAGCCATGCTGCTTTCCTTAGGTGGCTGACTTATGTGAAGGGAGGCTTGTGAGCAGTGGTCTCTTCCATCTCTGTAACTCCCGTCTGGCTAGTATGAGCCCTCTTATATCCAGGAAGGATCTGTGGATCTCTGCACATGCACCTTAGCTGGTTACTGGTAATTCCATGAACATAGCTGCAGAAGATTTATTTGTGATATTAAGTTAACTATGTTTTATTGAGAAAGGCTTACAATTTCTAAACCTTCCCCCTCCATAGTGCACCTTCACTGCTACCTGAAGGAACAGCTTGTTTGATTTTGTTTGCCAGTATCTGTAGTCAGGGTGTAGAGACAGTAAGCTTAGTAATTTTTCTCTCAGAATAAAGGACAGAATTAATTAGCTTTGGAGTCCCCAAATCTGTTCTGAATAAGAGATTTACAACAAGTGACTGTCAAAGGGAGCCTCCATGGAAGGCAAATGGCTCTGAAATTGGAGCAGTGCTGGCTTGGTCACAGACACATGCTCTGAGGTCCCCCGTTAACACTTGATGAGAAATTGGAATTGGAATGATTTCTATGTCTCTGACAGAACTGGCTCCTCTCAAGTGCTGTTAAAGCATGTGTGCAAATGATTATTTTATCCTGGTGGTTCATAGAAAATATTCTGAATTCTTTATCTATTTATTTACTTGTTACCTCCTTTAGGGAACCAAAATGAATGAAGTTAAACTACCCCAACAACACAGAATTCTTCAAAAATACTTGGCAGAGTCTGTATCATCGACTCTGTCGTATCCAGTAGCTGCACAACCCTGGTGATACAGAACTGCCTGCTAATAAGTCAGGCAAATGCCTTTGCTCTAACCCTACATAAGTTTGGAGCTCTTTTCTTCTTTCTTTTTTTCCTTTCTCTCTTTCTCTCTTTCTCTCTTTCTCTCTTTCTCTCTTTCTCTCTTTCTCTCTTTCTCTCTTTCTCTCTTTCTCTCTCTCTCTCTCTTTCTCTCTTTCTCTCCCTCTTTCTCTCTCTCTCTCTTTCTATATTTCTCTCTCTCTCTTTCCCTTTCTTCCTTTCTTCCTTTCTTTCTCTTTCCTCTGTATTCTTCTCCTTCTCTTCTCCTCTTTTTTTTTTTTTTTTTTAAAGAAAAAGAGATTTGCAATGATTTTTGAGGAAGTCATTTTATGTATGGATTTCCTGAGCAGAGTTTTATTTGGTAGGCAATGTGAACACAGTCAAAGGAGTTTATTCTGGGAACTTGACTGAAACAGAATGAATTTTCCTACAGGAAAACTCATTCTCTTGAACCCAGAGCAAGGTCGTTGGTGGTGGTGCCTTGTCTGGTGTTCCCAAACTTCTAAATCCTGATTTGGACAAAGGATTAATTTGAACTTTTTGAGCCAATGGGTCTTGTAGCTGATACTGACCACTTACTGCTTACCTTGAAATTCCTGGGATGCAGAAGTGCAGATTCTGCCAGATACCATTCCAGAGAGGTCTCTGAGTGAATTTCACACTTGGGAACTCGGGAAAAATAGCTTTCAAATAGCCACTGGAGATTTGCAAAAGGCTGTGAGCGAATATGCAATTCCAGTATGAAAAGCATCGTTAATGGCTTCATTTCTGTGGTGCAATGAAGCTTTCCACAATAAAAGCTGGTGGGAGGTAGGTTTACCTTTCACAAGAGCAGAATGAACTCTGCCAGGAACGCATGGCAAATCGCCTCAAATTTTCCTTTTGTCCACTCCAAGTACAAAGCACATTCCTTTCTCCTAGTGTGCTGCTGGAACTGAATCTGCTGCTGCTCCTGTATGGTGTCCCATGTTCTATAATATCCTTATTTGGGTTTGAAGTGTGCGATTTGAGCCTAGTCATATTTTAAATTAAGCTATTTTGCTACCTGGTACCATCTTCTGTAGTGATTTTTTTATTTTTTTTTTATTTTTTAAAAGACAAATTGGTCAGTATATATAAACTTCTCATTCTTGCACTTGCACTGTAATAATATTAATATATGGCTTGAAAATGCAGGGCTCCTCTGCATTTGAATTTTTAGATAAAAGCTTTTAAAAACATTTACCTACAATAGTGTGCAAAGACAAAATAGACTCAATAAAGTATGCTTTCTGGTTGCAAAATGTGAAGAAGATATAGTGTTTTATGTTATAACCTAAAGGTGATAGTTGTTAGAGATGCAAGTTTTTTGGAAATGTTTCTAATATTTGTCTTCTCTTTAATGTGAAAGAATTTCACAATTTGTAATGTTTTAGGCAATATTAATTGAGGTGAAAGGAATCAGTGTAAAATCTGTTAAATGAGCTGAGAAGTGAATGACTCCAAATTACTTTGTGGATGTAAATAGTTAGACATCTCAGCAGAGCAAACCACATAATTTTTCAAGGCTTGATCATGATGCATAAACAATATTTGAATATAGCTATTGCCATGCAAAACTAGATAATTCAGTGCTTTAATTGGAGGTGGCCAAACAGATAGTTTTGTGCAGCTTTACCAGGATACCTGCAGAAAACCATTAGCTGTCTTACAGTGCTAAAGGTATCTTTCTTATCCTTTTACAGTTGAACCCAAACCAAAATACTATCCATTCTGAAGAAGGAACACTTCCAAATAAGTTATAGTTCTAGATGTACTAAAACCAAAACAGGAAACAAGACCAAAATCTTAGATTTGTTTCTTAATTTCTGAGTTTGAGTAATATGATACAGAAAAGAGTGGCTTTGCACTGTGTGTTTCAGGGAAGGTGACTGTGCTACCAAGGTTATTAGAGAATTATGCATTTAATCTTTAAAGTGTTGTCTGTCACTATCATTAGCATATCCTTTTATATGCCTCAGAAAAAGCGTAAACATAAAGCAAAATAGGGATGGGAGTCGTAAACAGAATGTTGTTACTCTGTTGGCTCTCTTAGTGTGGCAAATTTTTCTTTAGTTTTTCTGCAGTCTTTTGAAATGGAAATAAAATTATTTTAAAAACAATACAAACCTGCATCACAACATAAATTATTTGGGAAACTAGGTCAAACCAGTAAAGTCTGCATAAATGGAAGTATGATTTCTGGAACTGCTTATAAGAAGGGGACTAAAAATGTTGAAAATCATCATATTGGGACTTTCTGTTAGGTTCTATCCTAGCTATCTTCCTCAAAATCATTCTTTAAAGATGGTTTTGTTAAAGATTCACTTTATATGAACAAGAATGTAGAATTAAAGGCAAAGTTACCTGCCTGGTAAAATCCTATGGGACAATAACTTTCTTACTTTGGAGGTCATCAAGCTGATCTCTCTCTAATGTCTGCACAAACTGGCTAAGGGCAAAACAGGATGGAGTCGCAATTTCTCGTGACTGTGCTTTTTGCAGATGTTAAAAGTTAATATATACAACACATGGATATAAAGTATTACAACATTATGCTATCCTTCTGTGTACCTTATCTCATCAGATAGTAAGACATCAGTGCAACGTTTGGATCAAAATGTGATTTAATTAATATATCAAAACCCATGTTTGTACATGGGAGTGTTCCCTTACTGTACTTACTAGTCCTGTCCCGTTACACTACTGTATAAGGACTTATCTTTTGTCAAATGCTGTTTGATTGCAGTAATAAGGAGCTGAAATATTTTCCTGGATATATTAGAAGAGATCTCTGGGTTTCAGTGTCTGCTTCTGGAAATCCCTACTGAATGTCTGAAGAAGAAAGCAATATCACAACTTGCAAAAACTGAAGATGTAATTAGCATTTTTGTGGTCTGTTATACGCTTGTGTAATAAAATTAACCTTGCAATTTTTATTAGTTTATGACTTAACCATTATTCGTATTTCTTAAAGATTCACAGGAAACATCTTGCATGCATATTTTTATTTGAATATAACTTTCAAACAGTTCAAACGCTCACTGGAAAAAAAAAGAGGCTTAGATAACTCATGAGAATCAGACCAAGCAGCATGTGCAAACCCCCACCCCACCCCACTGTCCACTCAAAACGCCAAAGGAACAACAAAAAAACCCCAAACCCCAAAATCTCAACACCAACAGAAAATCAGAGGCTGCCAATTGATACTGTTCTCACACCCCTATGGCTAGCCTTTATATCTGAGAGTCCTAAAAAATTCCTCAGTCAGATGAAAACTATCAAGGGAAGGATATTAAAAGCATTAAGTCTGACCACCAGGACATGATTCTAAAAAGACTGTAAATGGCGCATTCTTCAGCAAGTGGTGTAATATGTGCATTGGGAACACAGCGATCTCCATGTGGAAGTCCCGCTGACAGTAGCAAAATACTTTTTAAGCAGTATGTACTATCATACTGCTCAAAAGAGCTGTGAATTGTGTGATCTGGAAGCCTGTACCGTATCCCTCTTCCATCTGTGCAGGATGGTTATGGTGCCAGACAGGTAGTAGACTCTACTGTGCTCTGCTACACTTCATCTGCTTTCATAACTCCCGCTGGTAAAAACAGAATTATACTGCTGAAATTACATTAAATCAATGAAATTCCATATGGTATGAGGTTAGTCACTTGTTTTCAAAACAATGATTTAGCCTTTGAAGGTGGGTGAGCTATTAATTGTGAAGATATTTAGGTTCTTAAAATCAGAAGCAGAGTTCTATTACAGTTCCAATATTAATAAATGATGTGTGTTTAGTACAATTAAAAACAACAGAAACCACAAGAGCAAAAAACCAACCAAAAATCCCTCTAATATTTGTAGAAGATACATACATATTTAACGTGCTGGTGTAGTGTAATTGATTTTCAAAACAGGATGTTAAGCTAAAGCTTCCAAATGTTATTCTCCAGTATCAGATTGCTTTTCTGCAAAATTAGTAGATGAATTTATTATTATTACTATTTTGTGTTTTAAAACTGGAATACAGCATATATTTCTCCTTTTTATTCTTGAAATTTTTCCCCAAACTCAAAGCAACCAAATAGCCCTATAAACGGTTCGACTTCCTTTTCCCCTCATTCTTGATAATTCAGTGGCAAGATTACTCACACCTGGTGCTTTTGTTACTCCTCAGTATTCTGATTGCCTCTTGAAGCTTTTCACAGTTTCATTCTTCTATAAATGGCTCAGCTGTCTGCAAAAAGGCCGATTGTTCTTTGCTTTTGTGAATTTCAGCATTGAGGAGCTCAGTAAAATACTCTTTTGATCTTTCTGTAATTGCATTTGTTTTAACAAGAATATGCCTGCTTTTCTGTGTTCATTCTTTAACTTACTAATATGATTTCTTCACATATTGATACCCTTCCAAGTTAGCTCTATTATTACTATCTTAGTTCATCTCTGCTGCTCTGTGCTGTTCTGGATTTTACATTACCTTGAGAAAAAAAATAATAATGATGATTTTTTTTTTCTTGATGCTGCTGATTTACAAGCTAAACAAACTTTAAATGTTTCCTTAGACCTTCTCTTCTCCTGTTTTGGCCCTTCCTTTGTCCTGTGTATTTCTTACCTCTTTTGGACTTCTCAGCATATTTCACACACGTGGGGTGGTTGGTTCATTTGCTACAAGTATTTTCTGAGACCTCTGTGTACCATTTTAAAGCCTCAAACCCTTTCTGAGTTATTTCCCAAGAATTTCTGTCCATGTTTTAGGTTGCCTGTAAAGGAGAAACCTGCTTGTGATATTTTGCATTTCTTAGAAGAAATCCAAAAGTTTATGTGTTTTTTTTAATTAGTTCTTTATAAC
The DNA here is from genome assembly GCA_013398155.1 of Pedionomus torquatus. Taxonomy (NCBI): domain Eukaryota; kingdom Metazoa; phylum Chordata; class Aves; order Charadriiformes; family Pedionomidae; genus Pedionomus; species Pedionomus torquatus. The sequence continues at coordinate 1,446,842 of VZRU01019628.1, read as the reverse complement.
AGTAAGTCATTTGCCTTGCTTGATATATCAAGGTGGTAGTTGTGGGTTAGGCTGGTCACCAGCTCTTTCAGTCGCAGTAATAACTTTGGGGGATTTTCTTTGGCAATAAGGATACACGTAGATGTGCTACTAATGTCATTTCAGAGTACATCTGTATATTCACATGCACACCTGTAAGTATTATGAAACAATTCTAGTGAGAACATAGTGTAACTCAATTGCTCCTCTGCCACCAGCAAATGACTAGGAAATCCATAAACTGGGAAATGTATTTCTTCCTTTTCTGATGCTGCTCCAGTCTTACTGTCACTTTGCTCTAATGACAAAACTCCAATGTTTTAGCTTGGAAAATCCGTTAAGATCATCGAGTCCAACTGTTAACCTAACACCACCAATTCCACCAATAAAGCATGTCCTTAAGTGTCACACCTGCACATCTTAAATATCTCCATGGATGTTGACTCAGCCATCCCTGATTTTTTTTTTCCATCAGATATATGACCACTATAAAAGTCTTTGTGGATACCATGCCAGTGTAACTGTCCTGCAGTACAGCAGAATTTGTTTTTACCATTTTTTATTTCAGCTATTTAAATTTATTTTAAAAAAATAATTTAAAATCCTAAATGAAAATCATTGTTTCCAAGGTCAAGCAGTGAAAATGTGGGAAATACCAGAGTTAGGATTGCCAATATATTGTATTTGTATTATGATACAATTGTTAATTATTTAATAATTTTTCTTTAGCTCATCTGCTAAGGCATAGAGCAGACCTACTCAAAGGTTTAATCAGTGCTGTGTGGAAAATAACATTGTGCATAAAAGACTTCATACATGCCTACCTTCATCTTTTTATCTTTAAGCAAATGAATTTTCCTGTGTAATATTCAACATTGTGTGCCAAGGCGATCCTACTCGGGGTCCTTCATGGGAAAAATATCTAGCTCTGGTTTATGCTAAGAAACCTTGTATATAGCAATCCTAAAGGTAGAGTTTTGTTCAGATTGGTTTCAGTTGAACCCTATGTTTTGTTTTTCAGTTTGTTTGCTGGACATAAGTTGCTAAAATAATACAATAAAAATGTTTACTAGAGCAGTATTAGTTTGCATAACAGGCATTTTTTCGTGATAGGCTATTGCCAAAAGGTGGCAGTATTTGTCCCCAAAATTGTGCTGTCTAGAAAATGGGATGTATGGCAACCATAATTTATTCCTAGCTACATTAGATAATAAAAATTACTTGCTAAGTAGGCATAGAGGGGAAGAACCTGATATTTGAAAGTTTAAAGGTGACATAGCTGTAGCTATATTTTATTTTGATATATAACGTTAAATAAAAGTCTTAGAAGAGAGCAATGATGGGGAAAGAGCACTTCACAAGTAGACTGCTAATGAGCAAGAACTACTTATGTTTCAGATTCACTTAGTGGTTTAAGTATTTCAGGTTTTAGAGATGTTATTAGGATCTGGCACATTAGATCAGTAGGTTTCTGTGTTCATGATGAAATTCATAGAAATAATCCACTCGCATAAGAATTCATGCTGTGGTCGATGATTTTTCCTTTCCAAGTGTTCAGATAGATCCTAGCAAAGCACAGCTTGTTTCCTTAAAAATTAGTGTAAGAGAAGTTATCTGAGGATGAATGGTAGCCTTTGCTAAGAGTTGCAAAAAATTTGGCTACGTATTTAGGATTTTAAATAGTAGCTCTTTTCATGCTGTTTCCTCCCCCCGCCCAAGATTGGAGAGGTTATCAAGCAAAAAGATTTGATTCCTTTTAGAAAGACTCCAACCTTTCAATCATATTTAGCTAACTTTATTCATGTCTATACAGACACTTAAAAAGCTGTGATACTCTATTAAACCATTGACTATAAAGTAATCAAAATTTTATATTAAACTATTATTGTCTTTGAGTTTATAGATAAAACTTGCAGCATGGTTCTGGGGAGAGCTGAGGATAGTAATAGCATATACAACTGCATGCATCACATTTGGGTAGCAGTCACAGCTGAGGGCACAATCAGCTCTGCTGCTTCTCACCCAGTTGATTCATATTTTGGGTTTTCTACCAATACAGTAGTTAGAGTAGACCACTGAGAAATTCTCTGATGCAAGAAGTCATTGTTCTGTCCTTTTTTTTTTTTTTTTCCAATTCTTATTACTATTAATTGCTACTTATGTAATTGAGGTCTTACATAGTTTATATGGACTATGTCATCTATCAGTCAGTGAGAATCCATTCTGAATGATTTTAGTGTTAGACAGAAGTGTTCTTCATTTTAATTCAGTGTTTACTTTTTCAAGGGTCTATGATGAAAACCTAATTACTGAGCACGTTTGACTCATCTTTGTATCCTGGTGTAGTAAAAACAATAATTATAGTGTTTTTGTTGTAGAAAATGTATTTCATTTAATCTTCATTTCAATAGTGTTGCATATTTTTCCTGATGTATACTACAAAACAGTTTATTCCGTTTATTGCTCTGGAATGTGTTGTAACTGCTGAATGGTCATGAAAGACATTATTTAAAATCCAAGTCTAATACCTCAGTCTTTCAGAGAGATTGCCCAACAGATTTAATAACAAGTGGATGAGAGATTTCACAATCTATCATTACACAAATACACAAGGTCTATCATAAGCTCCTTTCACTGGTGTCAGTGGGGTTGTACAAAGGTAACATCTATGGCTGGCCCAACCTATTTGTTTAAGGGAGTCTCTCCTGCTGTCGCCCCACAAACTCTGAGCTGGTGGAACTGTCACCCATTCTCATAACTGGCTTTGGCCATGCTATTGCCAGCACCTGGCATGGATTTGTTGGGGTGTACAAAGTCAAAAGGTGTTCACAGAGGCTTCAGCCTGCAAAGTGTAGGCAATTTCATGGAATAAGGATTTAATTAAAGGGAAATCTGCCTCCATATGGAACCAAAGAGCTAGTTTAGATCTTTCTCCTTTGCATCTCTCATTTTGTGATTCTCCTACATTAGCGTGTGGATTTTAGATTGAAAAACAGAAGGTAAGGAGCGTTCCAGGTCAGCAGTTCCAGGTCTTCAGTGGTTTGTGGTTTGTTAGGAAAGAAGAAAAAAAAGTGTTTTGCATGTGTTTTTCAGGACTGGCGTTGACTGAGAGTTAAAACTGCTTGTAGTAACACCTTGGTGCTTTTGTAATTGTTAGGGCTTTGAAGGTACACTTAGCTGTTTGTATATGAATATATGGCTGAAGAGGCGTGGGTGAGGGAGTCATTCAGCCTTGCCATCAGCATGAGGTGGTTCACTACTCTCTTATAATAAAAAGTAAGTGAAAAAGTAATTTTGTATTTCAGTCACTGCCTCTGCAAACATAAGGTATTAGTTTTTGTCAGTTTGGTCGTAGTCTTTAGTTGTCACTTTTTGAACCTGCAGGTGTTAGTTAGCTATGCAAAGACTGCTATTGCTCCCCTAGTGGATTTTAGAAATATTTTGACAGTCAAGAGAAAAAAAATATTAAGAAAAATGTGAGTGTTCTATGAAATGAGTTACTTAGGTCATAGCAAAATCCAGCACTGTGTCTAATGAAGTGCTGTGTTGCATGTTGTACTTCATTTTCCAAATAAGGCTACATATGATAATTAAATGCTGACTATTTCCATTGATAAAAACTAATTAAGAGGTGAGAGTGTATCAGTCTTTTAGTTGCTAGGACAGTAAAAGTTACAAAACTTTTCTTAATAAAAAACCCAATCCACCCACTGGATTTGAACTCATTAATTTTACAAAGCAGATAAGGTTTTGACTATGCAATGCAGCCTTTCCTTTGGGTTTGGGAATTTGCAAATGTTCCTTTGATTAAAAGGACAGTTTAATACTGTTCTTAAGACAGAGCAAAAAATACTATTATTATAAAAGACTGTTATTAAAAAAAAAGTTATTAAAAATAAATGAATAAATGGAGTGGAGTATGTACTTATATATAAGCTTGTAAGTCTGTATATAAGCATGGTTTTGGAAAAGCGATACCACTATAATATTCTGTGACTTCAGCACTAATTCATAGTATACATTCCAGTTATGTGGAACCTATGTCTTGTTTCTAAGTGTAGACATAAGATCCCCAAATTGGTCAACTAGATAAATGTGTGACCAGAGAGCTTCAATGTAGCCTTTTTCTTACCAGATATATAAAATTATTGAAAGACTAAATTATCACTTAGTCTGAAAGTTGCTTTTGTAATAAATACCAGCATCTTCAACAGCAATCAAGTCTTCAGAATGATAAAATACAGTCCAGCAGACTAAAAAGGCTGGAAATTTTATCTTTGAACTTCAGCTGTTTCCATGAAATAAACTAGGGGAAAATGCATTGGTTTATCCTTTTAAAAATAATACTGATGTTCTTTTCATTAAGACTCTATAACACTCCTATGCTTGGGAACCAACTCTCGAAATTGGCAGGGATGTGGCCTTCATGCAAGATTTTCTTTGAAAATCTGTTCCAGCTGGATCAAGTTGTTATCATTTGGAATCTCTGCACATAGAGGCATATGGCAGTTAGAAACACACGAGAGCAAAACTATCTGTAAGTGAAATCTTTGAAAATTCTTTGCACTGTGTTTTTTCAGTATGTGGTTGAATAAGACTTTACCTCAGCTGCACCATTAGTCATTTAAGGGCTTGAGCCAGTAGCAGGCAGGGGAAACGTGGTCTTTCTGTCCTGAGGCACAGCCAGTGCATCCATGCACCTTCTAGACTCAGGAGGGAGATTGAGATTTTAGGAAGGAGATTTTGTGTCTCATCTCTCTCTGTGTTCATGTTAGTTAGGGCTCTGGGAAATGGAAGGATCAGCAGCTAAGGGAGTCTACTGGTGAGTTTAGGAGAGACTGGTGAAGGTACTGGCACAAGGAGAACAGAGAATGGAAGAACAATGAAGTGGTTTAAGAAGACAAAGGGAACAGAATTGGACTGTGCTGAGATTTAGACATCTAAACAGTACAAGATACTCTGTGTGGGATCAAGGAGATTGTACAGGCTGAAGGGAAAATTAGAAATACAGGTTGGCAGAGTAAGGAATTGGGTATTGGCAGGGGCCTGGAAAAGACTTGTGATGAGCACGCCTGGCAGCATTGGAGGCCAAGGCTGATAGAACAAAGAAGGAAGAATAATTGGTAGGTGCTAGAGAAAGAATAGCATGAAAAATCTTAGCATTGGAGATTGGGACATGCAGTATGAGCTTAATGAGCTCAAGATATGGAAAGAAATAGAACTAGGTCTACGCCCATGATCAGATAGGAAAGGAACAGGTCGTAAGCTGTGGTTATGTTTGAGGGCAGAACTGGGTACCTTGTAACACTGAAATGTAAAGGAATCTGTACCTGTATAACCTGAGATGCAACACTGGATTTTTTTAGATCTTGAGTGAATGCTTGCAAAATCCATTACTGATAGATACAGAATTGAATACCAGCTGCCACCAATTTTAATGAGGACTGCAAAAATCTTAGTATTTTTCAGCATTTAAACCAAGGAACACCATGCAGACAAAGTGATAGTAGAATATGGGGGGCTGAAATGAGAGGTAACTTCATTCTGACATTTCCCAGCTTAGTTTGGCTTTGCATCCATAATAGTGTTTGAACTTCTTACTGTAATTTCTTTTACTGTAACATTACAGAAATGTAACAATGCTAATACTGATTTGTTTAAATTCTCAGGATAGTGATTGTGAGAGGTGGAATATTTGTTACATTATCACTGTATCCCTGTTTTACACTAGCTCTGTATTGAAAAGACACCATTCCCTTACTTCATGAACCACTTCCTCACATCTTTGCAATAATACTCTACATGCCTCAATATTGAGCTTAGAGAATTCTGTTTGCAATAGAGGGTTGGAAAGGTTTTGGTAGAAAACTGTTTGATTTTGTCCTTTTTAAAAAATGAAAAAAAAAAAAGAAAAGAAAAAAAGTTCCCCTTTAATTCAGTCTATTGGCAACTGAAATCCTGACCCTGTAAAAAACAATGGTCCGATTGACTTCATGTGAGAGAGAGTAATACCTAGTGTTTTCATGCCTTGGTTTGAAAGCAAAGGCAAGGCTTGGTGTCTTGTGATTGAGTGCTAGGCTAGGCAGCGGAAATAAGTCCCTGCAAACTCTGGAGCTGACCTTTGTTTTCAGTCATAAATCTTGAGGCTTTTTTTGCTGCTGTGGTGTGATAGTGATCTGGTTGGAAACTGGAACAAGGACTGTATATCATAGCTGATTTTCTTTAACTGGACCACAAATTGCAAGCTGAATTTAAATTAACTTGGGGGGGGATTAAACCTTAGTGCAGAGGTGAGGGAACAAAGCAAAGACAATTGGCTTCACTTGGTGCTTCTAAATGTAAACTGAACAAAAACACTTAAACTAGTCTCAGGACTGCTTGCGTTGGCCTCAAGACTCCTTTTCCCTACTGAGTAAGCATGGGAATATTTCCATTTTTCTTTTGCTCATTTATGTTGCATGTATGGCATGGGATTTATCTCCCTTAATTTCACTTGTATAGAGTTAAATGCCTAAGGAAGAAAAGAGTGAAGGTAAAGCTCCAAAGTTCTTCCCATATCTCACAAGCCATTTTGAAATGAGACAAGCAGCGCCTGTGGAGTTTTCTGTCTCTACATATGAAGGATGTTTTGTTAACTTGCATAGAGAGATGATTAACTTTGAAATAGCTGATCTTAGGTGAGATAAATCCTACCAATGGAGAATTTTGCATTAAATGAACTTGCAGTTATCCCAAATCTTTCCTCAGCAATATCTGCCAAGCTTTCAGTAACAGCATTGAGAGCTGTTAGGGCAGAGGTCAAACTGTTTTGAGCAGACGTTGTGTAAGTCCTCCCTGTACTCAAATGCAGAAAGACAGTCTGACATTTTCCAAATAGGATAGTGATTGTGATAGATAAAAAGTGTGATCTGTGATAGCTTAAATATGTGAAAAAGATTAATAAAAGTGATTTCAGTACAAGGGATAGGAATAAGGATCATAATGATACTTACAGGTTAGTATTGAATAAATTTATATAAACATATGTGTACACACATTTAGATGCATACACAGACCAGCTTGATTTTGGTAAGTGTTTTACAAAGAAACATTGTAAATAGATTTATAAATTTATGTGGAAGAGAGCAGGGTACCTGTTGCAAATTATTCATTGAAAGCAAAACTTTGAGTTGTGTTGTTGTATTGCAAGTGGAATTAAAAAGAGACATAAAGGTATTTCCAGAGAATTAGTCAGCCTTTGATGAATACATGATTGGTGTGAAATGCTGAAGAAACTTCCCCTTGGCCCAGAGGTAGGAGAGGCGGCTGGAGGAGCTGGTGTTGTTGTACCCCAGGCAGGCAAATCACACTTTAGAATAGAACAGAAACAGCTTTAAGTTGTGTCTGCAATTAAATGGATTCCTTGATGGCTGGGACATATGGAATTAAAAGTATGCAGTAAAATGTTATTTAGCACATCATTCCTTTCTGCTCTGTGGTAGACATAATAGCATTGTAGGAGCAGATAATCTGCGTATTTACTGAGATACTGGCTTTGTGCAGCGTCGACCACAGCAGAACTCAGTACAAGACAAACGTATTACCTTCTTCATCTGCAGTCTTGCTTCCATGCTGTGGCAATCTCTAGATGCTGTAACTAAATATAATGTTGAACTAGTTAAGTTAGAAATGTATGTAATTACTCCCGTATTGTCTTAACTAGTTTTATGCAACGTGAGTTTCATGTACATTAGTCCCTCTACAGTTTCACTTCTGTTTGTCCAGCTCTTTGCCAAGCTGAACTTTTTATGTTGATTCAAAAATCCAGCTAGCACTCTAGCAACCATAAACCTGAAAATCTTCCAGTCTTGAATGAATATAAGTGGATAATTGAAGTTATTCACAATAATTGCTAGGCTTTTAATTTTTTTTAATCTTTTATTTATAATTGGTGCTTTGATACAGCACTTCCTGTGACTGAGCATTGCCTAGTGAGTTGTAGCCGAATTTGATAGTCATTGTAGCCCAATCAGTCTTTTTTGTATGTCACTAGTTGCAAGATTGATTTCTGTCTACAAGCTACAAGTGCTAGGAATCCTAATAAGAAGATAATGGGGGCTAAATATTTTTCAGTGCATCTTAGCCACAGAAAAAACAGTTGTAGTTGATAGAATTTCCTAGAAAATACCTTGTAGCTGAGGAGAACAGAATGGGAAATAAAATATGCTATTGGGCTTTCTGAAACAACTTTCTGTGTTGCACCTGCCCCTCCTCCCAAATTTCAAGGATAAAACCAGCGTAATTGCAGGTCTGTTGCCATTGGCCTGCCTAAAACCTGGTGTGTTTATGATGGTAGCAAATATTCTTCCAAGGTGATATCTACACTGCTTCTTGCTTGGTTATGGCAAACATGTGCAAAGCTATTTGCAATAAAATTGCAAGACTGAGAGACCTGTTGGCACACCTGTGCATTCATTGCCATGTTATACAAGACTGTTTTCAAGCATAGGAAATAATAGGGATACTGATGAACAACATCAATATTCTCTGTTGGCTTCTTTACCTTCTCAACTAAATGAACTGTGAAAGAAGCAAACCCCAGAACTCTGATGGAAGTAAGGAGTACTTGCTGAAGAATTACCACCCATGCCAGAATATTACCTAAGCTTGCTTAATGCTAATAAATCTTGTTCTTTCCCAAAGAACAGCCAGGCCTTTTTCAAAATTTTTCAAAGCACCTGCATCCTTACAGGCTTCTTGGAAAGGAAATCCCGTTTTCTTTTCTGAAAAGAACCCCAAAATGGGGAAGTCATAGGAAGGTACCTGGGTAATGTTTTTCAAGTTTGGTAATCTATTACTGAGTGCTCCCACATGCACAGTATAGGATTCTCATGAATAAAGCAGTGAAGAAAATTGCTCTGATGATTGAAATACAAGTTCTGGTTTCTCTCTCAGGAATATACTCAACTGCTGGGCTATGTTTTAAATAGTTATCTGGCTACATTTTAAGAAATATTTTTGGCATGTTCACAGCTCAATTACTCTAAATTTTGATTGGAAATTAGATGTTCAAATCAATAGTAAGGTTTTTAAAATTGTACTGAATATGTCACCTGAAGAAGTGTAAGTAGTTGTAGCTGTATTTTCTGTTCATCCAGTACTGAAGGGTTGTATCTTTTCTTAAAATCTGTAGCAATTTGGTTAGGACAAGAGCAACTTCTAGCAGCATTTCTGGTTTTATGTGTAGCAGTTGTTTTATCTTATAAAAATAGAAAGGAAATGATGAAATAGAAAGGTGCTTCTTCAAGATGGTTGAATGGAGAGAGAAATAAGAACATAAATTCATTCAGCATTTATGGATAAACATTGGTGACCTGCTATTCAGTTGTTCAGAAAATGTTTCAAACTTTGTTATTCTTGTGAATTTCTTTAGTCTAACTTCAAAACAGGATTCTAATGAAAAAGAATCATTGAAAAGTAAACTGAAACCCATTACAAGGCACATGCAAAGATCTTCACAGAAACTATGCTATGTATGCTTGCATGATAGTATTTCTTCAAATCGTTATTCTTTTCATTTAGTTTCACCTTTTTGCCCATCAGTTCCATTTTCCTCTTACTTTCTCTTGGATTCTATTTTTCCCTCATCCATTCTGTTTCATTCTTCTTTCTTTTGGTATCTCTGTAACAATGTAACTTGGATGAGAATTTATCTGGAAATATAACTGAAATTAAAGTATAATTTATTAAGAAAATTATCCTATTCAGAGATAGCTCAGTGCTCAGTGATTTTGCTTCTTAAAATGTTATTGAGAGGAAACAGACATTTCTTTTTCTTCTCTCTGTCTTCTCTACGTTATCTGTGATAGTCATACTACTGAAAATACCAGACATTGACTTTGTGTTTTGTTGACCGTTTTGGGGTTTATTTTGGGATGTGATATTTGTTCCATCTCCTGGTTCATGCACTGTTTTCACCTGTGCTACATTGTGATATGTTTGGTAAGACAGTTGGTCTTTCTGATATTTACACTTACTGGGAAAGATATGAGGATTAGTTCCTTCACTGGAGGAACCTCAACTGAGCTGTGCCATAGAATGTTAAAATTGTTTTTTACCTAAAGAGTGTGTGTTACTCTTGACTGGTCTGTGCATACACATGCAAACACCTTTTAAGAGCTAAATACCCTTAAAATATAGACCCTTTAATGATGTAACTCTAACAATGCTCACTCAGTGTTCATAATTTATTCCATGTAAATGCATGTAGATCACTCCAAATTCCCTTCAGGATAACCACAGCTTGGTAAGTCTCTACTTGCTACAGCAATGATTTTAGAGCATGCTTACTCAAATGAAAATATACTGGCATTTGTATTAAGAGTGTCATTAAAAACTATTATGTTAAAATTGCTAATCATGCTAATGTTGAGAATTATTGATAGATAACTCTTCAGCCATTAAAATATTTTAAGAAGTATTTTTGGCCTCAATATAGAAATGTTGCAGTATTATTATTGCTTCCAGAGCATTAAGGAATTTCTTCCGTCATGCTTCATCTCTTTGGGGACTTCTTTTTCAAAAAGAAACAACACACCAGACCAAAACCAACCACCTACCCCTGCAAAACCAAACAATCAAAAACCCCCACAAAACAACCCAGCAAAAAAGCCCTAAACATTTGTATACAATTTCTTCATTCTGATATCATCTGTGTATATATGCAATAATAAATCATTTTGTGGATTTAGGATTATTACTAGCTTGAGTTTTCTGTAGTTCTCCCAGATTTCTCACAGCCTCCTTAATGGTGTTGAGGTGTTTAAAGCAAATTGTGGTTAAGGACAGTTACATTAGAAAATCCAGCATATACATGTGTTGTCTGCATTCAGTATGTTAAAATTTTAATTTGCTTATTAGGTTGGTGAAGAATGCAGTGTGCATGGATATTTGCTTCTACCTCTTCAAGGAAAAATACATGTCAAATGATTCGTCATAAATGATACAGAACAACGTTTTTGTTGTTCTGTGGAGAATGTTGCTGAAATGTATGTAACTTTCTTTTCAGTTGTCACATTTTTTTCTTTAAAAATCTTAATGAATAAATCCATAAAGCATCAGTCAGTACTTTTCATTTTGGAGCTGCTATCCTTACCAGATGTTACCATTACTCACCTTATGCTTCTCCAGCTATTTCTTAGATGGAGTATAGATCTTATTTTAAATTTATTTCACAGAGACAAAAATGTAATTGCAACACATTGGGATCAATACAAACTATATCCGAAGTCATGAATTATTTTTCTAGTCCACTAGGTACTAATATCTAGGCACTGGAATCTCATGAAATACTAGAATAATTTTTCTTCCGGTGAGTAAGTAAATGTTTCAGCACAGAAAGAAAAACATGTTTCTCTTTTCTCTGTATTCATTTGTGTGTGAAGAAATTTTTGACCCTTTCACTTTTTTCCTCTCAAACTCATCAGTCACGATCTTATGTGTGTTAGATGTGCACTCAGTAGTATTGCATCTATGGTTTTAGTATAAAGGAGTACACATCTGCAGGAGTGCATTGAATCTGAGCAGTTATATTAAGTAAAATGCCTTTTTATTAAGAAATAAGGACTAGGTTTGTAAAACAGTTTCAGCAGATCGCTAATGTGCTAAAGATGGACATTCAAGACCATTCAAACATTTAAGAATCCACATCAGTTGCTGTGGGACTTAATCCTCAGATAGTTCATGCTACTTCTGTTTTAAAATTCTAAATGCAAAAAAAAAAAAAGTGAATTAAGTTAATGTTTGATAATGTTTCAAATTGCAAGGCCCGTTTTTTCTACTTCTCATACAGTGCAGGAGCAGTAGGAACAGTTCCGTAGAACTTATATGTTGCATCTGAAATATTTTTTCATGGCTTCCTTTCACACAGCCTGCAGTGATGCATTTTTAGCTGTTGGGTTCTTTGACCTGGGCATGTGTGTAGCTAGGTAAGCTGGTACATTTTTCAGTTTATTTCTGGTTTGATTTGCCAGAGATTGGAACCATTTCAGTTCAATTGCAGTTTAGATCACAAAGGTTTGCTAAGACCTGCTGGTTTTACAGATGCAAGATTTTTAAAGGTGGAAACAGTCAAATGATGGAGATTTACACACAGCACAGGGCTTTGGGAACGTGGACTTCGTTGTCTATCTCTTGCTTTTCTGTATCAGCCTAGGCATCAGTAGTGTTTTGGGGGTTTTCATAAAATCTTTGAGATCTTTAACGTTGCACTAAGGATAAAGGTATGAAAAACCTTCCCCCTGGGTTCTGCAGGAAGATGCAGAAGCCCAGCCAGAGGACTGAGAGTTTAGTGAGGCTTTTGCTCACCCAGGGATAAGCGGATGCAATGAGACAGAGATGTGGAAGGAAAGGCCGTGACACTGCAGACCTTGGTGAACAGAAATGTTTCCTGTGATCAATGAGTCTCTGCCTTAAACAGTCAGGTTTTTGTTGAAGCATTTATTCTGAATTGGCAACCAGAAATATTTTTCTTGATTCAGTTCCCATTAGAGTTCAAATTGTATAGCAGTCAATGTGGATTCCCATTCCATTGTGATTTATATCCAAGGACTTGATAAAAGTGAATAGAGTTCTGAAAAGGAAGTAATCATGTGCATGGCTGTCCACTCTGTGTGACATTAAAGAGACCCTGTAGGTCTCTTGGTTAATGATACAAAATATTTGATACATGTACAAAATACATGTGCCAGCATCTGATAGATCAAAGTAATATATTGTGTATTCTGTGGCAGAGTAATTTTGACTTGTACATATTGATTAATTTTGGGTTGTACATATATGAATACTCAGGCAGAATAAATAAAAACTAGAAAGCTACTTTCACAGTTAAAATATTCAAAACCATAAAGAATCTTAAATAAAACCTTAGAAAGGATCTAATGTCTTTTCATAAGAGAATTTTTCAAGTAGCTGTGTTTTAGTGCAACCCCATTATTCCTTCAGGTGATAGGAACACTAGTTACTACAGGGAGTTCTGAATATTATTAAGAAAATATACTACCCAATTACTGTCATTCAGTAAATATTACTTCTGTAATAGCAGAGAAAAATCTTGTAGTTATGCCCAGTTTTAAGGTAGTATGTGCAACACTTCAAAGCTGTTACATAAACAAACCTAATCTCTGCTTGTCTAATTTTTTATATGTGATGTGTTACTTAGAAATTCCTTTCTATTTCAGTTGCTTGCAACCATGTGCATTATTAGGAAACACCTGATATTATTTTAAGCAAGATTTTAAAAGGGCTCCTATGTGCAAATTAAGATCTAGTGTGAAAGCAACTTTATTTTGTATTCTTCCAGAAATTAGTACTGGAATGGAAGCTACAGGGTGCTGAGCACTAGTGGGAAAAAAAATGTCCTTATTTATTTATTGGCAGTTGAGCTGTTTTGAGAGTTTTGTACCACCAGTCATGGATGCTGAGGTTTTAAAAACCTTGGTCTTACTTTGTTTGGTTGGTTTTTCATCTGAATAACTTATTTCTATTCTGTGAAGTATTATAGGAGGTATCATGTGGTGACAATGAGTTACATAATTCTTAAAAGATCCCTGTTGTTATACTGGGAGAAACACTTGGATTTAAAGATGTTATCTACTATTTCAAAAATATACTGTTTTTTCTTTTTTCAGCGTCTTGTTGAAGCTGCAGAAGATGCTTACTTGAAACATGAGTTTGATGCTGACCTGCAGGTAATTAATAATTATTTTCTTAAATATTTGTCATTAGAGTATACTAAACAGTTTATACAATAGCTTACCTGGAGAACTGCTGTAGAAAGCCAGGCATGTGAGTAACAGAAGGATGCTGCTTACAGAAAACAGAATTAATGAAGGTTGGCTCGGTATTTTGACAGGTTATGTGTTTAGTGTTTGTGTGCTGGGAGGACAAGCAGGTGGATTTTGCTCTTTTAGACATTTCATTTAAATTCCCTGCATGTCTGCTTAGGTCAAGATTTTTAAACAGAGTAATTAGCAGCATGTTTCATCATTGCAGTGTACTGGCAAGGAATTGTTCTATAGAGAGTTGAATTTGCAGATGGGGTGGGACCCACAGGGATGGGATTAGTATGACCTTGATTTGTGCAAATGGTTTCTGTTTGGATCCAAGAAACCATTTTTTTTTTCTTTTACCTAGAAGCCCTTAGAGCCATACCATTATTGTCTCAAAATGTTGCCTTTAGGAATAATATGGGAGGGAAAAGCACTGTAGCAGCTCACAGTTGAAAATGTTTAAAAGAAAAGCCTTTGCTTAAATAAGACACACAATTTAAAAAGCAGGTTAATTTAGAAACCAACTCATCTCACCTAGAATGGAAAGTTTAATAGAAAGGGTTAATCAAGACTTAGATGAGTAACTATCTCCTTATCTGTAATGAATTCCTAAATCCTTGGTTTCTTGAATGCCACGTTAGGTGGAGTTTTGTTTACTTTGCATCTATCTAGATGTAATGTTAAAAACTTCTGTGAATATTTTACCGTATGTCCATTTAACTTTTGAGTTTGTGCATTAAGGGAAATTGAATCTTTTTCTGTAGACTTTCACCCATACATATAAGAGATACACAGATCTGCAAGTTCGATTTTCAAATTCTCTTAAGGTCACCTCCAGTAATCATAAAATATTTTATTGTATTAAAAATACGATGCAAATTACTGATTTCTGGACAGAAAGGGAAAAAAAGGAGTGAACTTTTCAGACTAAGGATAAAAAAAAGAGTTTAGAAGGATATGATACTGAGATCTGCCAGCCCGTGCTGGAGTAAGGATAAAATGAGCTCATTGAAAGTGATAATTCGTATTGTTGTTGCTTTCAATGAATGCTGGATTCTGTATTCAAATGCTTTAGAGTTCTATTACATTCCAGTTTTGCAGAGGTGTACTGCTTTTTTTTTTTTTTAACTTTAAGCCTTGGAGAGATAGGAGTTATTGTCTGAATAAATCAGAAACACACTTCATAGAAGATTTTTTTAGAGGTCTACAGTAAGTGCTTTTTCACTGCAGTTCTCACTTTGACAAAGTCCTTCATTTGCTGAAGCTTTGAAGATATTAACACTTTGAGGAAGCCAGTTAAAAGCCGTTTGTGTCAGGAGCATTAACAGGACAATCAAATCTTTGTGCAGAGCTCTGTTGTTTATTACTGTCACGGTCCATTAAAGCTAATCAATTGTTAATCTTGGTTTCAGCGACCCCTTTGCAACCCTTGCTGTGTGATTGTTGTTCTTTATCAAAAATCTCATAATACCATCTGCTCGATATACAATAATGGCCAGAATGATTTGATAGCGTACATTCAAGTGGAGGGGGACAGAAGGCTTATATAGTAGACAGTGTATATAATTCTGCTATCAAAGAGGAATTTTTTGGCATTTGTATTGCCTTGGCTGACATGTGGACGACAGGATTAAATGATTTGAGTTAGCTATATTTGACACAGCACCAATCTGCGCTCTTTGTGCTCAGATATTCTGGAAATTCAGAAAGCCCATAAAGAAAGTGCTTTTCTGCTTTCTATTGGTCCAACATCACCTTCTGTGCCTTGAGAAACAGTATAGATAATATTGTGTTGGTATGTAAAAATGATGTGAGGGAGAAATAAAATTTTACTGGTGTTTTTTCAGTCAATAAAAATATTAATTTAAAGAAAATAATAACTGGAAGTTCATCTTTTGGACTTCTGGTATTCTCTTCAGCAGTGCTGAAACTATATTATTTGGTTATGCTAGACCTGATCCCTTCTGGGCATTTCTCTTAGTAACATCAATAGTTTTGGCCTTAGTTATTCTACAGGTATTCTAATCAATATACTAATGCTGTATAATAGTCTAAGCATTCAACTGTCTATCCCTGGATTGAATCTATCGGCACCACCAATAATAAGCTTGTAGTTATAAACATAAATAAAATTACCGGTGACTTGAAAGAAATAAATCAAAATGAGTGATATGATATTTAACTCATCAACATTATATATTGCATTTTTGAGTAATGGCCAAACTCAGAATCGGTGCTAGCTAACTAAAGATCTACACTGCGGTATTTGGGCTTTGGGAGATTCTTTTTTCCTGGTAGGTATGTGAACCAGGAGCTGCAGTTTTAGCAAGTTAGAGGAAGTGACCTTCTGAATGTTACTTAGGCTTGAACCTTTAATTCAATCCAGGATTTTCAGCAAATTGCCTTGCCACAATATTTCTATAATTTTAAAGGATAGGTCATCTTGCTTTATATGGGACACTGTCTCTGTGCTTGCCTGTGTTTAAAATGAAGTAATTCCTCCTGATTTCGTGGGTTTAACATGGTGAAAAAAAAAAAATAGGGTCCAACTACCAAGCACATATCCAGCAAGAGTATTAGATGTTATGGGGTTTGAAATGATTCTTAAACCACGTTTTAGTTTTGTTGACTTAATTTTTTGCCACAGAAAGATTTTTGGGAAAAGATTAAAAAGAGGGTAACATCTTCTGTTAGGAGGTGATCTATTTCAAATAATTTCTGATCACTGCTGTTAGCTGAAATTTGCCCTCCAGATCATTTACTTCCTTTTTCGCTTGAGTATAAATTTCCTAAGATACCAACTGCCCTGTTATGATTCATAGAAACGCAGTTGTGGAGTTTGTGTTCAGAGCCCTAGAAGAGGCTCTGAAGTGGAAAGCTCTTCTCTGGAGCTGTCATACACATTAGTTTTTATCGCATATGCATCCCATAGAACCGCACAGGTTTAGAGACTTTCTCCTCCCACTGTGTCTCCTCAGACCAGTACAAAGTCAAGAAATTTGGTTGCATTAAAATACACTGACGTGACTCCCTGCGCTGCTCTTATACAGTTACTAGAGAGGCGGCAAAGCTAGCTCAAACAGCTGGCATGTGGTCTGTGTTATCACCTGAGTCCCCTACAATGTCATACTGTTTACGTGGTTGTATCCGAGCTCTTAGAATAGAAATGCATTGAATGGTTTTATCACCAGAACAGAGTGAGGATAAGATCTATTATACTGTTGTACTATTTGTGGTTTTCCAATAATCTCAAGAGGTGGATGCTCAGCAGTGGGAACTGATGCTGGAGTTTTCAATGGAGCAGTCAAAGTAACTTGCAGTTTTTTTCTTACAAACTTAAAAAAAAATAAAGAAGACCTATAATGCTTGGCTCCTACCCAGTTTTCATACCTCTGGCCCCAATGACAGGAGGAAGTCATGCAAAGTTTTGTTATCACTACTAGTTCATTTGCTGAAGGGTTTCATTATACGCACACATTTGCAGGGTAGTTCTTTGATTTTGTCTGTGTTAATTAAGTTTATTAGTTCACTCGCCTTATATTCCAGCTGAGTTTTCTCAGCATGTGTGAGAGCAAGGTTATTTCCTTTTTAATAGAGTCAAGACTAGTGCATAGCTGATATCACCTAAATTACTAGATGTTTTCTTGTTGGATTGTGGTAGCTTCACTATCTGTATAAGACAGGAGATGTTCACATGCCAATACCTCCAGACTGCTGATCTTATTTCATTTTTATGTCACAAGACTAGAAGGGACTTAATCAAATAGTTTTTAGGAAAGGGTTATTTTCTTTTAAGAATACTCTTAAAATGAATTTAGTAGGATAAAAAAAAAAGGAGTAATGGTATAAGGGTGCTTTTCATTATGTTTTAATTTTTTTTACCTTTTAGATCTATAACATCTGGCTGAGTCTTAAGGAAGAGGTTTTCAAAATTATACCAGAGCTAGATACCTGTCTGCCAGATTTTGCTGGATGTTAAATCCCAATT
This sequence comes from Pedionomus torquatus, assembly GCA_013398155.1. Classification (NCBI taxonomy): domain Eukaryota; kingdom Metazoa; phylum Chordata; class Aves; order Charadriiformes; family Pedionomidae; genus Pedionomus; species Pedionomus torquatus. The sequence goes on along the minus strand of VZRU01019628.1, from coordinate 1,429,028 downwards.
GCATTTTGTGTCCTTGAAAATTACATTCTTACTCTTTAAGTATATTCATTTGCTATAGAAAAATATCTTGTGAAATGAGCATATGGATAGTTAAGGCTTTTCCGGTGGTTTATGCAGGTGAAGAATGTGCTTTTTTTCTATGGATTAAAAGACTTTTGAAAGTCTACAAAAGGGGAGAATTCAAAGGTTTATGGAGAAAGCACAAATAGGAAAAGAGGGCTGAGGAACAGAATTAGTCCAGTTCATAAACTCTGTAGCTTCTGGATCTAATCCTTCACCTGTTAATATTACTGGATAGTTTATTGTTGTCTTTCAAGGGAAGCCACCAGACTTTTAGTGATTTTGAAATGCAACTGCTATATATAGAGCATAAATATAGACATAAAATTGCTTCTAGTTTTTTAAAAAAAATCAGACCTAGATGTTTACTTAGTATAATGATATTATGAAAAAAAATATGATGATGGATTTTTAAATGCTCAGGAATTTAATTAATATTTAATCAAATAGATGGTAATTAACATTGATATCAGTTACTGGAAAATACAAAGATAGAATATAATTGAGAATAGCTATTCTATTGAATCTGTATAATCTTATTAAACTCCTGTGATAAATTACTTTCATGTTAGTGCTCTAGAAAACTCTGTTTATATGTTTATTATCTCACTAGTTTTGAATGAGGCACATAGGGACTAGATTTACAGTCTATTGGTATTAATATTTTTTCTGGCTGTTAGAATAACGTCCACAAGACTGAAATTAGCTCTTTAAGGGTTCTGAACATCCACAATGGAAAGGGAAGTCTGTTGGACTTCAAGCACATGGAGGAGATGGCTGAAATGACTTTTTGAAAAGTACATTTCAAACAGCAGTGGAACACCTGAAGTTTGATGTGTTTTATGGATTATTTATCCCAGCTGCTTACTTTCTCGATCAGAAATCAATCTCTCTGTACTCCAAGTCTGAAAACCTAATATAAAATCTGACAGCCCAAATTCCTTCTTAGATTTTCTTTGAAATATTTTGCAGACCAAAGACCTTTCAGATATATGAATGGGATATGGACAGTGTACCTGTAGCTTTCAAGAAGTCACTGGGAAGAGATCCTGAACCTGTGCCAATGTAAACTGTTAATTTTGCCCTGTGCAATTCTTGCAGAAGTAGCTAGTGACCCTGGAAACTGTATAGTTTATTCCATTGTAAAATATGCCTCTGAAGCACTTTCCTGAGGTGCTTCACACAGGATATAAGGACCTGCTCTCAAGGGGTTTGCCTTTGTGTTCCTTTTATACTTGTGGTACTGCAGCAGGTTCATCTATATGGCTGTGTGCATCCAACTGTAAGCATAATTTGGATACAGCGCTGATGTAGAAATGCTGGCAGGACCTGTAGAAATCTTGTTACTGACTGTTCTGGACAGTTCAAAATTTTCAGTACTGATCAAAACATAAGGGAGATCAAGGAAAGACAGTAAGCATAGAATTTGAATGCTGTTCAAAACCAACAGCAACAACAAAGCCACAAGCTCTTAAGATTTCCACTGCAGTTTGAGTGCTAAGAGGGAGGAAAAGGGAATAGAAGCACGAGCATCTAGTGAGTTAGTGATCTACAAAGCACAATAGGACACATTTAAATTATAAAAGCATCTGCTAGAGCATTCAGTTTTAGTTTTTCCTTTTAGAAAATACTTCTATAGTTTTCTTCTGAAAGAAAAAAAGCTTCAGCATAGTAGTTCTTAGTTTAGTATTATTCTTGTTGATTTATGTGAGCTCAAATTAAGGACTTCTCCACTGCTCTGATGCCAGAGCAGCAACCAATTAACATCCAGATTTTTAGCTGTAAGGATAAGTCCTTTCAGTGGAACTCTTTCCTGTTGTGTGCTCTTTCCTATTGATTTGTTGAGGTTGGGAAAAGGAAAACTGAAATGACAATGGAACTATCAAGACATCAGTGAGTTCATATGTTACTGGTTAAAAATCCTCTAGAATTGATGTACGTATAAAGTAACCTTCAGAGGAAAACTTTCACATCGCTTTCACTCTATGTGCATGGCAGAGATCAAGTATCAGAGAGTGTACAGGGGGAGAGGGGCAGTGCACAGTTTGGGTTATTTTAATCTCCAAGATTTTGTGGGTTTTCTGCCTCTATGGTAAGTGAACAGAAAAAGAGTACAAGGTTTTGTAAAACCAGGAAAAAAAGCCAGGCTAGCAATGTTTTAGTTGATCTTCTAATGAGAAACTTCATTAGTTTTTTTCACTTTGCAGTTTTGTAGATTTTTTTCTTTGTGAATTGAGAGAAATTTTTGGCATTTTTAAAAAATTATGGAAAGTGGATAATTTTCCTTATTTTTCCCCCTTCCACACATGTATCTTTCTAAGAATTTCTAAGTTCTTCTACTGCAAGTGAATCAAATGTAAATTACTAGAACTATTTTATGGATGTTCATAACTTCTATTAACAAAGAGTGTGTTTGAGAGCAAAGCAGAGAAATGTGTAGGGTAATTGCTTTAGAAGCAGAGATGCAGGGGTTGATTTTTCAGCTAATTTGTAGTTTCTCTACTGTAAAAAATGGTTTGGAATTTTGGTGTCATTCTATATAAGGGAGCTGTCAAAAAGAACAGTAATGCTCTGCCTGTTTAGTTGACTAGTCTACTAGTTATTCTGTCTATGAGGCTTGACAGCAAAGGGACTGGCATCTGTGATCTGAATTTGCTATTGCAAGTAATGTGGTTTGCTTCTGAGAAAGTTTGGCACAGAGTTCCAGAGAGTCATTCTTCTGATTGCAGTTATAGGACTTATCCTCTTGGTAACCCTTGACATGTTAGTCTCGTTAAAGAGCTACCAGAATTAGTTTTCAGACAGTTCCAGATTTATTCTTGCCTACTTCTCTTGTGATGGCAATCACTGTGTGAAGTGTGTACTGAAAAACACGCTATAAATTCAGCTCTACGCATCAAATATGGACACAGTTCTTTTTGCCTGGTTATATCTGCTGTAAATAAATTACAGAAGTCTGAAACCTACAGTTGTCAAAGAACTCTATTAACGATCAGATAATTTTATCTTCCTGAGATTTTTCATTTTATATTTCTTTGTCCTTTATGGTGTTTGCTTGCTACCAGAAATGAAAAGGAAATAGCTTTCTCATCCCGTGAGTGTTTTCAAAATTCCAACTTTTCTAATATTGAGGTACCCCAAAATTTTCCCTGATCAAGAGAAACCTCCACTTTGGAACAATTCATAATGAAATAGGTGGAGCTCTCAGGATATGAGGTACCTGTTCAAATTGCTTCTCTAGTGATGAAAACAAAAATTATTTATATGATGTGAAACAACTGCAGTAGAAGAGTTTATGAGACACTCAGCTCAGAAGAGCCTAATGGATGGGGCATTTGCTTTGGATCTCAGAGGCTCTAGTCTGAGTTCCTGTTCTGCTTGAATCAGAGGATGGATTTGAACTCTAGTATAATATTTTTCTTCTCTGGCACAATTCTGCAAAAAAGGAATGTATTTTCCAGAACTAAGAAGAGTCACAGGTCAGATCTAACAGCAGTAACAAGATGGAACAGAAATTATTTACATACGTATAATACATACATATAGTTTTTCCTTTCCCATGTTCAAATGATTAAGTATTTCCAGGTTGCTTTTTTTATGCTCTCCGTAAGCATCTTCTAAAAATTAGAGGTATGTTTAAAAGAAATAAAAACTGAGATTCTTGCATATTCACATAAATTCACAGGTTTTGGTTTTAAGTAAAACAGAAGTTCTCATTAAAATAGTGATAAAACATGATGTTTGCAACACAGAATTCTTTCTTTTATTGGTTTTGTAAGGCAATTCTTTAATGTACGCCAATAGAACAGCTAGAGGAATGAGCTAGAATAATGTTCAGATAAAGGGATAATGTTGCCCCAGAAGGAGCCAATCATATGAAGATAGATATGTTCACTTTCAAGCAGGAAAAAAAAAAAGAAAGAAATGACAAAGAAATATGAAATGAACTTTTAGCACAAAATCAATAATAATAATACTGCCACCTTAAGATTAGGTTGAGATATCAAGCTGAGAGTTAGTGTAAATTTGCAAGGACTTCACTTAAGGCTTAAAAAAAATCAAAATGCGTATCATTCCTTCCAAAGCTGCCTCAACCAGAGCAGCCACTGCCGATGTGATTGCCTCTGCACAGTGTCAGAATAGCATGTGATCCAAATGTACCACAATTTATACTTGAGAACTTGGTGGCTTTCACTGTGTTTCAAAGCAGATCTGGCGTTTGGGAAGCTGAATGGTTCCTGGAGGCCTGGTCCACTGCTCTGGGCAGGGATGTAAGAGTGGTCAAGACAAATTAAAAGAAGCAAAGGCAAACTGATGTTTGTGAAAGGAAGAGTGTGGAGGATGCAGAAGAAAACAGACAAATTGTGGTGAAAGGTTAGGTGTCAGAAGACCGTAAAGTGCAGGAGATGAGGCTGGAGAAGGAGAAATAACTGAATAATGCATAAAGGCAAAGTTGTTAAGTGTTAATTTCTTTGTGATTTGAGGGTACTGACAGTAATCTTTTTGCAAGTCTCTCTAAAGCCATTACTTTTGCTTATGGGGAGGCTAAAATGGAGAAACCATTTTCAGCTCCTTCCTTTCTTAAAAAAGAAAGGCAAACCCTGCCTTCCTCTAGCCTCCTCTGTAGGTTAGGCAACTATATAAATAATAAGAAGCTTCCTGATATAAGCTTCATTATAAAACAAAAGAAACTTTCAGAGAGAATAATAGTAGGTAACGTTCAAATACCATTTAAAATTGGTATTCAGACAAGTTTGGCAAAACAAACGTGCAGGGAGTGAACACTGCATAGGAGATGAGGAAAAATATAACAATGTTCTTGAAACACGTATGTTCCTTGAGACTGCCATAAACCTCAGAGAAACTTGTCTTATCATTGTCAAAGCAGACAGAGATGATGCATTTAAAACACATCTCCAGTAGACATTTATGGAACCGTCAATTTCCAATTCTAACTAACCAAGAAAGCAGCCAAAGAGCCAGAGAAAATTAGGAGAAGTTAGAGTTGTCCGTTCTTAATGTCAGGTGTATTGTGTGAATTTGGGATTAAAAATCACTTCATGGTGGGCAGAAGTGTAGTGTGACTTGCTTGTTGAGACTTGTGGGCTAGAACTAGTGATCGTC
>VZRU01019628.1:1309492-1415716 GCA_013398155.1 Pedionomus torquatus | reverse complement strand
TCTTGCATAGCTATGTTGTTCTATGTCTCATTTTTCTGTTTGGGTGGAATTCACAAACTTCATCTGTGTTTCTGATTGATTTCACAGCCACTTATGGTGCAAGAGGTTCTAAATCTATTCTACAAAGAACTTCACATTTGCATTTTTTTTCTATGCCACATACAGTAGGAAGCTCTTGAACTTCTCACATGTTCAGATTTTACCATTGACAATCTCTCTGGTGCAGTTGTCGTGGCATTTCCATGCAAGTTACCTGTCTGTAGATGCCTATCCCCCAATTTGCACCTTTCAGGATTTTCTTAGCCAGGTAATTGATGAAGGATAAGGGTAAAAATGCTCAAGTTATTTGAGACAATATAAGAGAAGTTTAAAAAAAAGAAATAATCCCTACAACCTTCAATGTAACAAAGCTGTAATGTTTCATCTGCACTAGGCGTAATGCAGACCTGGACCTCAATGTAGTACATTAGAATTTCTTTTGTTTAATCCCAAAAAAGGAAACACTGCATTCCAAATGGATACACAGTTAAAATTCATCTACCTCTTCTAAAGAAAACATAGCAGAGTTCTGAATATTTGTATAAAAATTACTTCTTTCTGCATGTGGCAAACTATGTGAAATATAGTGGTCACTTGTTTCCAGAGAAATCTTTCCATATTCTGAAATGTCTTTTAAAATGTTAACTCAAAATTCAATAAGCAAATGTCTGACAAACTTGCCTGTCTCACAAGAGCAAGAAAAGGAAAACCAAAATAAATTTGTTATGATGTCAGTAACATTGGACAAATAAGCCCTCAAATCTTGACAATATTAACAGTAGAGATAAATGTATCCTCTTTTCTTGGTAAGACTGAATCTCTTCTCTTTGATTTGTGTGAATTTGATATAGCCTTTAATTATATGATTTCTGTTGTTTTCGATGTAGCATCAAATATTTTTATTGCACCTTTAAATATACGTGTGAGATAGCTTTTATGTACTGTAAACTACTTGTATGCCAGTCGGAGTCAATGGAAGTCACTTGCTTGAAAAATACACAGCATATATTTTGTAAGTAACCTGCAACAGCCTGTGAATAACAAGACTGAGTAATGGTGAAACATTATAGACATATAAAGACCTCCTGCACATTCAATTAAGTTAGATTTAGACTTATCTAAATGTGGAATGCTGTGAATGTGTAGAAAAGCACAGAAGGATACATCCATTGGAAAAGCCCTTTGTAGCCTGGTTAGATTCTTAGAGGCAAGGATTGTTGGTGGGGCTCCGTGTAGAGAAATGTAATTGGAATGCTGAAATGTCTACGTTCAGGAAAAAGATCTTGGTGCATAGAAATATCAGTGAAGGGGAGACTGTATTATTTAAATAGAAGTAGAGCTGTTTTTCTAGAGAATTTATAGACTATGCAGATAAAAAGTATTATTCTGTTCTTTTTAGAGGAAAAAACCCTATTAGTGGTTTATGGAATTAACCACCACTACATGTAGACCAAAGCAGTTAAGGATTCATGTGGAACCTTAACTTTATTGCTTCCATATCTCTGAATAATAACTGCGCAACTTGAAAGTTCCCTTTTTGTCATTTGCAATGGAATGATTTAATTTATTTAAGTTTCTGTGATGAACCCTTAATGTCTTACACATGTAGGGAAGGGTATAGTCCGTGACTCAGCGCTCGAGTCTCAAACTACAGTCTGTCTGCAATACTGCAGTGAGGAAGCTTTTTGTGGTCATTAGCAAATGCTGACCTCTCTGTTTGTATACGTTGTCTTGACCATGCAGTTGTTGAAGGGCAAGTTAAAGGGATGTGGTTAAATTAGCCTGCAATTTCATTAATTCGCTTGGGACCGTAGCAGTTATTTATTAAAGGTCAATCTGTAGATCTGTTCTCCTCTGCTATCAGATCTTCCCTTTATAATCTCTTCCCAAGAAGTTCCCCATTACTTCCCTTTTCTATGAATATTTAAGTGGCGATGGTGAAAAGAGAGTCTGTGTGTGTCTTCTCTTGTGTGTCCTCATGTAGGGTACCTGGAGGAAATAAATCTCTTACGAAGCTATATGGACTCACACAAGTGTGAGGAAGCATTTAGTTTGTTTGTCTCCAAGGGGCAACAGGTGGCAGTTCTCTTCATCAAGAGCAATTGCGTGCCCTCAGTTGGAGGGCTGTATATCAAGGGTTTGCAGATGTTAGTTTTGCTCAAGAGCCACCATCTGCAGGAGCTGCAGCTCCTGGGCAGCGTGCACACACCCTCTCTTTTCCTACACCAGGACCCTTATCCTACATCCATTGCAAGCCCATCCAGCTCTGGTGAAGAGCAGCTCACCCTTTGTGCTCCCTGAGAAGCATCCATCCCCAAACTGAGCCCCTGCTCCCCCAGTACCCTTCCTGCCTCTCCCAGCAGCACATGTGGGCACGGCATGGTGCTGGAGGGATGAGGAGGGATAAGGCAGCTCCAGTGGTACTTGCAGCAGATGGGCGAAGCCTTAGCTCCTTATCCATGTAAGACTGAGTGCTGCTGCCCTGCTTGCACAGCCCCTAACTGCTCCAAAATGCTTTGTGTCCTATGGTTTGAAAACCTCTTATGTCTGCTGTTGTCACTAAAAGAAAAAAGAATTCTGAGTATCCATTAGAGTTTTCCTCCCTGTGAATGAGGATCTTGTCTGAGTAATGTCTCCCCACCTTGAATCATGGAAAAATTTCCCATGTCAGAAAAGTTCTAGTCTATCAATAAACTGTCTTGCAGCTGCTGTCATTGTAGCAACTAAAAGGGAGAGAGGACAGACCTTGGTAGAGACATTTCCAATCCCACCATTGCATATAAACCTCTGCAGTGTTTCTCGCAGTCTGGAGAAGTGCAGGCAGGCAGACTGTGGCTGGTGTAGGCAGAATGAGGTAGCCAGTCACTTGCAGTGCAGCTCTTGCTCAGTGGAGATGTAGCTGGACCTGCAGAGGCGGGGGTGGGGGCCAGGCCAGCGATGGGGTGTCCCTTGTGGGAAAACTCAGTCAGAGCTTGTAGGGAGCACTTTGGCGGGAGAAGACTATGCTGTACAAGGATGAAGGTATGTCTGTTGTCAGAGTGAGGGGAATGAACATATTTTTCCCCCTCATTAACTAGGTTTTTTTTTCCCCCTTAGAATGTTCTCCTTAGATGTAAAAAGGCATGCATTTTCAGGGAAATTAATTTTAATCTAATAAAGTCTGTTCCAAGACTTAAAATTTGCAGTAAGCATAACCTTTTGTTTACAAATAAAGACAAATACAGTAAAATTTACTGAATTTAAGAGAAGAAGGGGGAGCACATGAGCAAATTTATTTTTTTAGTAAATACTGGGGCAAGGAGGTTTATTCCCCCATTAGTGGAGGTATATCACTCAGAGGCCAATAAGTGCCAGATAAACAAGACTAAAAATACGAACAAATATGGTTAAGAGCTAGACTTTATTGTCAGAGGTTTTACACCCCTTAATATGTTGAACCTGTTTAAAATTAGTTACTACAGAATGACAGCAATGTCATAATTGATGAGTTATGAATATAATCAATGATCTATATGCTTTTTAGCTAATACAAGCAATAACCTAGATAGGGAATCATAGAATCATGGAATGGTTAGAGTTGGAAGGAACCTTAAAGATCATTGGTTTCCAACCTCCCTGCAATGGGCAGGGACACCTCCCACTAGAACAGGTTGCTCCAAGCCCCATCCTGCCTGTCCTTGAACACTTCCAGGGATGGGGCATCCACAACTTCTCTGGGAAACCTGTTCCAGTGCCTCACCACCCTCACAGAATTTCTTCCTAATATCTAATCTAAATCTCCTCTCTTCCAATTTAAAACTGTTACCCTTTGTCCTGTCACTACTCTTCCTGACAAAGGGTCCCTCTCCTGCTTTCCTGTAGGTTCCCTTCAGATACTGGAAGGCTGCAATAAGGTCTCCTTCTAGTATCTGAAGGGAGCCTACAGAAGAATTAAGGATTATTTTATATTAAAATCAACACAATTATACTCATTATCAGAGTAGTAAGTTGTGATTAGAATTATAAATGTATTATAAAATAACTTAGCATTATGATATGCCATTTATAATGTCATAATTTGTTTATTCATGTATTTTTCTGTTTCCATTGTACAGAATGCTTCTTTTTAGGGAATCATGCAGTAATAGACTGCAGAACAAAATGTCAGCTCAGGAGAGTTTGAAGGCAGCTTTGTAACTAACTGTTGGGTAAAATGATTAGAAACACCCAAGTCCAGCTTTTCTGTGACATCCTTTGCGATGCTCACAGATGCTGGTCTGTCCACACAGCCAAATGCAGTGCCATGAGGAGGCCTTCAGTTTGGTCTCGAGAGCAGAAGGTCTGAGGAGTATGAGGCTGCCTCTGATGTCATAGACTCTTCTCTTAATAATTCCAATTAACTCGGGCATAGTATTATGTAGGCAGGGTGATACAGCCTCCAGCTCACTTTTTTTAGTCTCTGCGTTAAGGAATTTTCTGCCTTGGGAGGTGTTGTACAGCAGAGGTCACACCAAATTTAAAGCCAAATGCAAGATTTGAGAATGAAACTTAAATATTTAAGTCACTCAAGCATTTATTATTTTCATTTAGTTTCTCATTGTTTCAGGTGTCTTGTGCAATTTTGGTGGAGTAGGAACAGAATCTTAATTTCTTTTCCCATGCTTTATCCCTTATGTCACTTTTTTTTTGTTGTTGTTGTTGTCTTGCTTTCATTTAATTTTAGCATGGTGAAATACATACCAAGTTCAGAAACGGAGTGAATGTTGAAATGTATTACTCTTGCTTATTGCAGGTGAGTAAACACCAGTGAAAGCATGTGTTTGACACAGAGCATTGCAAACATTATAGTAAAACTTGTTGGAACCATGCCAAACATTGATGGACTTTGGCTATCATGAAAAGCTAAATTTTTGTGAGATTTTTGCTAAGGTTCATGGAACGTTTCAAGCACATTTGAGCCCCATTGCAGTAACCTGAGGACTGATTTATTGTTCTTTGTCAAACTCTAAGAAGGTTGGGTTTCACGTTTTCAGCATTATTATGAGTAAACTCTGAAGATTTTTCTCATTCTGATATACAACTCATAGTGAAATCTAGAGTGAACCGAAGTAGAAATCAAAACTGATTCTTCTCAAACCATGCAGATGAAACCTGCAACATTTTTCCTAGCACTCTGTATTGTGTGCCTTTCAAAGGACTGATAATAGTTTGTTCTTATTTTTCAAATACAGGCAAATAAGACTTGGCAAACAGCCTTGGGAGAAAGAAGTGAAAAAGAGAATGAAGGAAAATAGATACCAAGAAACCATGAACCAACCAGCCTTAGAACCATACTGCGAAATGATATGACTAAAATATGTGCATGGTAAATAGTGTGACATTGAAAAATGAAACATTCAATATTACAGCCAGAGATGAAAAAAGCCAGCTCCCAAAACTGAGTTCTGGCAGTATGTTCAGAGAGTTGAATAGGCATATGTTTGATTGCAGTTTGGGTGGAGAGAAAGGAGGTCCACAGGGCTCTATTTCAGTTCTTTCTGTATTTTCCCACAGTATGAATTAATCACATCTAATACTAATTATATACTTGTAACATTCTAAATTCCTGCATAAACTGTGGAAAAATGTGAAGACACTTCCAAGGCTGGAGCAGCTTTAACAATGAACCCGTATATGTGCTCTTGTAATTGTTTGCTGTGCGTCATATATGTTCTGCAGATTTACTCTTCCGTACTTTGATGGTGATTTACACTCCCAGGGAAGTAGTTGGGTGAAACCATGTCTCAGAAATGTGGAAGCTTAATATAAGTAAATTAAACACAGGCAGTTGATTTAAGTGAATCACAGCCTTTTGACGTTTATAATTTCAACACATGATTGTCACCAGCTAGTCAACCTCTGTGACTCATGGTGATGCTTAAGCATTTGGCTGGGTAGAAAATGTAAAAAATAAGCAATATTTTTTTTTTCTTAAGCTATTCTAGGTTGTCTTCTGGCCTGCATCCACAGAAATGAGACAGAATCATAGATACTAACAATGTATTTGGAAGCTGTCTTACTACTTACCATTGACAGTTAATGATGCCCTGGTTAGCTTGCCTGTAAACGTGTCAAACAGTTTGTTCCAGGTTTTGAGATCCAGGCAGGTAGTTATTTTGTTGCTGCTAAAAACAGAATCATCACCTGACTACAGTTGTGAAATGATTTCAACAGGTAAATTGGAGAGAGCACTAAACTCTCTCTGGTGCTAGTATTGCTCTTGCTTGGAATTAGATGGTGTAATGCAAACTACAGCGTATAGATTTTATCCAAAGAGAATCTGTTGAATTTGAGTGATCGTGAGGTGCAGGTGCTACATTCAGAAACAGCAAGTTTGAGCAGGATTTTTTCAGTATGCTCTGTTAAGTGCTCAGGTAGGGAATGTGGAGTACTGCTCTGTATGACAGCTGGTGGTATGAATTATATAGAGTCTCTGTTGACACAGCAGTACCAGTGGTACTTTGGAGGGCTAGTAATGCTGCAGAGTGTTTGTTTTCATCAGGCAGGTACAGTCCTGCAAGACTGGCAAACGTGATCATTTCCTTCTTACCACTGAGGAATCAAGATTGATCTCTCCCCTGAGAGATACAAAATGTTGGTTTTGAGGTGTTTGGTTTTTTTTTTTTTCTGCATTTTTTAACATTTTTCACCCAGTTAAAAATCAATATGATTGAAAAATCAATTTCAGCAAGATTTCATTGTGGAAATACATAGATATGGACATTTCTAATTTGAGGTAAAAGAAGTTGCTGTCTTCTTGAAATGGGACAGAAGACTCCGGGTTTCAGAAACAACATTTAGAATTTCACAATTCTTGCTTGAACCTTGTTAACCTACTCATTTGTAGATAATAGTAGAGCTTAAATAGTTTCACTCCAGTGAGACTAGTATAAATAAGAAGTTTCTCATTTTATCTGACTTGCTCACGTTTTTACTTCTAGTAGCCTAGTGATGGATATGTTTGCTGCTTTGGTGTCATCTGCATTTCATATAAGCCAGATTTAGCAATCAGAAAGAAACAAGGAATGAATAGAGGACGAGAAAAACAAAAGGTGAAGGTCTTCACCTGTTATCATCTTACAATTCTTCAGCAGATCTGCTGAACCACTCAGCAATACTACAATGGGATGTACGAATACCACCATCGGAAATACTCTGAAGGATTTAGAAAAATGAATATGTGAGATAACCAGGAAAAATGCTGGAGAGATAATCTTGCTGCCTTCCATGGAGAACTATAGAGAGCTGAGTGTATTTTGAGGGCCATCTTCTATTTTCCTGTTTGTTAATATTTGTGTGACAAAGTCCTGCCATTCAGAGGTTACTGTGAGGCCTTAGGTAAGAGGAAAAACTGAACACAGCACTTGAACTTTGTCTGGAAGCTGCCAAGTGTTGTGCATTAATACGTCAACCTAGGAGCACGGGAAAATGCGCTGAACGTATGAGTCTTGAGCTATCTGCACTGCTGATCTCCTTCTAAATGTCCTTAGTGAAGATCAGGAAGGTGATTTTCTGTTTGGCCACTGCTGACTTTATGAATGCCTGGGAGCTGTTAAGAGCTACAGCCACAAAGAAACACTAGAGGTTGTTTCACCTTCTCAGGCATACTCATACAGAGGATTTGGGGAGTGGGTATTAATTCTTCTGTACATAAAAGTAGTCTCATATCAGATTAGCTCCTTATTCATGTATACATTTCAAGATAAAGAAACAGCTATTGTTTTCAGCTGCAGCAACCACCATTCACATTGAATTCAATGTCTCTGCCTAGCTGTAACAGAGATGAGAAGCTTTTTTTAATTGAATACATCTCATTTCCTTGAAGTATTTAGGGCTTGTCACTGTCTAAATGAATCTGAGATGCTGACAAATATGCAAGTCATTTGTAAAGCAGTTAAAGTACAGGATATATATATATAAGTAGAGACATTATTCTGATTAGAAAATAATCCTGTAATAATAGTAAGTCTTCCTGTTGTAAAACTCTTTCTAAACACAGTGATATTCAGAATGGGAATTGCAGAGATTTCAGGGATGCCATTTCATTCTTCCCAATCAACTTTACTATAAACAGACTCTGAAAAATGTCAGCATCAGCATACAGCTCAGGTAAATCTAAGCTCATACTTGCACTCTAAGTACCTGAATACTTGCTGAGGAATTATTCATGGAGCATTTTTGTTTTAAGATGCTGTGTGTTACATTAGGCATTTTGGATGGTATCCATTAGCATAAACCCTTCTGTCTTTGAGAATATTTTTTGTCACTAAAGTTTGTAAGTCTGGGTTAGGTCTTTATGTAAGTTTAAACCACAGATCAGTAAATGGCCGAGATGTGTATGACATTTCAGGGTTTCTTCATGATATGCTGTATGTATTGTTCAGATCCCTGTGTGGTCTAGTCACTGTATATTATTTCAGTGAAATAGCTAATGACAGGCTGGTTGTTTAATGAAGTGCTTTCATGACACCTTATTTAGGAGGGAAGATCTTTTCCCGGCAGTTGAAGGGTAACGTAACAATGTCTAGTGTAATTTCTCCCTTGGAATCTGAATTTATGTCCAGGAAGCCTGAATTAATAACCTCTGGGTGAGCCTCACAAATTTTTTCATTATTTCAGATACTTTCTACTGTTGGTTAAGCCTTTTGGTCAAGACAACACTTAGCTGCAGTGGGTAGATGGCTTATGACCTGCATTTTTCAGGGAAGGCTGTTGGCACTATATATCATTTTTATCACAGACTCGAAAGGAAGCAAGCACAGAAGATACATGATATATAGTAATTATATATTAAAATAACCATTCAAAGGCACATTAAGTATTATTATAGTTTTATGAATATTTTTTTAGCTGTGGCAGTAAGATCAACATATTCAAAACTGATGAATCTTTTCTATAAGGGAGCATGTTTTGTTTGCACTAATCTTTCTGCAATAAATGGTTGAAAGCAAAGTAGGATTTTCCTGCAAATTATAATTAACAATGTATATAACCTTTTTACATTCAGATCTTCTCCTTCAATGTAGACACATGCAGGGGAAATTATATATCTGTATATCATGTTTTCCATTAAGAGAATAGTAACTAGAAATAAACCTCTGTGTGTGTGTCCTTAAAAATGTCATTCTTCATATGATGTTCTGGTAACAAAAGAAGCAGAATCTTAGATAAACATCTGGTAGGAATGAAGGGTTCTTCATGTTTTTTACTAGATGAGAATTTCAGACTCATTTGTGACTGAATGATCACTGTATTCCTTCTCATGTCTTGTTGTTTTCAATTTATTCTTTACCAGAGACAGGAAGGGAGCAGTGAAATAGGAAATTAGGATGTTTAGAGAGAGTAACTAAAGAGAGCTGCAAAATGGTTTTTAATTTGTTTAGATGGCTGAGAGGCCTCTACGTGTGTGATCTTTCTTGCTGAGCTGAGGGAAGTGCATAAAGACACCACGTACCCAGTCCGGGCTGCCGTTATCCACTGGGACTTCCTCAGTTCTCAGCAGATCCCTTCATGAAAGGCCCTTCCCTGGAATGTTTCATGCAATCTTCAGAGTCTTTGGAAGATATTATCTCTCCTACCTCTTTTGCCTGCTCTTCTAATGCTTGTAAACAAGACTGGGAAGCAAGCTGGATTGTGGGGTAGATGATTCGTAAAGCTACCAGTTATGCCATTGTGCAGATAGGGGGGTTCAAACTGGAATTTTATGTCTTTGGTGGCCTTGATTTGCCTGATCATCTGTTCTAAAAGTGTATATCTGTTTTATTCAGGATAGATAAAAGTGCCATACTAATTGCATCTGGATCATGGAAAATCATAATGTTTCTGAAAATCTAAACAGTTCCTTCAGTTGCTTTTCCAGAGCCTTACATTATGCTATGGCTTCACCATAACTCTGAAGTTATGTGTAGGAGTACAATAGAAACACAGCCTGCACCTTCGTAAGCATCCCAGTAAATTGTTCTGTGAGTATCAAAGATTTTAATATGGTGAAGAAATAATCATACAGACTCCAGATAGTTTCAAGCTGTTGTTCTGACAAGTTCACTTTATGTAATATTGTTCCTTTATTGCTGCTGTTATATTTATCATTATTAGGCTGTCCTTGTTTGATATGAAAAATCATTAAAAGTTGAAAACATCAAGCAATAATTTATGTATTTCATAATCTTAACCTGCCCCTCTTTCCACCCCCTTCCGTCCCTGTCCCCGATCCAAACTTCCAGGTCAAATATAAACTAGTATTTGAGGCAAATCTGCCTCAGCTGGTTTACACAAGCTCTGAGTTTCTCTATCTAGGACTCAGACTTGTTGAAAGAAGTCAAAAAACGTGTCCCTCACTCCCCCCCCTGTTAGAATAATTATTCTCATGACTAGGTTTTTTTCATTGTGAGATTTTTTTAACACTTCAAATTCCATTTCATGAATAAAATACACGCTGTTGTCTCTTTTTTTCTCAAAACTATGTGATGTGGGAGACGTGTTTCTTTTATTGAATTAACTCATCATCATGGTCCTGTTATTTCAACTGTGGACTTAGCTGACCAAATTTCTATATTGCATGAGAGAGTCGTTAATCACGTGAAGAGGATCTCATCTCTCACTTTACTCCCAAATAAATTCAATAATGTTGCACGTGTTCTTTTGCTTTTCTTTGTGTAGTCAATAATATTAATCTAACCTCCTGTGTGTATGGTAGATGGCTGGGAATAGCTAAACAAGCCTTGGATTTCAGTGAGGACCATGAAATTTTATTCTGTTCTAGTTCTTCAGTATTTAATTATTTTGATTATCCCCTGTTGGTATGAAAAAAACTGTCGGGTAAAGTACATGTTTAACTCATCATTCAGAGCCACACTTAGTGTTCAAATGTTGATTGCTCGATATGAACTTCCTGTGACTTTCTGTTTTATTAGGGATAGTTACTAACCCCCAACCCAGTGAAACACTATATATGGATTGTCTACTGTCCCTGGGCATATCTTCTTGAGGAGGCAGTACAGCTCTTGCTGAGTACAGAGCGGCATTATATGCACGCTGTAGACTATGAAGAGCCTGGGTTAAAGTGGCTTCTCATGGGACCCAGAGAAGACGCAGAGCTTGAGAAACATTTTTTTTTCTTCCTAGTTGAAAGTAGGAATGAGATACTTAGGGCATATGATTGCAAAAAGGCACAAAGAAGTCAGATACGTCTCCACTGATAATTAGAAGCAGCCTTGAGGTTGTCATCAACCTGAATGTGTCAGATAAGCTGAACATGCATGGAACTATACTGATTTCACTAAAACTTTTCAGCTTATCTGTTTGTGAAATAGCTTGCTTTTCTATTTCTATAGCACATTTTAAACTGTATAGAGAGTTTTTTTAATGTTCTGTATTGAACACCATTTGTTGTTTACCTTGTTGTAGAATGGAAAACTTTTGAGAATATTATTACATTGATTTTGAAGCAAGTCTGTGATTTTGATATTTTATTTCATAGAATATTCATTTACAGGATTATTTTATAGAATTTGTTGGTCCTACCTGTCCACTCGCTTGATATAGTATATGGGGGTTTAAAGGGAAATGGTGTCCTGTGCTTCTAGCTAGTAATGAAAACGGTATTAAATATGAGGTAAAGTCTTGCAGACTTTTTGCATCTCTAAAGATATATAAATAATTTATTTTAAAAGATCAGCCCTATAAAACTGATTTTAGAAATATTTGAGTTAGTGGACTTAAGAGGGAAGAAATCCATTGATTGTTGGCTTGAGAGATGCAAATTTTTTTTCAAAAGTGGACTGTAAGGGCAAATAGAATACACTTTAAATTGTACTTGATGCATCTTTCAAATGTGACAAGTATCTTCACAATACTGTTCAAGTTCAAAATACGTCTAATCTTATGTCCAGAGCATGGCCAATAGAAGTCAATATTTAATCCTATAAAAAACACACATGCTTGATTTTTGCTTCTTTTCCCAGATGTTGAAAAAGAATGATCCCCCCTTCCCCACTTGTTAAGTGTTTTAATAAAACCCCGAACAAAGCAGATATTTTAAAATTAAGGTGCTATTTCAAACACTGTTTCTCTTTCTGTCTTTAGACTTTAAGAGAGAACAATAGCTGAAGGCTTTCTCCAATGTGTGTCTGTGCGTCTTGACTGCTCAATAAACCTGCAGAGATTTTATAGCCCCCCACCCCACCCCAGGCACCCTGACAACCTGTCAGCATGTGTTTTCCTATCGGTATTTTGCATCTGCGTTTGGCCACACTCATTTCAGTGGGGTAATACTTCTAATCTAAAAATAAAAGGAGACACAGTGAGAGTTTTCAGTGCTCTGCAAAATATTAATTTATTACTTTGTAATGTTGTATCTCAGCTTTCCTAGTCTGAAAAGGGAGGATCCCCATTACTGTAGACGTGCTTATTAGTTTTCCTTTGTTTTCTTTGCTCTTGCACAGAGCTTGTCCTCCTGGGGTGAAAAGTTTTGGGCTGATGGTGGCTTCTTCCAAAGTGTGCTCTAAGTAATGCCCAGCAAACCTCTCATGTTTATTAGCAAGAACAACAAGCTTCTTCTATCAGAGTATTTCTGGACAGGAGGCATTAAGTATAGAGTTCTCTACTGTGTCCGTCAGGAAAGAATTGGGAAGACGAGTTCTCAGCAGAAGCACAGAGCCAGGGAAGCTCTGCCTGTGCTGAAGTCAGTGTGGAACTGCAGGAGGGAATGTTTCAGGTGCCCTGAACAGGGGCTGCCCCAGCCCCAGAATTGCTCCTGTCATATTTGCTTGGCCAAATGTGCAAGAGATGATAAGCCTTATCAAGGGGCACACTGCTATACTGGTAAATTTTTCCAGGTTGGGGATTTTTGCCTTTTTATTGTCTCATGGTATTAGAGTGTATGCTTATGGACAGGGGTGCGTGCAGCCTTCCTGCTAATTACCTGGTTTTGAAATGCTCAACCTTCACAAAAGCACAAACTTGACCATTATTGTATTCTGGTTATGAGATGATTCACTTAAATCATTAAATTCTTAATTAAAGATGCTGTAGAAATTTTCTGTAAGCTGTCTCCATGGTTCACTCCAGCTCTGTAGGAGCATAACTGCTTTGGATTTACTTATCTATGGAACTGGTATCTTTTTAACATTCATCCACTGGGAGAAGGGAGAAATTACAGTGCCACCAGAGTAGGGATTTGTTTTGCTCTTTAGCAGAAAGTGTTCCCTGGAGGTTTTTATGTGTATGAAAATGAACACACTAAACACTTGCATTTCTAGACTCAGTAAAAACATTGGATCTTCAGTAAGGCTTGTGGTACAGTTATCCAAAATGTCAAACTGAAAGCCCATTATGGAAACCTCTTCTCCTTCTTGCATTTCCTAAATGTAACTGACCAAAGAGTTTTTGTTCAGCCTTGTGACAAAGAAAACTGCCTTGAGAGCTTTTCTATATAAAGAGATATTTTTAACGCTATTTGTCTGCAAATAAAGTGGAGGCTTCTTCTACAACTTGTAACCGAAAGGTACAAGTTTTAACTCTTTTTAGCTTTAATGCATATTTAAAATAGCCATCATAATTACTTACTACTTGCCACATTCAATGAATCAATTAAGCCTTACAACTCCTCTGAGACTTTGATGTGTTATCAATTTACATTCTGGTATAATTGATTTTTATACTATAATAAAGTATTACTTAAACTGTTTTAAGACACTTTTAATAGGGTGATCGTATTGGGAGGGAAAGGATAGCCTATGGGAAGGTCATCTTAATCTCATTGTGTAGAAAACAGATCGGTTGTTTTTGCAAGGATGCAAGTAACATTTCTGTACTACTTCCATGATTGATGGCATTTCAAATCTCAGGTGTTTTCTGAACCTTGCTGTTGAACAAAGACACAAATATGGGGGGAAAAAAGGCGTTGGAAGTTCCTACAGAGGAGCAAGTACAACCTTTCAGGGAATAGTCAGAAATTACAAAGATTGTATCTTACAACAAGAGATGCCAGTTTTTTTCAATTTAAAAGCTTTTTAAAATTCAGAACAGCTTTTACTGAATGAGGCAGTTTGCTTTTATGACCTTCTATATCTGCTTGCCATACATTAGACTAAATACTTGAATACAAGAACTTTAATCATGTCCTTCAAAACATAAATTTTCCTTACTGGACAATTGTCAGAAGAGATTTTTTTTGAGCCTTAGAAGCTGATAGGCATTAAGACATCTGCCTCTTTGTTAACACATGAATACCAGAGTGTATACCATTGTCAGTGTCTTTTGTAGTAGGAAAGCTTCCCTCAAACTGGATAACTTTTCTCATTTTGATTTTCACCTATCGTGAATTCTGCTCTCTGAGATGTGTCCTGCTTGTCAGAATCCTGAAAAAAGGAAGTTTCTTTTTTTTTCTTTTTTTTTCTTTCTAGCTCACTGATGGTAGGAGGTATTTTGCTGAACCTCTCATAGTCAAATTATTGTTCATTTCTAGCTATCTGTGCTATTTAGTGCTAGATTGGCTTTCTTCTTAATTTTCAATGTTATTAGCTACCTTTTCGTTTTGTCTCTGGTGCATTTCTCTAGCATTTTGAAATTCAGTGCAAGTGCTGTAATCTTTCCTTGGTCTAGTGTCTTCCAGAGACCTCCAGCTTTGTCGTTAGTTGACCTGTATGGTTGCAGAAACACCGTGAAGATAGTTATTGCATAGTTAAAAAACTATCGGCGCAACCCCAATACTGCTACATCGCTGACTTAGTAGTGCATATCATTCCCAGTTTTGTTCTTAGACCTTCCTAGTCTTTGTAGCTCTGTGAGTGGGAATTCTTTTACACTGTCTTGGTAAAAATACTTTTGAGAGCCTTTTTGGGCGAAAAAAATATATTCTATACTGTACATCAAACTAAAATTGTGGCTTGTGTTGTTTCATACCATTAAAACAAAATACTTCATTTTAAAATAAGATGAAACCAATAGATATATGTTTACTTTTATATGCCAAATACTCTATAAGTTCCAAAGGCAAGTTGCATTAGAATGCATCTTTCTTTAGATTGCACAGTAAATATTTATATTTAAACAAATACTCTGTTTACAATGTTAACAAATATTTGATAAATAATTCAAGCACGACAAGGTATTTGTTTACAGTAAGATAAATGTAAATGGAAATAGAGAACATCACTTATCTACCGCTGTTCGTACAATGCTGCAACTTTGCAAGACATGCGTAATACTTTTCAGTATTATATCTAAATTACTGATATCTTGTCTCAGCAAAGTATCCGTTGTAAAAGAAGTGCTTGTTTAGTTAAGAAATTATGCCAAAATAAGTGGGTAAACTGGAACAGATAGCTTCAAAGGTTCTTTCTTGACTTGCACATGAGTTCTCCTCTGCAGCCTATTCCTATGGCTCTCAACCTTGCACTTCCCCACAATTTTTCTATGATAGCTTTTGAATGAATTTATTTTTATCATCATTAACATAGGTCTGTGGCAGCCATCCTAAGAGATCCTACAGCACACAGTTCTCTGTTGTGGCTCAGGCTATCTTACAGTTTTTTAAAACAAAGCTTGCCTTTGCTACTCAGCCTGAACAAGTCTGTAAAACAATTTTCTGATCAATGTCCTGACAGCCCTGTAAGTCTCTGTCTGCTACACTACCAGTATGCTAGAGCAGCCCAGGGTTCTGCAGACTAGTAGCAATACAATTCTTTGAGATGTCTCAAATATGTTCAGCTCCTTGCTGAGGAAGAATGGTCCAGCGCTTGCTCTGTTGATCACTACTGATCAGTTTATATTGGCTTAGACCGGGAATGCTTTCTTCACAGGGGTAAGATACTAGTTTCACATTGAACTGGGGATTTCCTCTTTGTCCCCAGTTTTTATGGGTTGCTCAAAATCTTCTTCATTATGATGCATGATGCTGTTGAGGAATGTACAATCTGTTGAGCAAATATGAATGCACAAAAGTGTCAAATTTAATGTTTAGATCTTGAGACATATATAACAGATTGCACAAGTGACATTTCCTTTGATTGCTTTTCTTCCACTTCATTGCTCATCACACAAGTCTATATGTAAGGTTAGTGTAAACTCACCTGTTGTCCAAGTCACAGTAGAGCCTGGCTATGCTCCCAGCCTGGATAATTATTTTGTTATGTATCAGACTAATAACATTTTGGCATGTTTATATTGTGCGCACTCAGAACTCACCTGGTTAAGGTTACATCAAAGATTGACCTCCATTGACAACATAAATTGAAGTAATTTTCTCTTAGAGCTTTGCAGGTAGAGTATTTGTGTTGTCAGCAAACCGGAATTTATCCTCTTTCCCTTAGGGATTATCTCAAATGCAGTGTCAGAATGCCAGATTAATTTACTTCAATATTTTTTTCACTCCAATTTTTTATTTTTAAATTTCCTTCTATCACCTTTCAGCTGTGCCACTCAATAATTTCCTTGGAAGGAAAATGCCCCAAAGAAGCCATTGTAGAGCAGCTCTACTTAAAGGCTGATCTTTTTCAGTAGTATTTTTGAGCTGAATGTATTTCCTGATGTTTAATCCTTAGAATTTACCAGACTGTCTTAATTATGTAATTTTTGTAGGCAAAAATCCCCCAACAAACCTAACCCCAAAACTCCCTAAATCAAACAGAAAAATACCCGAGGAAAATATTAATTTTCTGTAATACCATAAAGACTATTTAATGCTACAATTTGCTTTAAAAATCCCCCATATAAATAATAATATTTTGTATATACTTGCAGCACTGAAAAGAGAAAATACAGACTCAGACCAATAAATCAGTGAATACTAAATCAACCAAAGGAACAATCAGTCCTAAATACCCTTAATTGTGAAACGAGTGGTTTAATTTATTTAGAATATAGCAGATTTTAATACTTGGCTAGCCTTGCCACTTAGAGAACATGATGAATGAGGATGTCTACTAATTAACTCCTTTGGAAAGGGAAATAACCCACTGAATGAAAGGAAATAAAATTCTTTAGAGGTGATTGCCATGTATATTCTGACACTCTTATTTGAAATTTGTCTATTTTTCTTACCATTTCCAGAGTATTATAAAAAAACATAAGTGAGGTAAATTTATATCTTTGAAATCATGAAGTTGCTTTGTGGATTACTGTAGAAAGGACTCCATGATATATCACTTAAAATTAGTTAAAAGCGAACAATATATTGCTGCATATTTTAGTACAGAATCTTTTACCCTCAAATATATTCTCCTTTTGCTTAAAGTGTAATACTTAAATTCAACTTTTGTGTTAAAATTTGGAGCAAGATGTTTGTGAATGCTTTCAATGGTGGTCTTTAATAAGAAAACAACCAACTGAAACCCTTTTGATTTCTTTGTGACACACCTGATTAGGCTTATAAAGCCAAGAAGTGTAATGAAAGCAACACAAGGGCTCATCTGTAGCTCCAGCAGTTGTGGAGGCAAATGTCATGCTCAACAGAGAAAAAGGAAAACAAACCCATGTCTTTAAGGACAAGAAAACAAGTGGTTTGGAAACAAGATGAAACAATCTTCTTCACCCTGCTGGAGCTCAGCTGTCCAGGGGTCTCGGAGAGAGAGGTGTCTGGCAAAAAGAAGCATGAAATACAGAATTTTATTTATCGCTGTTCTCCCAGGGGATGGAATATCAGCCTTTCTTCCTGACTTAGATACTATCTAATCTATTGTGGAAAAGCTAAATAGCTTACTTCTTCCTTGCTTGGAATTGGAGTAGGATTGCATTTTACAACAGTCATTAGTGCATGGCTTAAGAATATTCTATTTCTTACTAAAATGGGAAATACGAGTTGGGCTTTCAAGTCTTCTGCCAACTGTCTCTAGCTTTTGCAGAAAGGGTAAACTGAAATAGCTGCTGTCACATGTGGGCGGCAGGCATGCAGTGCAGTTAATGATCCGTGATAAACCTGGATAATAAGCAGAGATGGAGAAGGTTTCTCCCAGATAGAATGAGAACTGGTGTTTCTTGGAAACAATCCTGTTTTTTCATCCTTTTGTTTTTGGTAAGACGAGAATCAAATGTGTAACAGTGACATCCCCCCATTAGTATAGAGAAGGGTAGCATCTATGGGTGTGTTGGGTAGTTCTAAAAACTTTTTGAATTAATTAATCAATGAAACTACAGCTTTAGCGAAATTATATCTCTACTCTTTTCTTTACCTCTGGCTCCTAGAGAAAAAAAGGAAGGCTGCTGTAGTTTTCCCCAGAACTTTAGAATTCAGTATCTGAATATATTTAAGAGATTTATGCAGCAGATTATTTGGTTCATCTCAGTATAAACTGATTAAAGTAAAATAACTTTATGATCAAGTGTGTAATCATGTCAGAGTAATTTCTGTTCAATTCATTTTCAAATACTGATGCATCTCAGTCTTTTTTATATTTGAAATAGTATGTAGTATACTGATTCTTTCTGAGTATTTCTGTAATACATGAAAGTGCTCAAAATCTAGGCAATATAGAGCAACTTATTTTACTTTCATTTAAAATTCAAACAACAGGTTGACCATTTTTAACAACCAAAAGCTAAAAGAACAGGGTATGGAAAGCTGCTTCCCAAGTAAGCCTCTAAGATACTAGTTAAATTATCATGCTTTTAATGAAGGTGTATAGTTTGTAAAACTTTAACCAAAATCATAGAATCGTAGAATCATCCAGGCCAGAAGGGACCTCCAAAGGTCATCTAGTCCAACCTCCCTGCAGTCGCAGGGACACCCCCAACTAGACCAGGTTGCCCAGGGCCTCATTGAGCCTCACCTTCAATATCTCCAGGGAAGGGTCCTCAACCACCTCCCTGGGCAACCTGTTCCAGTGCTCCACCACCCTCAGAGTAAAGACATTTTTCCTAACATTCAACTTAAATCTACTCTTCTCCAACTTAAGTCCATTGCCCCTCGTCCTATTGCAGCAGGCTTTTGTGAACAGACCCTCCCCAGCCTTCCTGTAGGCCCCTTCAGGTACTGAAAGGCTGCGATTAGGTCTCCCCAGAGCCACCTCTTCTCCAGGCTGAACAGCCCCAGCTCCCTCAGCCTATCCTCGTAGCAGAGGTGCTCCAGCCCCCTGATCGTTTTCGTGGCCCTCCTCTGGACCCGCTCCATCAGGTCCATATCCCTCCTATATTGAGGGCTCCAGACCTTCACACAGGACTCCAGGTGGGGTCTCACCAGAGCAGAATAACAAAGCAGAATCACCTCTCTGGATCTGCTGGCAACACATCTTTTGATGCAGCCCAGGATGTGATTTGCCTTCTGGGCTGCAAGTGCGCAGTGTCTGCTCATGTCCAGCCTCTTGTCCATGGGCACTCCCTTTCTTCAGGGCTGCTTCCTAATACCTCATCCTCCAGTCTGTACTGATAGTGAGGATTGTTCTGGCCCAGGTGCAGAACCCTGCACTTGCTCTTGTTGAACCTCATGAGGTTCATCTGGGCCCACCTGTCCAGCCTGTCCAGGTCCCTCTGGATGACATCCCTTCCCTCCAGTGTATCAACACCACCATACAGCTTGGTGTCATCTGCAAACTTGCTAATGGTGCATTTATCCCCGTGTCTATATCACTGATAAAAATGTTGAACCGTACCAGTCCCAGCATAGACCCTTGAGGGACACCACTTGTGACTGCTCTCCAGCTGGACCTCAGGCCATTGACCACCACCCTCTGGTTGCGACCAGCCAGCCAGTTCCTTATCCACTGAACAGTCCACCCATCAAAGCCGTATCTCTCCAATTTATCAATCAGGATGTTGTGGGGGACCGAGTCAAAGGCCTTACAGAAGTCCAGGTAGATCTTGTTTAGTAGAAAGAATTGCATATCACATTGAGAAACAGTGCTTGTGAGAAGTCTGCAAAGTTTTTGTACTTGCTTGTCTATTTCATCTTTGTAAACGGTATAATTTATTTATCCTTATACATGTATAGATACAAATGATCTATGAATGCCTAAATTTATTTCTAAATATTATTTATATTGGTTTGCTCTCAAATGGATAGTTAGGGCAGAGACTTTGATTTAAATAATGAGATTCTTCAAAGACGCTAAACTTTGGTCTCTTTCAAATAACGTCACAGACTTGCCAAGGATTGAGGTTATTTAAGAGGTTAAAAAGTAGTCTTCGCTGTTTGTTGCCTTCAGAGCTTGATAATATTTCTGGTTAAACTAGGTCATAAGTAAATCAATAATTTTATCTAAATTGCTTTTGCTTATCTGGTTATAGTTCTATACAAAATAGGCCAAATACTCTTCAGGAATCTGTAATAGGCTGACAATAATTTTATGTTCAAAATAAGTTGCTGCCAAGTTTACATGTCCATATTAAAGTATGTATAATTTTACAAAACCTACTATGATGTGCATTTGAAAAATTCAGCATAAAGGAATTTTTTTTCTTTAGGAAATGACAGTCAGTACACAGGGTGAGCAACTTTAATATTCCTATGAAGTAAAACCTCTTTTATTATCTTGAGGTCTAAGTTCAGCACATCTGATAGCAGTTCTGGAACTGATGGAAATAAGCTAAGCAGAGAGATCACCATTAAATAATTGTCCAGGGAATGATTTAAATCTAGAGCTTTGTATTAAAAGTAGTGTATACTTCGTTTATGTTCAGGTTATATGAGCTGCCCTTAACATTTTCAGGGCAGCCAGAGATCTGAGCTAATATGGAGTGTTCTTCAGATGTATCGATAAATGCCATTTCAGAAATGTACCTGTACTGGGAGTATAGAGGGACTATATATAAATATATATATATCCCTTTCTCTATATATAAATATATATATCCCTCTATATATATAAATATCCCTCTATATATAGAGGGAATATATATATATAAATATATATTTATTGTCTGAGGGACAATAAAAATAGCTTGTTTTTCTATTCTATATGGAGCTACATATAAATCAATGTATCAATGTAATCAACGGATTGATGGGTATGTAAAAATATTAAAACCTCATATTTTTATCCTGAATGTGAATTCTGAGTACTCAATGTTGGGTTTCTGTTGCAGTATGAATACTTCAATGCTGTCCTTATAAACGAACGAGATGAAGAAGGAAACTACCTGGAGCTGGGAAAGGAGTTCATTTTAGTGCCAAACGACCACTTCAATAACTTGCCTGTGAACATCAGTCTGAGTGATGTCCAAGTACCAACCAATATGTACAATAAGGGTAAGAAAAAAGCTGTTTTATTTCATCTTTCTGCTGGGCGAACATAAACTTCCTTGCTTTTAAAATTAAGTTGTTGTTTAACTACATTTTTGTATGTTTGCAATTAAACCAAAATTTCAGTGGAAGACAGCTGAAAGTATGATAGTTTTGTAATATCTTTTGTTCTGTGGCAATTTAACAATTTAATATGACCAATGATTTACATATTGGACTTGCATTAATTCTGCCATAGAATATGGCACAGTATATTTATTCTTCAGAATTATTTTCTGGAATCTCCAAATAGATCTTACATTATTTCTTACAAGTTATGTTCTGTCTTTGCTGAGAGTGAGGAGGGGAAGATACAGGGTAGATGGGAGGGGAAATTTTATGCTTTCAAGCTTCTGGGAATAATTCTAGCTCTATATGACTACATATGCAGCTGCTGTGAGTTTTCAGATAGTATTTAGGAGGAATAAGCCACATTAAAATTTCTGCTCCCCTGGTTATTTGTAATAGGGGCTGGGTAGCATGTAGCATGAACAAAGGGCTACATTAGCTATAAGGAATGATGGACCTGCGTCTAAAAATTGGGAATGCAAACTGAACTCAGGTATACGCTTACTTATTTTCCTTTTTCCATTTCCCCTTGAACAGGCAGCCAAATTTTCAAATTTTACTGTGCTTGTGCAGCACTCATCTATTTATTTGTCTCAAGCCAGTAATAAAAAAAAAAAAAAAAAAAAAATTAAAAAGGAAAGTGCTAAAGTTTACGAACAGGTGCCTACAGTGTATTTGTCATTGGTCTGTAGAGAGCTGCCTAATCTCATTATCTGGTTCCTCTTCCTTGTTTTAACTATATTAAATGACAGCTAAAAAGACATGAAATCCTTTCCTCGTATAACATTCCAGGCTATCATTTGTGGTAATTAATGCAAGGATATTGTGTAATCACAAATGGAAGGAGAATTAATTTGGGTAGGTTGGGCTGGTAAAAGAAGCAACTGATATGACAACTTCTCTTCGAAGTTATGATTCAGACTTCAGAATCTTGAGAAGCCAAAAATGGTACAGTAATATCTTAAATTAGGAATTACAAAATAGCAAAGCTTCCTAGAGAGTATTTGAAACGTTGTGAAATGATTAGTATGAGATATTTTGAAAAGATTTGGAAAATCCTTAGAGCTTCTAAAACTACCAAACTACCAAACTTTTTTTCCATACAACTGCTAATGTTTATTCAACTGAGCCTGTCCATTCATTCATCCCAGAATTGCTAAGGAGGAGGAAAAAAGGGAAAAAAAATATGGTTGTAAAGGGATGTAGAGGGCACGAACTCATGTTTTTCTGGAGAAGCAAACTAACCTGAAGAGTTTAGTGAGAGCAGTAAAACTAAAGGGCCTTCAGTTACATGATAAGTAGTACTGCTATGTATAGAATACATTTATATATGCTGATTAATTACAGTTAAAGGCCAAAGTCAAAGGGCTTGTTGCATTTGTTTTGGCCTCTAATACAGGGACTGCCTGTGGAGATGGGGAGGATGGAGCTCTGTGATGATTCCTGTTTCCACTTTGTCTAATTCAAACCAGCCAAAATCATCATTTTATGCAGCTGCAGAAAAACATTTTTTTTTCTTTTTTTTTTTTATCATTTAAATGTATTCCAACTGCTGAAATCTGGTATGTTGCTGACATTTTCCTTACACATGGACATGATAGTCTTGGCTTGGAGACTGACAATGTCTGAAAATGTTACTCTTACCAAGTAGAGGTCTGTATACTTATATTTTTTGCTGCCTGTTTCTTCTGTAATGCAGAAGAGTGGTGATAACAAGTTAATTAAATCCTAGCCTGAGGATACAGGCTGTATATATTGATAGGTTTACAATGAAGTGTCTGCACACCACCATTTCTCTAGAAATTGCCTGTTGTTCATTTCCAGGTTATGTTTCATTTTATTGAATTACTAGGAAAAAACACAGCCCAAACTCACAGCTGAAAACAGACAAGTGTGATTGTTGAATATTTAAACACAGGACTCCCAAGACAGCATAGAAAAATTCTAGCTAGTTCATAAGGTTTTTCCTTGATTTGGGTTTTTTTAGTTTTAGAGATATCAATAATTTGCAGTGGGTTCAGAGGGGAGTCACCGCACTTATCAAAGGGTTCAAAAACGTGCCTTACCCTGAAAGACTCCAGAAGTTCAGCCAGTTTATATTGTTTGAGTGATGATTAAAAAATAAACTAGTTATCTCTAGTAATCTCCAATTAGTTCCTGATACCTAATATAGTTGCCAAAGGTTTAAAATGATTCAGTGGCTGAAATTGGGCTCCATTATTTTGTAAATTGCGCAAATGTCAGCTCAGTTAGAGCCCGTTTTTTTTTTTCTTTGTTGTCGTTGGATTATTATTTTTTTTTCAAATGTAGATAGATAGTGGTCTATTAGAAGTCATCCTGTGTCCCTTCCTTCAAGCCCTTAAGACCAGATTCTTTTCTTTTCTTTTTTGAAGTAATACATGGCCTAGAATTAGTTTGGGGAAAAACTTTGTCCCGGTCATCTTGCACGATCATAGTGATCTCTCCCATCTGTAGACTTGCTGAAATGAATGTTCACAGTCCCTAACGAGGTTCTAAATGAGCTTGGCTTAAAAACAATGGTACATAAATGCATTACTTTTCTTTATATGTCTTCTGTCTCTTTCAGCCTCTGCATACAAAAACTTAAACAGGAAAGCTTAACAACAGGACTAAGTAGTTCCCATTCTAAGGAAACCATCAAGTTTAAAATCTGAAAATTAAAAGCAAAACCAAATTTCCCAACATTTATGATGAAATCAAGAAAGCTGAAATACTATAAATATCAAGACTTTGATTGTTAAATTCAACATGGAACATTTTTAAAAGGAAAACAAGCACCAGTAAAAAAGACTGTTGACCTAACTAGTAAGCATATGTGTAACTCTAGTGCCATCTTTGAGTCCAGACTGCATGCATCTACTATAAACATAGAAGGCAAAATAAAATAGTGAATTTAATAATAATTTGCACATTTAATAATTATATTTACAGTACTCTTGATGATACTTGTAAAATATAAAGAGCTGATCTGGTTATTGATATGCTCTTATATTTTCATTCCCCCCTTCTGCATGCCCTCGTTCCCCAGTTTCTCTATTTCTTACAGTGCAAATCAATTAATGTTAAAAATAGAAAAAATTACTGATCTTTGGCATGTAAAGCCTTTGGAACTTTATTTCAGCATTCCTGTAATGTTCATATACTGAAGAAATTCAGAAAAATCCAGTGGGATGTTTGTGCTTTACAGACGAGTAAGATTATCTGTCTGACGATACAGAAAGACCTCTCTGCTCTAGGCTGTTTCCCAGCAAGGCTGGTGGTTCATTGAAACTGCAGAATGTTCTGATGCAATTGGCTCCCTTCATTTTTCCTGGAAATGACTGCTTATAATAATGTTTTGCTTTTGAAATGTTTAAGCACACATTGGGATTCTAAATCTGTCAGTGCACTCTGTTTCTTCTCCTTAAGCACAACGTGTATTCATTGCCTATAGCCACGGGATTTGCAAGGCAGTATCCTTTTAAACAATGAATAAATAATTAAGATTAAGTAAGAAGTTCTGCGATAAGTCTCTTAGCAAACAGTAGCTCGCTCTTCCATCTGCAGATTTGGTAACTGGTAATTATCGACTGTGTACAGATTTCTGACAGAAAGTAGAGAAAATGGTTCCTATTGAATTAATCAGCTGCATAATGTAGGTATATTCATAGATGAAAAAGGAAGGAAGGAAGCTACTTTTTTTTCATATTAAAAGGAAATTTTACAGTTTTGGAAAGTGCAGAATTAATCCATCCAGTTTGGACAATGCAGGCAAAAGTCCAGATATAAGAATAAATGAGTATAAGGCACTGTGTATAATAAAAATGTGTATAATTCTGCTGATGTCAGTTTTTTAGATTTTTATTTACATGGGTTATATATCACCACCAAAGTGAGTTTTCATATTTCCTATTTTCTATCTCTCTCCTATTATTTAAAATGTGATTTGGACACACTACTGTGTCAGACATCTTGCATCTATACTTCCATAGGTACACCCTGTGAAGATACTCAAATATACCTTGATATGTCTATCAATTGGTATATTTTAATCAGCTATTGTGGAATAGATTAATAATAATGAAAAATGATTGATTATTTAAAGTTTACATAGATTCAGCGCTTTTTTACTTTCTGAGATGCTAGTAGTGTTTTTAGAAGAACCTAGGAATGTGACATATAATTATAAAGTTAGGTAGTTGGAATCTGGACTAGACTTTCTGGCAACTGTCCATGCAGAACATGATTTCTGGCAATAGAATTCCCACTGGGAAAAAATGTAGGATTCTTTAGTGAATTTATGTAGAGAAGGAGATGATAAAACAAGGCTTCAGAACACTGGAATCCGATCTTGCAGATATTGAGAGTGTATAAAAGTAAAAGAAATATAGAGTAGCATCTTACCTTTTGTTAGTATGGGAATGTAGGTAGCAGTCTTAACTTCTTAAAATCCTACATTCTTTGTCCAAAGTACTTGCTGTATCTGAGTTGAAGAACCTATTCCAGTTTTATTTTTCTAAGTCTATGTCACCTCATATTTACCTATAGCTGTGGACTGTAATGACATGTTTTCTGCTATTGAGTTTACATGCGGCATTTTTTCATCTTCTTGGTAGAAGCTTATGAATACTTGGCTAAATGTGGATTTCAGAGGAATGTAGATGAAAACTGAAGCCAGTGTGAGGGTGAATGTGTTGTGGTAACATACACTCAGACAATTCTGAAATATGGGGCTTGTTGAAAAGCGAAGTATGGCTTAGCACAGTACCAGAAGTGACACACAGCAGGGTCTCATCTGGTTATGTTAGCATTGCATAAAATCTAGGAAATTCAAGAGGATGTTGATAAATACATTATCTCAACATCAACTGAAAACAACTTCTGGTTTTGAGCTTTTGCAGTCAGTCTTTGTTTATATGAGAAGGTAAACTTTACATCTGTAGCTTGTAGAAAGGGGTAAAGCCCAGGTTCTTTTCAGTATTTCAGAAATTTCTAGATGCGAGCACATCCCTTTGCATTTTAAACTGTCTTTCTATTGTATCTTCTTGTTTTTCCCTCAGGTCCTCAGAATGATGGACTTCTGTAATTTGCAGATTTTACTCTCTCATTCTCCTAGCATTCTTATTCATTAAAATGACTAATTCACTAACTAACATAAAGGACTAACCAATTTAACTGGCACTAAATTCTCCTTTTTACTGGTGCAAACTGGTGCAAATCGGATTCTTGAAGTCAATTAAATTGCAGTTGCCCCTTCCATCCCTAGGAATGCAAACAGGCAGCTGCTTAGATACATCACAGCAGGCACCTGCTCATCTGGTAGATTTTAAAAACCTTTTCCATTTCTGGAATTATTCCAGAGTTTATTGTATATTTTTGGGACTTGAATGTGCAGTACATTTCCAGAATGACTGTAAACTGTAGGAATTCATAGCTATTTAAAGGCACATTTGATGCACTATGTTTTCTCAGAAAGTGTCAAGTCTTTTGTTTAACTACCTTTTGTTGTTACCAAACAACAAAAGTTGTTTGTAGTTAGAATTTTGGATTTTAAGAAGCTCAGTGTCTGCAGCCTTTGCTTGGGAATCAAGGGTAGATAGTAAGATTCTTGTAATTTGATTGCCTTTAATAATTTTAGTTTTTGTGTGAGTAAATAATATCTCACTGTGACCTCTCGATATGAATGCATACATCATAAAGTGAAGTCATGCAGGCTTATTATTGTAGAAACAGAATAACAAAACTAAATGGGTCCTATTCCCAGCTGGATAGAAAAAAACACTCTTCTTTACTCAGTCTCTAGAGTAAATGTGCTCAGTGCAATCATTCTTTCATTCTAAGAAATTTAGAGCTAAAGAGAGACTTCTGTGCCTGAGAGGATTTTTCAAGTGTAAAAATATTATTTATTTCTATAAGCCTTAAGTCTCATAAAATCTTCACTGTAGCTCTCGCTCCGGATTTGGTATGAACTAAAATATGGCACACACAAAGAAAACTTATCTAAATGTTCTTAAAAACATAAAATTTACTTAAATTTAGGTCTACACCAGCACTTTGACAACTGCACATTTTATTCCTTTTTGCATGAAATTTACTTACTGAGAACCACTTTCTCCAGTTATCTACCCTAAATTTCATTCTCCATTTTCTATATGAGCTAGATCTTGCTTGATCTCCTTTGTGCTTATGGTTATGACAAGGCTTTTTGTACCCTATTTTGGAAATTAATTACTTCCAAAGTGTGTCTCAAGGCACAACTGGACACATGATTCCAGCTGTAGGTTATTGGGGGATAGGACACTACTGCTCTCTGCCACTTGTGCTTGCTAAGTGTTACTGTCCCCATTCAAACCAGCTGTCATAGACTTTTCTGTAAGCTCTTTCTGAAGCTGGTTTGGTTAAAGGAATCAGAACAGCATTTTCTCCCTGCAGAGTGTTTGAAAATAGAGTAGTTTTAACAGAACTAGGATGGGGTGACTGACTGTATGTGAATCTTATGTCCCATGAATCTTATGTACTGATTCTGGACAGTAGTCTCTGAGAGATGGTGGAAGAGGTGAACACGTGCCAATGGAGGTAGACTAGGGAAAGAGGATAATCTCTTTACTGGGATCAGCACAGATCCAGCTTGAGCAAAATGTCTGATTTTGCCTTCGGAAGAAAAAAAAAAAAAGTAAAAGAAGAGAGAGACAAATGATTTCTCTTGGCAATAGAAAGGAAATAGGCTTAAATAAGTTGATTTAAACCAATGAGAGCTTTTTTCTTTGTTGTCATTTCTAGTTTACTATAAATATAATCTTGTTTTCCTTGCTGAGTTTTATAATGGAGGAGTATTTCCTAGAGGATAAACCTTCATCCTATTAACACAGCTGACAGTGGAATTAAATGCATTCTACAGCTTTGCAAAACTTATCCATTGAGTTTTTTGTATTTATTAAACATCATTGAGCAAAGAGCCCAAACTTACTACCAGATAAGCAATAGATTTTCAAATTAAATACTCTTAATTATTTGAAAAGTGCTTTTGTTTTCATCTCTACTGAATGTCAGAGGAAAAGTGGCACAGGCACCTCTATGCTACATGGCACAGAGTTGTGCAGTATTCTTATCCCAAAGGTAGTTGATATATATGCCTGATTCATTGGAGTATTGCATGGAAATATTATGGATGCAAGATATTTTTGTGGCCCTGGTTCTGCAACTGAGTTGTCAAGTCCCGAATCAGAAGAATTATACTGTATTGAGGTGCAGCACAAGGTTAATATCTCTATCTTACTTTCCATCCAGAGATAGCCAGATTGCAGCTCTGCACTGTCTTCCATTTTTACAGCATATGACATAGAGCTTCTGAGAGACATGATATTTTTGTATGCCACTATTTTGCTGCTTGCTTCTTTTCTCATAGTTTGTTTTCATTGGAATTCTATTGTATAGCCTGAGGCACCATTTCTCACTTCAAACTCTGTGACAATTGAAGAGTTTTAGATGTGGCTGTTCAGCACAGCACCAAGTGCATGACACCTCCCTGCATAGAGTTAGGTTCCATTGATTTTTAATGGTCTTAAATTTTAACGCTTGCTGAACTACTGTGCTCTGCGTGGGGAGATTGAAGCCCATGTTTCAGAGTTCTATGGAACTGGCATTTACCTCTTTTAGCTTGGGCTTTTTGTGCTTTACTCCTAGTGAAGTCCTGGGGTGCATATCGCGTAAATACTTAAATGCCAATCATTCTAGGTGCTTACAAGCAGAAGCACCATGCTGGTACAAATGAATAGGCTTGTTCTGAACAGTCTCAGTTTGGGAATTTTTTCTTCCTAGTTTGATTTACATTGATATCTGTTCAAATTAGTTGAAATAGGGATATATCTACTCTTAGCTTGAAAGAAATCTGTGCACTCTGTGAAAAGAAAAGATTACTGTCTTTGAAGTGCCCAAGGTAAAATGTTGATTGGTATATGGAAAAGCAGAATGTACTGGGTAATGTACAAAAGGAGCATATTAATGTGACTACATATAGTAAATTCTACAATAACAACTGTCTTCCATCAATGGCTTTCTGATTCAGGAAGGCACTTTGAATCACCTTCCCGCTTTCTTACTTGTTGATCAAACTGCATTAAAATACCAGTGTCTGGGCATGTGCAGATAGTTATTCAAATGCATTATCCTTTTTTAGAAACTTGATATCAATAACTGCCCCATCTAAATGGCAATGGACTCTGCTTCAGGGAGGAAGTACGCTCTGTGCAGGGAGAAGAAAATATGTTACAATCAATTACTGATTTTAATAATGAAATGTCAAAATAAAGCATGAAATTTCCTCAAAAGTGTTGGGTCTGGAAAGTTACTCTCCAGCTCTCCTTTATATTGGAGAATGGGAGTTATACTAGTGAACCATGTTTGTACTTTTCCTTATATGAGTATGTTTTAAATTAAGGAAGTTACTTGAACTTTTAACATAATGCTTACATTGATTTCTTTTTAATGTTGACTTTATTTATACTAATACATGTCTCTTAGCATTTTCCTACAACTTTAAATGACAATTCATAATGTCCACCAGTATAAAAGACTGAATTTTCCAATCCTTTGTTACACCAAGCAAGTTATATTTCATAGTACTGCCTTGTGATTTGGAAATACATTGTGGGGTCATGGTCATGTTTTTGTGACTTTTTCAATTGACTTAAGTCTTTGTTCCCTACTATAATGTATTTGAGAAGTGAAGCAGGTGAACGATATGATTTAAATAAAATGTAACTGGCTTTTAAAAATCTCTCCTTAATAACAGTTCCCTCTTTCCTACCCCTGATATTAGACTGTGATACATGCATTCTGCTTGTTGCTGTTTTGGCAGTAAGAAGGATTTTTTTCTTATTATCAGATTGGCTGGTCTTTTGCAAATACCTATCAGCATCCCAGACCAGTTAGCTTACAAAATCTCTGCTATCATAAATTGGCAGATGCCTGTAAAGTAAACTACTTTTACATTTTTACAGCATTGTTATATTAGGAAATAGAGGTATATTATGGGGAAGATATTTTTTTAAGGAAGCTGGAGAATACTGTGGGCATAGTCAGGTGGAAAATTAATTTCTTTAAATCCTTTTTTGTTTTAGGTGTTAAAAACCCCACACAAATCAAATTAAAAAACCACAATCCATAACAAAAACCCCAAACCCAAACAAACATGATATTGGAGTGCAGATTGTCAGATATCTGTACAGGTATACTTAGAGAATAAAGCAGTGGCCTTAGTGCAAGATGTTGCTGTGTCGTTACTGACAAAACAGAAGAACCAAGATAGAAAATAAAATCTGATATCAGTGTTATGCAGTCCAATAGTTAATCTGCTGCTTTGAAAAATAAAAGCAATAACATAAATTTTAACTTAGAGAAGTCTGTCTGACTCTTCCTTCTGTTCTTTCCATCCCCATACTGTGGTATAGCTGCTCTTCTGGTGTTTTTGAAGTACAGGAAGGGATTTTATCAGTGCTTTCCATAACTGCAGAGTTTTTCTGTGATGGATGTTGAAGTCCATGAATATTTTCAAAAATATATCTCCTGTCAACAGGAGATATGGTTTATGTCAACTCAACTAACAAACATAAGGCACACAATATGTTGCTGAAAGTCTCAAGCTGTGTCATCAGCATTCAAAAAAAAAAAAGGTTCATGAATGTAAAATACAATTAAAAGTTCAATAATAAGTAAAAAGATAAAGTTGTCTTCGTTAATGATAGTCTAAATTAATTTTTCCTTGAATACCACACTGAGACTAATTCTACACCACTGGATTTGAAACACATTCAAGCCTTAGCGACCTTTTTTATTCTGCAACAGTGATTGCTCTGAGTAAATATGGATTTGTAAAAGAAGTGATTTAAAAGTATCTTGCAGGTCTTGCAGTCTATTTGGACTTCACTCATTTCAGGGACAAGATGACTATAGATATCCTATATGTCCCTATGGATTTCAATTCAGTTTTTATCGTTGCTCTCATTATTTTCACAATTCGGTTGCTTTGCATGTCTACAGATGGTATTTAGCATTCTTCCATGACTTAGTATATTTGATTTGATTTTTTATTTCTACAAGCTTGTGATATTCTTCTGCAGAAATAGGCTTTATCTCTTTCTCTTACAGCTTTGCTCATGGCACAATTATTTGTAGCACATATATACTGTATTTTGTGTCTCTCTTTGTCTCTCGTGTCACTTATCAATTACTGCTTGTTAAAAGTATAGATTTTTATCGTGTGGCTTAAAGCTTTGTTTAAAAGCTTTGTGATGATTACAATGATAATTACTGGCAATCAATTATTTGTGTATTGTCATATTATTTTCTGGATTGTAGATCATAGAATGGTTTGGGTTGGAAGGGACCTTTAGAGGTCACTTAGTCAATGAGCAAAGTCATCTTCAACCAGATCAGGTTGCTCAGAGTACTGCCCAGCCTGACCGTGAATATTTCCAGGGACTGGACACCTACTACCTCTCTGGACAACCTGTTGCCAGTGTTTGATCACCCTCATAAATTTTTTTTTTTCTTATTTCTATTCTAAATATACCCTTTTTTAGTTTAAAACCAATACCCCTTCTCTTATGACAAGATGTTCTCTTTCTTTTCTTGCAGTTTTTTCCTTCCCTTCTATCTTCATAATCACTAATACTTTAAGAATTCATTTACAAGCAGTATGAATGCAATACAGCTTTGAAGAATTCTGAACTTGCCGTCTTTAGTAACAGAAGCATTAGGTGTAGTCTGTGCTTTTCTGCTTACCATGTTTACTCATTGAATGCTGGAAATACTGCAAAAGTAGATCTTAGACTTCACAAATTATCTTTAAGTTTTGCTTGAATAATTTGGAGACTGGTCAAGAATATCACCTGTTTCAAATGGCATTTCCATTGCATGATTTTCACTGCGTGTTAAAAGACAAGTTTATGCACTACAAGTCAATAAATGCAGACTCTAATCAAAAGTTTTGCTTGCATAGGAAAAAAAAGCTGCTGCATGTAATAGACCCTTCTCTAAAAGATATTGAAACGTGATGAACCACAACCACTTTTTGATTAAGTAAGGCTTTTTCAATTTGACACTTTAAAAAAGCTATGAATATCGTTCAGTCATACTTTCCTATCAATGCCTTCCAAGTGGCTCTCAAAATTGAGATTACCTACTTTCTAGAATATTAGAACCAAAAAAATTCATTTCTCAAGTGATGCAAAAAGATTATAATCTTCAGCTAGCAGATATGTAAAACCCTTTTCGTGCAAGGTGTGAAATTAAGAAATAAAATCTTGTCTTTCACTGTCGTATATGATTTTATGGACTATGCTTCTGAAAATTCAACATCCTGGAGTTCTTATTTAAATAGTTATGGCCACATATTGTCCTGGACTGCTATATTTTTATATTTTTAAATCCTTCCCCTGAATTGTTTGTGTTCACATTTTAAGATCTCTAGGACAGTGTTTGCTCTGTCTTCCTAATTTTGGTTATTATTTTATTTAAAAAAAAACTTTCTTAGTCTAACTGATTTAGTCAGGGTTGCAAAGAATTTCCTATCTTCCCATATTTCTTTGTTTTAACTCTTACTGGCTATTGGACAAAGATGCACAGACTTCTCCACTTGTTCCATCTGGTTTTGCTCAAATTCTGCCTCAGATCTGATTCCCAGAGTCTACTCAGGCTGCTGCTTTGTTCTTGTGAAGGGCTTTAGCTTCACAGATTTACTTTTTTTTTTTTTCTTTTTAAAATTCTGTGTCATTAACAACAAGCCTTTTGGAAATGTTGGCATCACCATGCAAGATGTATATTGTGCTTTATCTTTCTTGTATCCTAGTCTGTCTGTCTCTGGCTGTGGATCTAATCTGTATGTTTCTTACACATCCACATCACCATGACAACTAGATGTCAGATACAGGGTACACGGTAACATTAAGTCTTCCCTCTGAAAAACCCTACTATTTACCACTCCTTATTCAGCAGCTGTTGCTTAGTTACTTGGGGTTGGGTTTTGCCATTTGACAAATGTGAGCCAGTGAAGGTTTGTTAATGCACACTATTTCAGGTAGGATATTAAGAGGCTTTTTGACCTGAGATATTTCTGCTAATCATAATGCCTCTCCTGCTTGCATGTTGCTTCCAGTGGCAGAAAAGTGTGACAATAATTTACCATTGGCTTATAATGGTAGAAAATGACTCCATCTTCTCTTTTATCTTTGATTTTTCTGTGTTATTGTCTCTGAGTATTAACTTCTCTGATGACTGCTTCAAAGCTGTGGAGCCACTGTTTTAGGTCCATTGTGAAGGGTTGGAAGTAACATCTGTTTAATGCTGTTATTCCTGTCCACTTGGGCCTGGGTACCGAGTAACCCATACAAGAATGTGTAAAGGCGCATATCCACAGTACATTGTGGAGCTTAACTGAGAGCATGAAAAGGGTAATGCAGAGTGTGGAGGTGCAGATAATGTATCCTGCTATAAGGCTCCTTGTTAGCTCATGCTTGCTGCCGTGCTAGTTCATCTCTGTGACTTCCAACACTGGAATCAGTATCTCAGTATAGTCCTGCACTGCGCTTACCTGGGTATATGTGCAAGTGGGCTCAGTGTGAACACAGGGAGGACTGTTGCCGCAAGTTTCATAAGCGTAAGTTCATACTGGGTCCTACTGACTACCTTTCTAGAAAATGTCTCAGGTTTATATATTCAAACTGAATTTTGTCCTTGCTTGCTGTAATTTGCCTGTTTTACTTTGAGGGATGTTACTTTGGAATGAGTGAACTGTAGGGGGAGAGTGTGGACTAAAAAGACAAGAATGAAGTAAGCAAAGGCAAAAGTATCACTAGACTGAGAATATGAATAAAAAGTGAGGCAATGGCAACGTCTTTTTGAATTGGAGTGAATTTACTGAACTTGAAGAGAGTACATTTTAATATACAGTCATCTGAGACTTTTTAAGTAGTTTTAGCCCAAGCATTGTTATTGCCCATACTCTCAACACCTCTGATTTGGAGGCATGTTGTGTTTGGGGTGCTTACCTGAATAGGAGTCTGAGAAGTTTTTTCAACTTAATTTTTTATTATCCTGGGGATTACCTGCTTTACCAAAGCATCCCTTAAGTGAGACAAGTTCTCACCCATTAACAATTAGCATCACTGAAAGAAAAATAAACTTTAAGCATGTCAGCACTGAGATTATGGAATCTGTCCTAAAACAGTCATAACTGCAGAACCAGTAAGGAGACAGTTAAACATACTGTACTAGTTTAATTAGTGTTGCCTCGTCCAGCTGCGTTTGGCTTTTAAAGATGTGTTGGTAACACGTGGCTTGCTTGGAAGGTCAGTCTGTAATTCAGTGGTGAAAAGTTCTTACATACACGTTATATTACAGGATAAAAATGGTATGGTATGAAATACCATTTCAACATACATATTTTTAAATTTAAGAAAAGTTCAAAATTCACTTTCTCCAAAAATGATTTCAAAATGTAATTCCTCCTTTTTGTGAGACTGAAGTGGTTCTATGTTGCCTTGTAGCTCAGTTTCCTAGCTGGAGCAGAAGTTAGTGCCCAAAGGCAGCCATTATTTATTAAATGTTTGTATCTGCAAAAAGATTCATTCTTTTTCTTTCAGCAGCAATAGGAATAAATTCCACTGAAGCAAGTTTAAGACACATCAATTAGAGCATCATTGACCTGTCCCAAAAGCAGTTGCCTTAGTCTTGTACCAAGAACAAAGAAATTTAGTCACTTTAAATGTACAAGGTACCCTTCTCCTTGTCTTTAATCTCTGCTTTTTGATTCTGGAAAAAAATTGGTTTTGAGGATTTACTGCTGCTACCTTCTGGTGTTGTGTAATCACTGTGCAATCTGAAGAAAGGTTTGAGCCTGTGAAAAAAACCCAAACCAACAAGAAGTAAAAAACTCACCATACGCCTATCATCTACAGCTGTATGTATGTGTGTATATAAACATATATACTGTACACTTAACATGTTATTGGTATTGTATGCCTAATTATTCTTTGAGAGCAGTGATTTCCACATTCTATCTGTTTCTGTGGAGAATTTCTTTTAGGCTTTTCCACATCACTAGCCTCCAGAATGTGAACTGTTTCCCTCTTTTGTGATAGTAATATACCTTTAAAAATTAAAAAAAAAAAATAATTATAATTGGTTTGTTCTCTTTTAAAGTGCTAACTTTCCTTGCTTGTATTTATTTTATTGTTTTAGTGAGCAAAAGCAAGCAGAGAATCAAGGTATGTTCTGTTATTGGCTTATAATAACAAACAAGTCAAAGAGCACTCAGGGTATCTTTTTGTGTGATATATAGTGAAAAACAAATCTCATGAATCAATACAAGATTATTTATAATGGACTGAGTTTATATTCTATTGAGGAGTTTTATTTGTTTTTTTTTGTTTTTTTTTTGGTTTATTTTACTTTATTTAAAGATTTTTCTAGACTTCATTGTCTCCATGAACTATGTTGGAAAAGCATTCTATATCTGTAAACTTAGTTGTAATTAACATAATAGTTCTGGGTTTCTGAAAACCTTTAGATTGAATATGCAAAACCAATTGATTAAATGTTTGTATGGCAAGTGTAAAAATTGTAGCTTTTGTTTAGTGTGGAGTGGAGAAGATTGAAATTTGATAAAGAATTTTAGAAGTTTTTCTAAAGGTTAATTTTGTTCATTTCATCTACTATTTTAGAATACCATAATAATTTGTCTCTCCATCCTGCTACATAACACAGACCCTCCTTTGATTTTTCTTGGATCTGTGTTGTGTGAAGAGGACAAAAGAAGGCTTGCTCTTCTGGTTAAATATTAGTATGCTTGGCTAGAATATAAACTGTTTCAAAATACTGTTTGGCTAAAAACTTACAAAGACATTTTTGCACTGTACTTTGTTTATCTAGGTGTCTTTCTTGCAGCTTTTATTTGGCACATTCCTGAAGGAGCAAATAGTGTTGAAGAATCCATAACTGATTTTGTAACATATTCATCCCCAAATGCTTTTGTGCATCTGCTCAGTGTTTTCAGTATGTTTTAATACTGGCTTCAGAGATGTTGAACCAGCTGAACATTTTCATATGTATGAGGCTTTTTCCAACTCTTTTTTTTTTGTTTGAGTAAAACTTCCATTCTACTCAAATTGTGCAAATGGCCTTTAGTGCA
The DNA here is from genome assembly GCA_013398155.1 of Pedionomus torquatus. Lineage (NCBI taxonomy): Eukaryota > Metazoa > Chordata > Aves > Charadriiformes > Pedionomidae > Pedionomus > Pedionomus torquatus. The sequence continues at coordinate 1,379,189 of VZRU01019628.1, read as the reverse complement.
AAGGAGAAATGCTACACAAGGATTATAGGGCACTACAACAGTAAGGGACCATTGATTTTGGAGGATGAGAGACAATTACTTCTCATGCTAATATATAAATGTGCTGTCGTATCTGATACTACACATTCATACAATGTTGACACACCTAGGAATGTAGCAGCAGAGATTTAATTTATTCAGTGCATTTCACATGCCTAAAACATTTCTCTCTAAAGGCTTTCATGACACCTTTTCTTATCTGCAAGAGGCACGATGTGTTGTTAAAACTAGGAGTCATTGAGCATCTTGTGTTCAAAGCATTATTTGTTGTTTCTTGTTGCACTGTGTTATGTAACTAAGTTGTGTTACCTGTTATAATTCTGTATCTCTGAATACCTCAGCAACAGGAATAAGACACTTATTGTGAAATGTTAATTTGCAGGTTTCATGGTCTTGTGTTTTAAACAGCCTTTATAAAGATTTGTGAACAGGTCTGTCCTTGAGAAATTTCCATAAGGATGACTTTTATTTCCAATGCTGTGCCTGGCCTTTGTCATATATCACTTTGACAACAGTTCTACTAAAATGATCCCATTTGGTATGTTGTATGTTAAATATTTTACAGCACAGTTGGCTTCATTTAGCAGCAGTCACGTTTACTTTCTTTTCCTCTAATTTGCAGTATGTTCCACTGGCTTTCTGTATTGTTTGTCATGACACTTTCCTGCCCTGCCACTTGCAGAGGTTTAGATTTCCTGGTTGCTGATAGCCACTGGTCCATCAGACTGTGCAAAGGTTCTTTTTGCCATGTGTCAGAACTGGCTGTTTTTTCAGTGCTCAAGACTAATTTTGCTGCGTGATGAAATAGCAGTGCAATTGGATATTTATTGGGTATTTATTCAATTTCATTAATTCCTATGTTCTGAGCAATTTTTTCCCCTTCCTACTTGGAAAACCGTTTATAGCAGTGGTTTTTCATGTTGTTTTCCCTGTCAGTCACACACACCCTGACATCCTGTTCTGTGGTGTGGTACTTTCTTACCAATTTTTCATGTTTCATAGTATTCAATTTGTATCCTGCAAAAATGTGGAAACGAGCATGTTTTCCTGAAAACACAGAAATAGATTGATATCTGTGATCATTTTAATTTATGGGGGGATCATCTGCCAGGATTACTGTTTTTTACTGTAGTTCTCCTCAGCTAAAAGCCTCTTATAAGTTGCTGGGTAGGCAATCCTGTTTTGCTAGACTGTGTTGGTGATAGATGTAACTGTCCTGTGTGCCTGGCTCCTGTGACAACAGTTTTTCCTTGGATGGACAGTAAGTAAAACCTTTGAATTTTGCTCCAAGTTCCTCATTTAATTAACAACAACAAAAAAAGGAGTAATGTTCTGTGTTCATAGATCCTGTATGAGATACATTTCATAAGCTAAGCAGGAGCCAATCAGGTCAGGAGCCAAATGGGTGATCTCAAAGGTACACTGCAGGACTTTTTTTTTTATAATTTATTAAGTGTCAAGCTCTTTGCAGAGTCAGAACTGAATCTCTGTCCCAGAATGGTGTTATTGAGAAGGTTGCAGCTCTAATTCTGGCTTTCAAATGAAGTGCAATTGAATCTCAGACCACCTTGTTCACAAATAAAAAATAAAACTACACCCAACCAAACTAGCATTCAAAAAAAACTCAAATCCACTCATGAAACTGAGCATAAAAATAAACACGTCTGGCCATACTCCAGTTCTTCTGCTGCCACTTCAAAAGAGAAGGGGAATGCCATTAAGGCAGTGTTGGAAGCTGAAACAACTAAATACCTACTCCTATGCCTTTATACAGTCTTTACCACCCCATGTACTTATAAGGAAGGGAATGTGATCTCTGACACTGGTGAATGGCTCTCAGCACATGAAACAAAATGGACAAACACCTTCTTCTGTGTCTACAGATTGCCAGATGCTTTGATCTGTGAGCTGATGCATCCACATTACCCAGTGGGGGCAGAGGGAGGGGAAGAGAAAGAAAAAAGCAAAGGCAGTTGCCAAAATTGGCATCCAGCCCCTGTTCTTGAATATGCTGGACCACCCAGAAAAGCATTCATATTAGTGTTGAGTAGTGTAATTATTAGATGGTTGGTGTGTGAGCCAGCAAAGTATGTGATTTTGTTATTCTTTAAAATATGACCAGACTAAATATGTTGTCAGTGTCATCAAAACTAAGCTAATATTGTTGCTATCTTTGAGCCAAAAGGGTGCTGGATTTTGCATTCCTTTTCCAGTGTTTGGTTCTGTAGGCTGTGCTTGCACTGCTTTATTGTATGATGGTACTGCTATGCAATCTTAGGGGCTGCCCTTGAGGTAATCTGAACATAATTTTGGATGCCAGTATCTTTAAGAGCTTTCCAGGAGAAATTAGTGATTATATTACAAAGGTAATATAATAGGAGGAAAAAGTAAGGATCATTGGTAACATTATTTTTTATTGGTAATAAAGCAGAGTATGGCAGGAAAGAGAAATATTCTGCACTTTCTTCATAGGCACTGAGTTCCCCCCAAATTTTCTATAAAGCTTGCTGGAATAATTAGAAAACAAGAGACATTGTGTATGTATTAGTTTCACAGCACAGACTTACTCTCCTCTAGATGTTTTTATGGATTCTGTGAATTAAAATACATTTTGTTCTAGTGCTAACCTTTGGCATGCTGTTGCACATCTTTCAGCTAGACACCTTGGTTGCCTTTGTTGAGACTTTAGATCTGTTTCTTCAGGTCAGCAGTATCTGTGACAGCAACTTAATTGCTACATGCATTTGTACTGTTCTTTGGCAATTTTGTTTCAGGTTCATGTTGGTGTACCTATTTGCCTGGGGGTTGGTTCTGTATTAAATATCAGTAAAAAACAGGTAGCATCTACACAAACATCAGCAGAACTAAATCACATATAATTGCAAGCCAGCTCATCTAAAAGATGAAGGAAAGGGAATATTTTAATTATATTTTAGCTGTTACTGCCAGGAAGCAGAAATTATGTTTCAAGAATTGTGACAGAAGCTATTTACATTTATTGTCTTTGAGCCCTATAATACTGTGTTTATGATTCTGCATTTGTATTTATCTTTATCATGTATTCTTTTTTCTCCCTTACCAAATTCCTGAATGTTCACAAGCATTAATTTACCACTATTGACATATAACTATTTTGAGGATGCAGGTGACATTAACCAGTAACACAAAAACTTAATACTGTTTCTAAATGAAGTAGTGGGGGCAATTTAAGCAATTTACTGCAATTACTAAAATTGGAAATTGCCCAGAACTTCAAACTTAACATAGAGGTCATTAGAAGATGAGACTGTAACATGCTAATGGGGTATATGGTCAGGAACTCAGCTGTATTTAGAATGGTGCATGTGGACAGGGAGATGCATCCACATAACAGTCATTATAAAATTCAGAATGAAGAGCTCGGGTTTGAAATCCTTCTGGCTTAAGGTGCAGTAGCCAGTAAAGACATGAGATTTCCACGTGAAGTCTGTAGGTTCGCATTCTGTACTGTGGATACATGTGAGGGTTTTTTTCCACTTCACTTTTTGTTGTATTCTAAGGGTTAAACTTAGTGTGACTTTATTTGCTGTTTTATAAAAGCATTTGACGCATAAAATATAATGGTGTATTGTAAAAAGAACAGCTGGCATAACAGATATGCACGGTGTAGGAAGGTAGTGAATTGTCACTGGGCTTCATTTTGAAGGAACCCAGTCACCACAGATCACATTTTGATGTGCCCTCTTATTTAAAATGCCTGCTTAATGCTCCTTTAAGTTAAAGAATTCATGTTAGTTTCATAGTCATTGGATTAATGTTCATAGTGATTAGTATTTGGATGATTAGTGTTGTCAGCCTAATGCAGAACATAGACTCAATGAACCACGGTCAAGGAAAATTTTTTGATTGTATTTTCATGGAGTTTTGTATCTGTAGAACAGATACATAAACACATTAAGTGTCTTTTTATATATGGACTAAAAAAAGTAATCTGATGCTGTGGTGGCACAGATATTTTAATTTTTAATTTTTTTTTTTAAATAATATGTATATTTTGTATAAGTTTTCAGAAATGCTCCTGGTAGGATTTCACATTTAGTTTAGAGTTTAACAGATGGATGACTAACGTTGTCCCATGACCTTATGGAGCTGGAGTGTATAGAATTCAAAGGAAATTAGTATTGGGCTGGGATGCAAAGTGCAGGTTCTGCTTAGCTGAGTGGCACTATAGCACAGATTCATTAGAAAAGGGAATTAAAAATTTGTGTCTACAGAGTCCAGGAGAGAAGACATCTGACGAACTGATGATATTGTAAAATACTGAGGTACAATGTCCAGTCTTGGAATGAGATCCTAATATAAATTGTTAAGAACCACTAGAGTTTGATTTAAATATAAATTAAGGTAGGACTTATTCTGTTTGATTCATTCGACTTTTCACTAATCCTGATGCCTGAATGACATATGTTTGTAGTCCTCTAGAGGCTAGAGGGAAAGGTTTCTTTTCTCCCTCTAAACAGGTTTTTCTAGAAACACTTCCAAGAAATCCCCCCTGCCAAGGCAAACAACCAACAACAAAACCAATCCTCTTAACTATGTTGCTCTTTTCAAGGGTGAATTAAACTTACTACTTTCTCTTAATATTGTAATGCTGAGTCAATAATGCCACTAAACTTTATAGTGGTTCCACAAGACTGGACTGGCAACATTTGTACAGTACTGGGAAGTTCCAGTGGATTAAGACTAGGGTTCTCGTTTTGGTCCATCTCTTCTTGTGCAATGTTTAAATGCTGAATGATGGATCAATATTTTGGGGTACTGAAATAGGAACATATTTTTACAAACTAATGATAGATCCCAGGATACACAGTCCTGACAGTTAATTTGTGATGTCTTAATCACAGCTTGTTACTGGAGTAACAGCAGACTTTGAAACAACTGGCCAATGGATTTTGCCAGCTAAGCAAAACTGAAGTACTACTATTACTGGTGACATCAATTTGTTTGATATGTGTCTGGTTGGAAAGATTTTAAATGTATATTTCATTCTCTAGAGAAACAAGTAACTATACTAGACATGTTTTAAAAACAACATCTGTTTTGTTGACCTTGCTTTTTCAGCAGTCCATTTATGTAAACCTAAATATTTAGATGAAAGCAACATTCAAAGATTTGTAGCTGAGACATTTCCCTTTTTTCTGCTGTTTTTCTTGATGAATGGAAGGAAAGATAACAATTCACCTTTTTCCCCACTCCATTAAAATCACATTCCAAGCAATCTTCTGAAATCAGTACAGCAACATTATTTTGCAAGCTAATGGAAGCATTATTTCAAAGGTTTGAGAAAATGTTACTGTCTATTCATGTATGCACATTTTAAAAAATGAAAATAATACATCTGTGATTTTAGTTCTATTTTTTTCCTTTCTATTCTGCTGACTTCACATACAGATTGAATTTGGAATACAGTATATCTTGATTGTTTCTCATCTTTCAAAATTCATAGTTTGAAGTTTATTAATTTTTTAAGACACCTTTATTTCTGATTTCTCGTGGAAATCAGAACAAAATGGAACAAAATCTGCCCCTTAAAAACATACTTGGGCAGCCTAAGAATTTAGGAATTGATAGATAGGGATGTTTTAGGCAGAAATAATTTGTTTTTAACATGTAGGATTTGCTTTATAGTTCCTTTTCCTATAGGAAATAAAAATGAAGTAATTGTGAAATCTGGGTCCAGTGTTTTCCAAATAATAATTAGTGTTATTTGTCATAAAAATGTTTTTGTATGTATATCATAATGCATTCAAGCGCAAAATAAAAGGTATTTCACTTTCTGTTCCCACATGTAAACTTTCATATACAGTGAGAATGGCTTTACCTAGTCGAAGATTAAAAAAAAAATAATGAAATATTGCTATGAGACATTCCATGCATTTAGGGAAAGTAAATGAACAAATAATCTATTATTAGAGGGACTCACTTATGTTCTTCAGAATAAGCAATAGAGTAGTTCCAGATAAGTCTAATGACCAATTTAACTTATATTAAAAATGTACCTCATGTCTCTTCTGTATTTTAACCATACTTCATTATTTAAGTGTATAATTTATATTTGAATCACTTAATTGACAAAGCAAACCAAAATATATTCTGCAGTAGTTCGTAGTCACTAGATTTTTGGGCACTGAATAAGCTGAAGATGATAGAGTTCAAGGGGTTCTATTTGGGTAAAATCCCAATTCTCTGTTTTTTCTTTGTTCCTCCCCCTCCCCCTGCTGCTCCCAGATCCAGCCATTGTAAATGGAGTTTATTGGTCAGAATCTTTAAATAAGGTGTTTGTTGATAATTTCGATCGTGACCCTTCTCTCATCTGGCAGTACTTTGGAAGTGCAAAAGGATTTTTCAGACAATATCCAGGTAAGAGGAATACAAGTTCTTACTTAAAATACAATAAAGAATGCTAAAGCTGTCAGTTTCCACTAAGTATTGTCACAAATCATGACTTCCACACATACTTGCAAGTTTGATTTTACTTTATCCAGTTTTCAGAGAGAGATTTTTCTAATCAACATTTTCAATGTTCTGAGTTTTTTCTACCAATTCTCAAATAAATTCTAACCAGACTGTGGAGCAGGAGGGGAAAACCTTTCCCATAGTACTGACCTTAGATAATGCACTTTATCGATTCATACAGTAAGACTTGATTCTAATTTATCGTTGTTTTTAGACTTCCACTTAACCTGACACCTTTACATTTAAAGGTTTTGAAAACTTGTTTCAAAGTTTACTTTCACACCAGCTGTAATAAAATGCAATTAGATTGCTTGTATTTCTAGAGAGATAGGTTGAAATATATAGTTGCCAAGTAGGTTCTGTTTAATCACATACCAAATTTACTACATAATAAACTAAAGTTAAATAAGCTGGATCCTCAGCTTTTATAACTTTGGATCAGACCCATAGATAGACCCTACTCCTTTAGCTGTTCTATGGTTTTTAAGCCCGAAGTCTTGAGTTTAATATAAGCAAGTTTATTATAAGCTTGTTTCTCTGAAAGTGACTGAAAGTAACGGCTACTATATCTGCATTATTTTTTGGTTGGAGTTCAGTTGTCAAGGTCCATCTTATTTCAAGGATAGGAAAAACCCTAGTCCTTATTTGTCTGGTTTGGGTTTTTTATTTTGCTTGGAGATGTTCTTATACTTCTTTTGACCCACAACCAGGAGACATTACCTCCTCATAGTGATGTGAGAAAAACAGGTTTATGACCTGTGAGTGAAGCAGTATAACAGGACCTGTTGAGATCAGCCACGGGTTGTAAGTGCAAGGGAGTTGGCAAACATCTCATAAAGCTTGCCAGCACCAATGGCAAAGTATCATAGTACTTTAATGACAGTAGCATGAGGAACATAGTAGGCTTGAAGAGGTTTTCAACTTACAGTAGGCTAAAAGGGAGTGAGGAAAAAAATATTGTTTCTGGTGGTCCTATTATATTATATTATTTTTTCCAGTATTTCTGATGTTAGAATACCATTGCCTGTTAGATTAAACTATGAAACTCCAATAGGTGCTGTTTAGCTCCAGTACCAGATACATTTTGAACAGGTACTATGAATATGTAATTTAATCAATTTATTTATCTTTTTTTTTTTTTTTTTTTTTTTTTTTTTTTTTTTTTTTTTTTTTTAATTTTTAAACAGGAATTAAATGGGAACCTGATGAGAACGGAGTCATTGCATTTGACTGCAGAAATAGAAAATGGTAGGCAATGATGACTAAAGTGTTTAAGAAATTTCAAAGAAAGAAAAAGTCAGTATTTTAAATAACAAGGTTTTTTGTCTTTTTTTTCGTAGGTACATCCAGGCAGCAACTTCTCCAAAAGATGTGGTAATTTTAGTAGATGTCAGTGGCAGTATGAAAGGGCTTCGCTTGACTATTGCAAAACAGACAGTTTCATCTATTTTGGATACACTTGGAGATGATGACTTCTTCAATATAATTGCTGTGAGTGTCACAGGATTTTTCTTCCTTTTCTTTTTCTTCTATCCTTTGTTGCTATCTGTCATGTTTTACACCACACAGTACGCTTGGAAAATGTGGCAGACAGGTGGTGGATACACAATGGCTTCTGAACCAACTGGACAGACACAGTCATTTTCTGATGCAAGCTTTGGCAGGTGACTGTTTTCAAATGTTTTTCTATGACTTGCAGTCTGAAACCCCTGAAACAAGTTTTTATGAGTCTGGGAGATGCAAAGAATAGTAGTCTATTTTGTAGTTTGCCTGAACTTTCTCCATTATCTTAATGTTTATCTTTGGGGTTTGTTCCCTCCCACCTTTTTCCACTCCTTGCAGTTTCTGCAATAAAGTGCAAATTGCAAAATGGTTAATATCTAAGAATTAATAGAATCAAATCGTCGCTTTTTCCTTGTGTGGGATGATAAAATAGCTCCTTGTTGCTCATGCTTTTCTCGGTGTGAATCTGAAATGTATGTGTGTGTAAATTATACAGAGGTATTACTAGTGCTCACTGACTGATAAACTAGATCATCAGTAGTTCCTGCTATTTGTGTATGGTACTCAGTTTTCCATGGTAGAGGTAAATCCATTAAAAGAGGCAAATTTTACAGCATTTGAGAGTAACGGGATTAATCATGGGGGTAAGGGTGGCTTTAACAAGTCCGAAACTGACATCAGAAGCACTATTTGCATGGGGGGTGGTGGGGAGGGGAGGGAGTAGCAATTGATAGTTTTATAAATTCTCCTTTGCTGATATTCTTTTGCTAACACTTTATAAACATATGGTTTTATCAAAATAGACCCCCCAAAATGCTTGAATTTAAGGATTTTGGTCTCTTTTTCTACAAGGGAAGTGCCCTTTGTGTACTAAAATAATGACCTTAGTGACAATAGTGCAAATCCTTGAGATTATATGGAGAATTAATTATATATGCCTGAGGTATACGTGCATTTACTGTACTTTTAAGAGATAGCAAGCAGTTAGTTCAGAATATCTTTCATATTCATCTCCTTACATGATAATTGCATAATTAGGAGAAACTCATGTAATAGAAAGACATAATTACACACTGTATCAAAAAAAAAAAAAAAATTACTGTGCTTCAAAAAAATTGTGATTAACTGTAATCTAAATAACTTTTATCAGTTGAAAGAACGTATCAGCTAAGTAATTATTTAGATACTTGACCAGGCATTTTTCAGTGTTATAATCTCTGTGTTTATCAGTAGTTGTGACAGTGACTGTGAATGATGTCAGAAGAAAAAGAAATTATTGTTATTTTTTAAAAATTAAGTTCTTTACTTTGAGAAAACTGAAAATCTCATCTATAACAACAAAAGTGAAGATGTATGCAGGTAGAATCCAAACTAATGATTTTGCCTATGTAGTACNTCATGGTTAGGTTGTTGCAAAATCTATCTGAAACTGATGGACTAGGTGATTAAATTGAAATATACCTGTTGAAATACAAGANCGTATCAGCTAAGTAATTATTTAGATACTTGACCAGGCATTTTTCAGTGTTATAATCTCTGTGTTTATCAGTAGTTGTGACAGTGACTGTGAATGATGTCAGAAGAAAAAGAAATTATTGTTATTTTTTAAAAATTAAGTTCTTTACTTTGAGAAAACTGAAAATCTCATCTATAACAACAAAAGTGAAGATGTATGCAGGTAGAATCCAAACTAATGATTTTGCCTATGTAGTACCGCAGAAATACTATGTAAAATGAAATAACTAAACTTTATATAATGAAATAACTGTACAAAAAGATTAAAAACTTTTCAATTTGCTTTTCAGGTGGTTGTTACATGTTCCAGTATTCCATATACAAAANGAAATACAAGAGCAATTTTGTGCTGCCTGTGTTTAAATTTAAATTTAAGGACAGTTCACTGATACATGAACATAGATGCTTGCAATGAGAGAAAAGTAATATTTTTTTCCAATTCACTTTGAAGTGTAATTCCAAGTCATGCATTAAATTAACAATATTATCATAAAATGAATACAAATTTTGCCGAATGCTGAAAACTTTAAAATGCTTTTATAAAAATGTAAACTGTACATCAAATTAACAAAATATTAACTGAGCCAAGAATGTTAAATTAATTTTAATGCTTTTGTCACAGCATTTTAACAAAATTAATTAAAAGAAAAATATTTTTTAATTCAAAGCACAGTAGTATACTTTCCTGGTTTTAATTTGTAGAATTTTCCATTATAAATAGTGTCTGTGTAGTCCCTTCTTTGGAGTCCTTGTAGTCATACAGAATAGATTATGGATAAACTTACTTTTCAGTCTGCCTGAATAATCAAGTTTTGTACAGCTAATAATGTAAGCAGGCTGAGAAAGGCAACCAATTGGTAAGCNTGGGAGATGCAAAGAATAGTAGTCTATTTTGTAGTTTGCCTGAACTTTCTCCATTATCTTAATGTTTATCTTTGGGGTTTGTTCCCTCCCACCTTTTTCCACTCCTTGCAGTTTCTGCAATAAAGTGCAAATTGCAAAATGGTTAATATCTAAGAATTAATAGAATCAAATCGTCGCTTTTTCCTTGTGTGGGATGATAAAATAGCTCCTTGTTGCTCATGCTTTTCTCGGTGTGAATCTGAAATGTATGTGTGTGTAAATTATACAGAGGTATTACTAGTGCTCACTGACTGATAAACTAGATCATCAGTAGTTCCTGCTATTTGTGTATGGTACTCAGTTTTCCATGGTAGAGGTAAATCCATTAAAAGAGGCAAATTTTACAGCATTTGAGAGTAACGGGATTAATCATGGGGGTAAGGGTGGCTTTAACAAGTCCGAAACTGACATCAGAAGCACTATTTGCATGGGGGGTGGTGGGGAGGGGAGGGAGTAGCAATTGATAGTTTTATAAATTCTCCTTTGCTGATATTCTTTTGCTAACACTTTATAAACATATGGTTTTATCAAAATAGACCCCCCAAAATGCTTGAATTTAAGGATTTTGGTCTCTTTTTCTACAAGGGAAGTGCCCTTTGTGTACTAAAATAATGACCTTAGTGACAATAGTGCAAATCCTTGAGATTATATGGAGAATTAATTATATATGCCTGAGGTATACGTGCATTTACTGTACTTTTAAGAGATAGCAAGCAGTTAGTTCAGAATATCTTTCATATTCATCTCCTTACATGATAATTGCATAATTAGGAGAAACTCATGTAATAGAAAGACATAATTACACACTGTATCAAAAAAAAAAAAAAAATTACTGTGCTTCAAAAAAATTGTGATTAACTGTAATCTAAATAACTTTTATCAGTTGAAAGAACGTATCAGCTAAGTAATTATTTAGATACTTGACCAGGCATTTTTCAGTGTTATAATCTCTGTGTTTATCAGTAGTTGTGACAGTGACTGTGAATGATGTCAGAAGAAAAAGAAATTATTGTTATTTTTTAAAAATTAAGTTCTTTACTTTGAGAAAACTGAAAATCTCATCTATAACAACAAAAGTGAAGATGTATGCAGGTAGAATCCAAACTAATGATTTTGCCTATGTAGTACCGCAGAAATACTATGTAAAATGAAATAACTAAACTTTATATAATGAAATAACTGTACAAAAAGATTAAAAACTTTTCNAAAACTTTTCAATTTGCTTTTCAGGTGGTTGTTACATGTTCCAGTATTCCATATACAAAAAGATGTTTAGGATTCTCATTAACTGTATTAGGACTTGGACTTTTGGTCACTACATACTAACATAGTTAAAAACTCAATTCATTCTTATGAATATGCAGTAGGATACCAAAACCCCTCCCAGACCAGAACAAAACCTAAAAGCCACTGGCATTAGTACATTAGTTGGTTTGTTTCATATCCATTTGATTTTTCACTAAATATATTTTAACTTTATATATATAATAAATTAATAAATAAATTAATAATAAATTAACACATTAAACACAAAAAGATAATGTTAAAAACTGTTTTAGATTTCATGGTTAGGTTGTTGCAAAATCTATCTGAAACTGATGGACTAGGTGATTAAATTGAAATATACCTGTTGAAATACAAGAGCAATTTTGTGCTGCCTGTGTTTAAATTTAAATTTAAGGACAGTTCACTGATACATGAACATAGATGCTTGCAATGAGAGAAAAGTAATATTTTTTTCCAATTCACTTTGAAGTGTAATTCCAAGTCATGCATTAAATTAACAATATTATCATAAAATGAATACAAATTTTGCCGAATGCTGAAAACTTTAAAATGCTTTTATAAAAATGTAAACTGTACATCAAATTAACAAAATATTAACTGAGCCAAGAATGTTAAATTAATTTTAATGCTTTTGTCACAGCATTTTAACAAAATTAATTAAAAGAAAAATATTTTTTAATTCAAAGCACAGTAGTATACTTTCCTGGTTTTAATTTGTAGAATTTTCCATTATAAATAGTGTCTGTGTAGTCCCTTCTTTGGAGTCCTTGTAGTCATACAGAATAGATTATGGATAAACTTACTTTTCAGTCTGCCTGAATAATCAAGTTTTGTACAGCTAATAATGTAAGCAGGCTGAGAAAGGCAACCAATTGGTAAGCTTTGTATGATTGCTCCAAGCAGTGGGCTGTGCTTGTGTGCCACTTGCGCATGGGAATACTGGTGGAACTTTGGAAATACTAATTCCTTTGGTTCCTTTTCTGGTTTGGCTTCACTGTCAGATCTTAGGTTGAGTCGTATCGGATGTCTGAGCATGCCTAACATAGCCTGAAATCTTATCTGTGTGCTGTTGCACAAAAAAAATGTGAATTTAATTTGTTTCCGTGGACCTTGCTCCAGACGGCTTAAATATGACAAAGCATAAATGTCAAGAATCCTAAGGTAAATGTAAACTACTTGTACAGGTGTGCTAGAACTGAATATATGTCCCATTTTCAGAATATGTATAGTATGTGATTATACAACATAGGTCAGCAGCTGCCTAACTAATTACATAGTTCCTCTAAGTTCAGATTTTAGCTCACTCATTTTATTTTTTTTCCTGTTGTGCAACGAAATAGTTAGAGTGACAAAATAATGTGAGCTAATAAAACAGATAAAGGTAACTATGTAAATAAAAGAATAATAAACGTCAATGACATCAAATGTTTAAATTACAAGAGAGATGAAGCCAACCAAAGTTCTAGAAGAGGAGCTCAGAAATGAAGGTGTATTTGTTTTTTACTTCTTTCCCTCCCTCCTTCATCAAAGCACAGGCTATTCACAGCTATCGCACAGGTATTACCTCTCTCAGCTATTGCATCGTTTTCTTTTGAAACATAAGGGGTTTTTTTGAGTGATTTTTTTCCATCTCTTAATATTTAAGTTTTTTTAAAAAGGCAAAGAAAGTATATACAATTAGCAATGAGTATAAAAATTAAAACAGTTGTACCCTTGCAAGAAGTCAAGCCATCAGAAGCTGCTGAACATTTTTATATAAAGGTTTTTCTTATTATGCTTTCATTCATATCCATAGTAGAAGAGGAACTGCTAACAAACAGAACATCTGCAGGTTATGCTTGCTATTTGTAGAACACCTTTATATAAACCACTTATTTACACACCTTGGCATAATCTGGTTTCCTCTGCCATATATAGCAGATTACTTAAAATATTTTTAATAGGAATAATCTCAAGGTGAATTAGATGCTATTTTGTCACTATTTGGCTGGGTTTCAGAAGGATGAATATCTTACATTTTCTTATGTTCATAATGACAATGAAAATTCTTTGTCCATGTGCCATCTATGAAATTGTGCTGTTTATGTGAGAATGAAAAATTTTAAACACTTTTTTTAAAAGTAGGTTGATTCTGGGGGCTGCTAGGGGACTTAAAGCATGTCTTCTGTGAAGGTGTGGGCATGCTTTACACTATACAACTGAATATCGCTAAGGGTATAGTGGGAAGCTACTGTGAATCTGGTTTATGGTGCAGCTTGCAGACACACAAGATACGTATCTGTGGGAATATGCTTATTATATGAAATTGTGCTATTTAGACGCAAGGTCTGATAGATTAGGAAGTTGTTTTCACCTATTTGCTGTTGGTGGTTAGGCACAGAAAAAAAATTGTGGTACTACAGCAGCATTAGGAAATACTGAGTTTGTTTGCATGCAGATCTCTGAAACTGAGACAGGTAGACTTTAGTATTTTGTTGCACATTGTTCAATTATAGTCTCTGTGCTTCATATCAAATAAGGATAAGTATGTATGTTAATATAATTCCCAATGACAGCTACAGAAATCAAGCTAAGAAGTTTAGCAGGAAAGTGTATTGCTTAAAGAATTTGTCAAAAAATCCTGTGAAGACAAGAAAAGGCATAGGAGTATGGGCTGGGGTACTGGTGTCTGTTACAGATTTTCTTTTTTTTTTTTTAAGTTTGGCCTATAATAAAAGATGCTGTGTAGATTTCACATTATTATTTTGCAATGACTGTCAGGAGATAGACTGGAAAGCAATCTGAAGAGAGAAACTACAGTGGAAAGTACATAATTTATCAGCTCAAGAAACTATTATGATACAGAGATGCACACAGGACATTCCCAGTGACTCTAAATTGTTCCAGAAGTCTTTGCCTTGTTTTTGCATTTTACCTTTGAAGCAATAGACCTGTCCACAGGCTCTCATATATTGGAATAACATTGATGGGAATAAAATAATTAGGGAAGCACGCAAACCTCTGTGTAAATATCTTTTGAGCATTTGTGTTTCTACACAACTAAGCAAGTTGTAAATAGTCTGTATAACCAGCAATTTTAAGTGGAGTTACTTTGAGTTTCTATTTCCTTATTGCTGAGTCCAGCACAATGACTCAAGAATAACTCGGTGTAGTTCAAATTAAACATTCTTCCCTGAGCAACAGTAATTATGAATGTGGTGAGTAGTCACTGTTAAAATCAATGATGATGACAAGCGTCCAAAGCAGAACAGGCTGCAGGGGTCTGTGGTTCGACTTGTGTGTAGAGAAAGGAGTGGTGTTAAATTGGAGAGAGTGGAAGAAATTCAGAGCTACAGGCAGACAGGGATTAAGAACTTTCAGTGACAGAGAGTCTCATCTAAGGAGTATTCTTTAATGATTCATGGTAAAGCATTTTTTTATTCCCACTGAGGTGGAAGAAGAAGGGAGTAAATGTGAATATTAATCTAATGAAATATTTTTCCTGATTATTTTTGACTTGACTTAATGCATTGTCATTCATTGTTTACTATGGATGTTCTGAGTCACTTAATGCCTATGAAAGGGTGAAACTGAGTAAAGCCTAAATGCTTATTATTTGATCAGTGATAACTTCTAGAGTAGATGAAATTAAGTTAAAACTGTGTCTATAGAAATAAATGGACTTTATGAAGGTACTGCTCTATTAATTCAACCTGTGTCAAAAGGTTTAAAAGATTTAAACAGTCAAGTCCAATTTTTAATCAAGTGACTTAAACATCCATGAGACTGCAAGAGCTAGTGACTGCCAATGAGACTGTTTCTTCTAATGTTCAGGATATTTCTGAATATAGGACCAGGATATCTAACTTACCTAGATCTTGCAAGATAAACAGAAAATTCTCTGTCACAGCTTCATAACTTAGTGTATAATAAGCTAGTCTGCTTGACTGAAATTCTGACCATAGTCAAACACGTCCAGGATTGATTCAAGCTTACAGACTTTTTGGTGTAGTCATTCCACTATTAACCTTCCAAAATGTTAGCCAGTGCCTCAAGTATTTGTGCGGACTTTTTTTATATGTAGCAAAGAAATTGGGAGTTGTGACTGTGATGTATCAAACATGACCTCTTAATACTATCCAGATTTCAACTTGAAGGGTATTTATGCCAGCTAATGTATATATTACCCATTAACTCCACCCGAGTGTTGGCATCCATTCAATTAAATGCTCCTTCTAAAAAGTATAAACCTCTGAAACATTAACAATCATGTAAAAGGAAAAAAACCAAAACACACAGCCATTTTTAAAAAATGAACTGAGTCCTTTTGTTCTTGCTTTATGTGCATGTTTCACTGTAGTTCTAAACCATTAAATTAAATTGTCTCTTTCAAAGCCTTTAATTAAATTTTTCATAATAATTTTTACTTCTCTCTATAGTATAATGAAGAACTTCACTATGTAGAGCCATGTCTGAATGGAACATTAGTTCAAGCAGACAGAGCCAACAAAGAGGTAAGGAATCAAAGTAACAAAACAGCCGAGAGATGGGACGTAGTACATAACAATGCGCTATAATCTTATCCTAGTCCAATGCATTCCATTATTAGAATTTATTAATTATTCTCCTTGTGCTATTTCAAAGGAGTCTTATGTGACTCGTTAGGAAGAAAAAGAAATAACTTCCTAGTCAGTTTCATTGGATAAACTTAATGGAAAAATACAGGAATCACTGAAAATATACTGTTAATAAAGTTTAGTAATTACGTAAAATGTTTCAGTTGCTTTAAATTGAACTATCTTTCTGTTTCTACTGAGAAAGAGATAGCATCAGTTTGAGTTCAGAATGCAAAAGTTGAAACAAAAATCTCAAAACAAATGAAAAGAAAAATTTTATGAGAATAAAACCACACAGCATTCCAAAAAGATGGGTCAAAATATAATACAGTTATTCAAGAAATTTCTGTGAAAGTGTTTGTATTAATTATATCCTACTGTCAGGATTTTGTATTTTTTTCAGAAAAAAAATACAAAAAATTATAGTGATTTCAGCAAAAGTTTTATTTGAAGGGAGATCACAATGTGAATCTGCAGCTTGAAGTTTAGTTTATTGCCTGTCATCCAATGCAGTTGGTCTGTGCAAGCATTACGGCATCACACTTCTTAGAAGGGTATGGTAAGATTGTTTATGCCATGTAAAATTATGAATTAAGTTGGGTGAAAAGTCGTGCGATTCTTGTAGTGGGAAAGGCCTATTAAAATAAGCCACTTGTGTTACTACAAAAGTTCTATCCTGCTAAAAATTCTTCTTTTCTTAAAGTGACTTGCCTATCTAAACTGTCTTGCTTGCGGCTGGAGAGGGCAATAGTCTTGTATCCTTTAGATATGTCTGCCTTTTTACTGAAGGCAAATCAGAAAAGTTTTGGCTGAACACTGCATTTTTCTTAACATTCAATGCGGTAGTTCATTTTTCCTCAAGAACTCACTGAGATGTTACAGGAAGTGGAAAACATAGCTCTGAAACTTCCAAATGTGTCTGTCTTAGGTCTTTTTATGCATACCAAGACAAAATTAATTTGATCTCATCAGTCTCAACTTTACTCCATTGTGTCATTCACATAAGTTCTTTGTATTTTGCCTATATATACACCTACAGCCTACAGGAATTCTTCATGGGCTGCTTCCTTAATATACTTGATATTCCTCATGGTTGATTTTTAGATTGTCTAAATATCATTTGGTTATTATGTGAAATGACATGAATTGTTTCTAATCATTTAGTGTTGAAGACCCTAATTTGTGAACTGTGATGCAGTCTTTCAAATGAGTGCTTTGTTGTGGATGCATCTAATTAACTATATGAAAGCTGTGCAAGTTCTAGACTTTAAAACTAAAGATTTAAATATATTGCCCAGATGTACTGTCTGGAATTAATCCTACAGTTAACCTTTCCATCACTCTGCAACTGATCGAAACGCAGATTACCATACACCCATATGTTACTTAATGTCAGATTTGTTTTAATTTAACAGATTTTCAAGTTTTTATGCCACCCAGATTTGATGCATCAGATGCTCAGATTTTATGAACAGTGCTCAATTAGTCAAAATATATAAGTACAATTTCATATTTTGTTCTTCAAAGTAAGTTTTGATATAATTTCTTTTTAGTTAATTTTCTATATATTTTTTTTTTTAAATTTTGGAATCACTTTGTGCTTTATTTTGCCTACAAATTGAACAACACATTAAAGTTTTGAAGAATAACTAATATTACCTTCTATATTTTTTTTTTGTGTTGACACATATATACATTGAATGTTCAGTTTAGAAAAGTTGAGATGTATTTTCAGAATGTTGTAAGCTATCCCTAATTTGCAAAACTTGCTTCAAATTTTGTTTATCAAAAGGATTAAATCTATAATTACATTGAGCAGCATAAATGAGGTTGAAATTAATCTGTGATCCTGAATGTAGCTTAGTAATATAAAATATGTACCATATATTTGAATTTTACCAGACTAATTTATAATTTGGCATTAGCATTAAACAGCTGCTACCTTGAAGTGTATCAATTTGCTATACACAAATTTAAAAAAGAGTGGGAAATAGTTCAGACACTATTCTGTCACTGTCTGCACTTTCTCCACAAATTACAAACATGTGGAGCTGCCTATTTTAATACTAGTTTTCTTGGGCCAAGAGGTTTTTGTATTTGAGAAACTCCATGTTACAATTTACCTACCCCAAAGGAATCGAATGACAATCTGATTTAATGTAACTCCAGATTTAAACTAACAATATTACAATATGAATTCCTCTTTTATATGTTGTTTTAATGTGTACTATATATGGGTTGAGGACATTTCTCTGTAAATGTTTCCAGATGAAATATATCATCTTCTAGATGCACAGATAGGCACAGTAACTCCAAACTAAATCAAGAACTTACCCCTACGTAAATTAGAATGACAAAAATAGACAGATGTAGTGTATAACTTCCAATGAGCTTTTATTTTGGTATGGAATTATGAGAAATTAAATAACCAGAAGACTGATTCAGCAAGATGCTGAGAGATATTGCCAATAAGAGGTGGGTAAATGCAAATTTTTCATACCAAGTTTTATTTAAGCAAATTACTTAGGTGTATATTTATCTATCCATCTCTGCCAGACCTTCAGAAAAGTTTGTTGACTGTGTTGCTTAGCTGTTAAAAAAACAAAACTGGAAAGTCTCACTGAAAACTGCTTTTTAAAAAACTGACTAGCCATTATGGACCCCCAAAGCTTACAGTTAGCCCTAGACCACTGAAATTTGGTCTGAAGTTTTCTATTGCAGCCCCAGGCAACTAATTTTCCTAACAAGAATTTGCTTTTAATCTGAGTATATTGAATTTTGAGGTCTTTATTCTGTATTGCTTTCAGGATTGTTTTCCTGAAAAAAATTCACTCTACTAGCACAACATGATAGGGAACACAAGTGGTTTGATAATCATCACCAGCAAGAAAACTTGTGATTGCCCTGGCAATGGATTTTAAATAGGATGGTGCTTAAGTGCATTTCATAGAATCATAGAATCATCCAGGCCAGAAGGGACCTCCAAAGGTCATCTAGTCCAACCTCCCTGCAGGGACACGCCCAACTAGACCAGGTTGCCCAGGGCCTTGTCGAGCCTCACCTTGAATATCTCCAGGGAAGGGGCCTCAACCACCTGCCTGGGTAACCTGTTCCAGTGCTCCACCACCCTCAGAGTAAAGACATTTTTCCTAATATCCAATATAAATCTGCTTTTCTCCAACTGAAATCCATTGCCCCTTGTCCTATCACTGCGGGCCTTCGTAAACAGACTCTCCTCAGCCTTTCTGTAGGCCCCCTTCAGGTAATGGCAGGCTATGATTAGGTGTCCTCGGAGCCTCCTTTTCTCCAGGCTGAACAGCCCCAGCTCCCTCAGCCTATCCTCGTAGCAGAGGTGCTCCAGCCCCCTGATCGTTTTCGTGGCCCTCCTCTGGACCCGCTCCATCAGGTCCATATCCCTCCTATATGGAGGACTCCAGACCTTCACACAGTACTCCAGGTGAGGTCTCACCAGAGCAGAGTAAGGCATCAGAATCACTTCTCTGGATCTGCTGGCAACACATCTTTTGAAGCAGCCCAGGATGCAATTGGCCTTCTGGGCTGCAAGCGCACACTGTCTGCTCATGTCCAGCCTCTTGTCCATCAGCACTCCCAAGTCCCTTTCTTCAGGGCTGCTTTCTAATACCTCATCCCCCAGTCTGTATTGATAGTGAGCATTGTTCCTGCCCAGGTGCAGAACCCTGCACTTGCTCTTGTTGAACTTCATGAGGTTCATCTGGGCCCAGCTCTCCATCCTGTCCCCATCCCTCTTGATGACGTCCCATCCCTCTTGTGTATCGACATTTTATAGATTTGAATACGCATTTGTCAATTGTTAGTATGTGTGGGTAAACTTCCCTGTGACACATCAGTAAACATCTCTCCCACCTCACGCATACGCCTCCTGATTGTTTGGCATTTTTTTCACTGGTTTACATGCCGATCTTGTTCATCTTCACAAATCTGGTAAAGCTTTGCCAAGTATGTCTCAGGAACATTTGGAGTTACAACATGCACAGGCGAGTGTGGGAACTAATAGTAGAAGTAGCAAAAATTTGCACTAAAACTGGATAGAAATCTGGAGGAATGTTGAACCCATTAACAATACTTTTCCATAGGAAGCTCACCCTTGTCAGACAATTAATAGTAAATATAATTTTCCAGTGTAATTGTATAAACTCTGCTACATATAATCTTTTGTGTTACTTTCTACTTTGGCATTAGTGGAAAATGCTTTGTTCATGTATGTTTAGATTTGAATGTGTGGTCCTGTAACCCTATCTAATTTGGGCTGGTTATTCCTACTCATCGTAAATGGTACCTTATTTTTGGTAATCAAGTAAGTTGTAATAAAGTGTGTCCGCACAGGGTACTAGGACTACTGTGTAGCACATTGCCTTAATGAGAAGGAAACTGAAACTTCTTTGGTTGTATTGAAGATGCTGAAAGTAGTATAAATGGGAAGTTGGGCTTAACTCAAGTAGCTAATTCAGAAGCCCTAAAATAGAAGGAAAAAACCTCCATCAAAACAGGGTGGCTTAACCAAGTAACTAGGAAGATGAGATAGGGGCTTGTTTTGGACAGATGTTTACAACAGTAAACTTGCTACCAGTCTACTTCCATCTTGTCAGTGGTAGAGAAATACAATATAAAGTCATACAGGTTTTCAAGTCTTCCAGAAAAAGAATCTGCTACAAGCCACAGCAAACTGCACTTACTGCATGATGTATCTCTATTTGTGAGGCTTTAGATGGTGTCCTCATGTTAAGACGCATTAAAACAGCCTGTGTGCCAATGAAAACTTGTGCCAAGCTGGCCACTATTGTGATTAGCTTTGTCATGATGGAAATATCCATTAGTGAAATTCTGAAAAATTTGCTATGAAAAAAAAAAGTCTATACCAAAACACGAATGCCAGATATTAGGGATTATGTTAGCTGACAACTTGTTTGCTCATTTTTGTCTATGAGATGGCATGGTTGTTACTGCATTTACCTGGCATTTGAGAATTGCAACTCGGTTTTCTGCTTTACTATATCATTACTTTCAGATGTGTTTGTTTCCTCAGATGTCAAATGAAGATGGATGTCCTTTTTTCTTCTTTCTTTTTCTTGTTCAAAAAGGGTAAAACCTTGAAGGTTATGGAGTATCCTCATATTATCATAATGGAGGGCAAAAAATTTCCCTGGCTGTTGAAAACACATGGGATTCTTAATCATTTGTTAGGAGTGTGTTCACTTCCAGAATATAAAAATTTGTTGTCTTATTTTGATTATAGATACTAGTCAGCTTTCATAATCTCAGAGAGTAAACCTTGTGAAGCTTTTAGAACAACCTGTAAGATAATCAATCATCTTTGTCGGAGACATGCACAGTGGTATTGAATGCACCCTCAGCAAGTTTGCCGATGACACCTAGCTTGGTGGTGCAATCAACATGCTGGAGGGAAGGGATACCATCCAGAGGGACCTGGACAGGCTTGAGAGGTGGGCTAATGCAAATCGCATGAAGTTCAACCAAGCCAAATGCAGGGTCCTGCACCTGGGACGTGGCAATCCCAGGCACAAATACAGGTTGGGCAGAATGGCTGGAGAGCCGCCCTGAGGAAAAGGACTTGGGAGTGCTCATGNGACCTGTTAGAATGGGTCCAGCAGAAGGCCACAAAGATGATTAGAGGGGTGGAGCACCTCTCCTATGAGGACAGGCTGAGGGAGCTGGGGCTGTTCAGCCTGGAAAAGAGAAGGCTCCAGGGAGACCTTATAACAGCCTTCCAGTATCTGAAGGGAGCTACAGGAGAGCTGGAGAGGGACTCTTTGTCAGGAAGCGTAGTGATAAGACAAGGGGTAATGGTTTGAAACTGGAAGAGGGGAGATTTAGATGGGATATTAGGAAAAAATTCTTTCCCGTGAGGGTGGTGAGACACTGGAACAGGTTTCCCAGAGAAGTTGTGGATGCCCCATCCCTGGGAGTATTTAAGGCCAGGCTTGATGGGCCTTTGAGCAGCCTGGTCTAGTGGGAGATGTCCCTGCCTATGGCAGGGGGGTTGGAACTCGATGATCTTCATGGTCCCTTCTCTTCCAACTCTACCCATTCTATGATAAGAGAGCAATAAATAATAAATAAATCCTATGATAAGAGAGCAAAAAGGAGATGCCTCAGAATTGCCTCTAAATCAGTAAATTACTCTTCAGCTTTACTATGAGCTAGATAAACTACTGTATCATTTGGACTACAAAGTTGGGAGCTTCTGCCATGAAGGAAAAAGTCAATTTTCACAGTTTTCTAGCTTTCATCTCAGAAGAGTATTTAAGTTGTCTGCAATGACCTGAAATTAGAAAGGAACATCAGATTCTCACCTGTATTCCTATAGCCCCCCTATTTTTCCTAAATGCTTCTGTGCTCCAAATTGTGATGCTTTGCAAAAATCATACATGTCATCTCCCAAGCACAGATTTGTTGAAATAAATTAACTTGAATTATTTAAATTTATTCAATATTAAACCCTAGTAAATCAAAAGTAGGAAATTGAAAAGGAAGTAACAGAATTGTTTTGCCAAACAATTTAACCCTAATCCCTGAAGTCTGACAATTTCATGTAATCATCTAACCAAGTATGGTCCAAAATCCCTACACTTGTTGATTAAGCTGTGAGGCTAGAAGAGGTAAGTACACCTGGGTATACAAAAAGCCACTTTCAATAATCTCATTATAAGAGAAACTCCAAGTTAAATCATGATAAATTGTTATAAATTTATCCTCTCGTTCAGTTATGCCAAAGCCATATACAACAGCGCTGTGATTTTAATATTCTGTATAACTGTCCCATGAAGTGAAGACCATTAAAAATCTTTCTGTGTTCCTCTTTAAGTTCTGAACTATTCCAAGTCAAATTAGGCCACCAGAATTTTAAGATGAAGCACGTGTGTTTAATACTATTTTTCATCTTTGGAAAACCAGTGTCAGTATACCCTGTTGTTCTTCAAATAGGCATATTTGTAACTATACCTAGCACAAGAACTCATTTCCTGATTCTACGTCCATCAAATGTATTTCTTGGTTCATTTCTGACTTAAAGGGTCCTAATAAACTTTACACAGTTTAAAAAGAAAAGGAGAGAACTTTGTATATATGGATTGTTATCAGATGTTAGGATCACTGGGACTTTCTGGTTTTGGCACTGGATAGTGTTTATAAACAGACAAAATCAGCAGCATGCAAGGGTACAAGACCAAGTGTATGTATCGCTGATGTTCTGGTTTGAACCCTTGTACGTATATGCCAAAGACCTTGTTCTGGCTGACATGCACAAATGGATTCGTATCCTCACACTCTTCAGTTCATGTTTTTTAGCAACTTCTAAAATGGATCATAGATACCTCCAGAGCTGAACACATTACACTCCCTTGCTGTAATAAGGCATAACTTCTCCTGTTGAGCTCTGGCCCTATAATTTTGTAATCAGACATCAGAGTCTGATTGTCATAATTGTGTGCCTAATTTGCTTTCAAAATTACCAAGATTATGCATGTCAATTAGGTATTTGAGTCCACAATTAGATATTGCACATTCTGATAATCGCACGTGGAAATCAGGCCTATGGTTGCATGCAAATGTTTGTTGGACCGATTCAAACTCTAGGAAATTCAGATACTAATTTACAGAGGTTCCAAGAGGACAGTCAAGAGAAACTGAGATGAAACAATATTATTTCTTGCATATTGATGCATCAAAAAATGTTATTTAATATGTTATTTAATATGTAAAGATTAAAAGATTCTTTTTGACTCATTAAAAGCAGGATACTCCTGCTTTCTGGAATCTATTTGATTTCTTAAAGTTATTGAAGGTATTTGTTATCTCATTCCAAAATTCACTTATTCTTTTTCTTTAAATTGATGTTTCAATGGTTAATGTCCTGCCTTGTCTTTTTTTCACCACTAGTATGTTTGAAATACACTTCTATGTTTTGCCGTGTTTTTATAAGGGATTAAATTATCAAGTGGCATTTGGAGATGCATGTGGTCAATTTGCAGAGAAATTTTGAGAGCCATACTAGTTTGAAATGTTGGTTTTCTCATGCAGAAACAATACGATTTTTTAAAAAGTGCCTTTTCTAGTAGCAAAAGGGTCACCATAGCATCACTGGCAAGGCATTGCTGTACTGACTAGACATGTGAATTAGGAAAAAATTAGTGTTTGGAGATTTGGATTTTTTAAAAAAAACAATTTTTCCCTAAAATATTGATAGATAATAATTGTGTCAATAGCTTGCCCTTTGAAGTCAGAATAAGGTACCTCTCTTTGAGGCTAAAATCCCATCTCTGTGAAAGTACAAGAGTACCTTTTGATTGTTTATAATTAAACAGCCACAGCTAGATGTAGACTGAACAATCTGAGAAAACTCTTTGTGCTGCCTGAAAAATGGACCATGGTTTCCTTTGGCAGGGATCAAATTAATGCCACATATCCAGGGCATCTGGTATGATAAAAAGGGGAACAAGGAAATTATAATTTCCATATTGCTATGTGATTTTTGGAGTGGACATATAAAGTACTGAAATTCTCAAAACAACAAAGACAAGTCAGGTAATGGAATTGATTTAAAAAACAAATCAAAAGCCCCATAAACCCCCCTCCAGACAAAGAAAGACCAAGCCACACATGCATTTTAGTTATTTTATCTTTTTTCAGAATCACCTTGTAGCAGCTGTTCACTCTGACAGCCTGGAGGCAGAAAACATTGATTTGTTAAAATTCATAGTGCATGAAATCGATTTTTAACATTTTTACTATTTTGTATCAAACATGTCACTATTAGATTTCTTCCTATATCAATGGTGTATTTTTCAGAACCTGTATATAAATAGCTATGACAAGAGGAAATATTTGTTCTCCTGACAGATCACGGGAACTGAATTAAACATTAGAAATTATACCATTTACAAGTAATTTTGGTTAATGCTGTATGTTCATACTTGATAATATATATGCATCATACTAAGCATTTCACAGTACTTCTCTCTGAAATATTCAGAGGTTTAATAAAATACTGCAGGTTTTTAATACCCCAATAATTCTAGTTTAATTATGAAGCAGTAATGTATTCCAAAGAGAAATATGATTTTTAATAAATATTTTAACATGTTTGATTTATGAAAAGGTAAGACTAGACACTTATTTTGAATACAAAAGTTAACCTTTATCAGTTTTCACAGAACTCTTTTTCAGGTTGAATCCCTATGTTAATAGAGAAGCATCTATGGTGACTGTAAACTAAGCTTAGTTCTGTGTATCTGGGAGAGATGGGCTCTGATCATAGGGCTACTTCAGCAGCCCAACGACATCTGGTCAATACACAACTTTGATGTTATGAAATTTTTTTGACATTGATAAAACAATAACAAACTGCTCGGTTTCCATGTTTTTTTAATTATTAACAAAACCTTCTGTTTAAAAATATCAGCTATAAGTAAAACTCTTTTTACAAATATGATTCCTGGAGAATTTTATAAACATGATATATTTTAGTTTTTGAAGATTGGAATTCTTCAAAAATTTTAATTTGTATGAACTTTACATATTTAAATGAAAACTGATTGTATTTTATGAGTTTCTGAAAAGCTGTAATGACTGTAACGGTCCTGTGCTGTAGTTAATCCTTTTGTATATGGACTGATGGCCATATGTATTAAAGTCACTCCACGTATTGCAGTCAGTAGTCTCTGAAGCTGACTGTTGGTCAGGTACTTTGTCTTGAAATAGCTGTAGAAAACACTGTATTGTGCTGGTGACAGTTGAAGTACCCCTTGTCTGGGAAATTGCCATCTTTGCTTCACTGCTTTCAAAGCAAAGATGTCAAGAATGTGCTAATGTGGCTTTTGACCATTTTCGACCTAAATTTCAGATATACTTTGAAATGACAAGTTGGATATAGAATAACAAGAGGTTGATGCATGTATTTAGGTATTTTGTATTCATTCATATTTTTTATTATTACTTGTAAAAAACATGAAAGGCACACTTCAAGAGACAGAAGTATTTTAATTCTTCTGCAAAGATAATTAGTTTGAATTGGTTTTCTTGCATATAATAAGACCAATGGCCTGATAAATTAAATTAATATTTTTCTCCTCCTAACTTATTGAGCAAACTTGTTAATACAGTTATGGAGACTGATATAATGCTTCACAGAAGCATTGACTCAGTCGTTATTTAACACCATGTGTCTTAATCTTCTTACAAATTCTCATATTTTAAAATGTATTTAAAATTATAATTACTAGTTTTATGATGATACTAGTATTTAGTAGTTATATGACCAGTATTAAGTTAGCTATGTTTCAGTTAAGGAAAAAACCATTCTGCATTTTAGGCATGAGGGTTTTTGTGCTATCTCTGCTTATTTAGACAAATAAGAATATGCCTTTCATCTGTTCAAAGTATTGAGCTGCAACGAACCACATTTACTAGGTCACTATGAAGTAATTGTTTTGAAAAAGCAGTAATTTTTTGTGGCTTCAGAATTGCCTAGAGGCTAAGATTTAAATTTTTCTGTTTCAATCTACTGACATTTACTAATGAAATAGGAAGTTCTCTGCCTTCCAGTGTACTATAATAATATCTTTTATTTTATATAATAACAAAAATTTTATTATTTTATTTATTTTTTATTTTTTACTTTATTTTATAATAATAACAAAAATGTTTCCATCATGGAAAATCAGGGGAGTGAATTTCTTGTTGATGTTGTATACTGTGTCCCTTTATGATAGCATGGTTCATGATGCTGTTTTTAAATACACGTTGTTCCTTGTTATAAACCTAAGTGAACTTGTTTCTCCTCTGAACTAGTGCTAACATTGTTTTGAAAATGTGTTACTTACTACTTCGTAGCTTACGTTTGCTCAAAAAAATCACAATTTAACACCCATATTACATAGTAGTCCTATATTTTTGTTGAGTGCAAAATTCATTAGATTTGGCAAACTTCTGATATATCTGGAGAAATAAGGTGTTTAGAAAGAGGAAAATATAGGATGAATTCTGCCTCTTCAACCTCTAATAACTGCTTATGATGAAGTTTTACCTCTGGTCATGGCCAGGAGGTAGGCCCATAGTTGATGAACTGAATTAAAACTTAAAAAATTGAGTGTAACTGTGACTATGCAAAATCATATGAAAGGTAGTCACACGTAGCTAGCAAATGGATAGCCCAGTCTTTCTTCTTGTTTAGAGTAGTCCTTATCAAACTCAGTATTATATTGGCATTGATAAACTGCATTTAAACCGCAATGGCATAATGATTAGGGTGGACCATGTTTCAGGGAGGGATCACAACAAAAAATAGAATCTCAAAGCTAAATTTCAGAAAGCATTATTTTTATTAAGCACTGATTCCAAAAACCTAGAAGCTGAATATTTAGAAATAATATAAAAATTACTAGATGAGGTGAAAAGAAGGTATAGCTACCCAGAAAGAGGAACACAAACAAAAAACCCAAAGGAATGTTATTTGGTTACTCGCAAACATATCTTGCTATACTTTTGCATCATTATTGTTCTAACACAACCTTAGTTTAGTGTTACTTCAAAAGTCAAAAGGATTAACCAGAAATTTCTTTAATTTCTGAATTAGTGTATGTAGTCATTTAAGATTAAAAAGTAACTATAAAGAAGAATCCAGAAATCCTTAATCATTTATATCAAGATGTATGTTGTAACAAAACACCAACAAATAAAACCTTCTTGTTCGTGTTTCAGCATTTCAGGGAACACCTTGACAAACTTTTTGCAAAGGGAATTGGAATGCTGGACATTGCTTTAAATGAAGCTTTCAACATGCTCAATGAAGTAAGTTAATGCTTTTAAGATTCATGCTGCTGACACCTTTCTTGCTATTTAGCAATTATTATAAATTTTAAAATAATAACTTAGAACTCATTCTGAAATATGACAATAGATAAATATCTATAGAACAAGAATTGCATATAATTGCATATAATCTATATGTGGGGAAGATGTAAACAAATTTAGATTTTTATATCTATATGTTTTATATTAATGTATTTTGTGTCTATATATACACCTACACTTACACCTGTGCATTAAATAAGGTTTATTTCAACAGTGATTCTACGTGTTAAAAAATCCTAGGGTAAGCTAGCTTCACACTTTAGATTGTTCTTTTTTTTTCTTTGGAAGGGCTAACATTTTAGGAATGACAGGAACTTGTATATTTGTGAACACACTTATTAGAGTAATGGTTTGACTTTTGGCATGACAGAATCTGTAATAGGAGTTATTTGAACACTTTTGTACTTCTGTAATACTCTAAGATAGAGAAAGAAATTTAAAGCTTTTTAGAGGTATTACTTTAACTATTTATCTGCCAAAAACATGAGGCTGACTTTCTGATAACATTCCTGTCAGTAATGTCTATAAACAGAAATGCAGTCTCTAGTAGATGAATGTTGTGATCATGGAGATAATGTAGTGCAGGCATCTAGTTTCCCTCCCAAACTGTGCATAAAATCAGTGTAGCATTCTTAGTTGTCCAAGAAATTGTCCTTCACAGGATAGATATTTTAATTAAAATCAGACCCATTGTCTTCACCTGAAATGGCTTTCCTCAGTGGTGCACATCATTCTTAGTGGTTATCGTGCAATAATTTTATGTAGTCTATTTCAGAGATTTTTTTTTTGACATTTCTGGTAAGGATAAAATATACTGTCGTGCTACATATTCCAGCAAAGAACAATTTTAGCCATATTTTGATTCAGCTGACTATATAATTTCCTGGGAGTGTATCTTGGGAAAAGCAAGGAAAGAAAGGAGAAAACTGAACAACAGTAGGTAGTAAAGAATGAAAATTAGTAGGAGGAAGCAAACCAGTCAAAATAAAATGTGCCATCAGATATGTCTCATGATACTATTAATGAAAACTCCAGATAGAGTGGTAGCACTAAACCCATTTCTTTACACCACCTGTTAATATCAGTTCAGATATAGGATTTCTGTAAAGGAGAGTGTTAGCTTAATTTTTTTTTTAATAACTAATTATAAGCATATTTCTTCTCCAGGATCTCTAAACCATTGAGCACTTGTAAAATTGTAAGGTGCTGTATCACAAAGCTAATTTCAGCTAATTAAGCAAGATACATGTTGCAAAAGCAATTCTGAAGTGCTAAAACCCCAAACATGTCAAAGGCCAGAGCAGATACTGAGGGGGAAAATGTGTGGTATTTCACTTAACCTCAATACTGAGGAAAGCAGGAAACTGGTTAAAAAACCCCAAACACTCATTTATGTCCAAGTGCCAAGATCCCCAAGGTGAAATACTAACAATCAGTAATCCAGGAGCCCTAAATAAAACTTACATTATTATCCCAGAACATTCCCTTTCTAAGACCTGGAATATTAGCTGTAAAGTTATTTCAAAATGATGCTATGTGTAATCCCCATCTAGCATTTTCTAAGGCAAATAAGTTAATATTTCTATTTCTGTGGATTCTTTCAGAATGTTCCATCTTGCCCAAACTTCATTTTTTTTAATAGGAAGCCAAACCCTTGCTCTTTGCATCTTATTACCCTTTAAATAACATTAGTGAGTCTGCAAAAGTGACTAAACACCTTCCAACAGGACCAATTTTTGGTCAGGGGTTGGATGTTACAAGTAAGCACTGTCAGCCTATCAAAATATGCCCTGTAGCTTACTTCTGAAATTTAGCAGCTGAAGGTGTTTCCAGCAAAGCTTCTCTTTATTAAAAAAGAAAAAAAAAAAGAAAAGATTATGCATGTATTCTTTTGAGAAACTAAATCATTTAAGAGATAAGTTGATCCTGATTTAGAATGCCTATGTGTAGAGGAAGATATTTTTTGTTTTGTTTTAAAATCTGTGAGGCAACTGAAGTTATATAATGTGATATATGAAGTTATGAATGTGATATAAAAATCTCATTGGATGAACTGATAGTTTTGAGAGTAGAAAACGCACATCACATGGACTGAATTGTACCTGTGGTAAGTGAGGTCTGTAAGGTCATGATGGAACATGCTTATGTGTATGTTCAGATCTATTCAATGAGGAGTAATGACTGTTTATATTTATATTATAAAAGGGAGTACAATGGCTGCAAACATTATTGCATAAATAATTCCAGAATTGACAGCATAAAAATCTTTTCCATTATATGCAGGCATATTGGCAAAGTCTCTGGCAGGTTCTATTAAGCAGCTAGGCCAGAGAAAGAGCTACTCAATCTCTCTTTATAAGAGTACAGCTAACCATTTTCTACTTTGTCTACAGCATGTGACGTTTATGTGCCAGAACTCTATTCTTGTGAATTACAGGTTAGCTAAGGATGTCTCGTCTACATATGAAAAATAAAAGGGGGAGTGCAGGATGGAAGGTGATTTAAAAAAAAAAAAAGAGAGAGAGAAAAAGCTTTGTTTTACACAAACAGTCTATTAAGATTCTGGTTGGATTTTAGATTGGTTTGGGGTTATGCTAATTAAAGCCAGTTAATGTCTTGCAATTACCTTTTAGCATTTGCCTAGGTTGTTAAGATGGTTGATACCGATGTCTTTTTGAAAATACACATGTAAAAATCCACTTCCAAATTCTTTCCAGTCATCAATTTATGCAGTGTTCATTATACAATGTAAGAATATAGAAGTGCTTGATTCAGTAGTTAGGCACCTACTATGTCATGTGACAACTCCAATTATCTCTTTTGGTGTCAAATGTGGTCTTTGCAGTGATTACCTTTAAAAAATCATAGCCAATTAAATAAATTCTGTGACATTTCAAAGACTGTTAATCACAACCAAATGCTGTAAATGTCAGGATGCATTGAAAATTTTGCTGCTAACTGATGAATCACTGAGTTAATTGTAGTTCATCATAAGGCCCTTGTCATTGTTATTATTATGGAAAACACTTTCATCACTCTTGCTATTCAATAAAATTAAAGTTCTAGACAAATATGAGAAGATATTACTCATCAGAGCATTTGAATTTAATCTCATTCTTCAAAATATTCAAGCAGATAACTATGTAGAATAATGCAGATGCATACAGAATGATGATTTAAAAAAAAATATATGAAGGCATTTCACCTGCATTAATTTCCCTTTTAATTTAACTTCCTTTGTTTCCTTCAAAATACATTGTCCATATCAAGAATATATTCCTTGACAAAAAAACCCTTCATCTTTATGAGAAAATACTGTATACGATCATACTAATAAAGGAATTCCACTTTAATAATTCTGAGTCTTATTAAGACTGGAAAAACTGTCATGAATGAAGAATTTTAAGGGTGGAATGCCTTGCAGATATCACAGATAGGAGTTTTCACACAGGCAGTAACCAGAATATAGGTAACTGTAAGCGCACATTAGTTTCCCATTAAGTAACATGTTAACAAGTTTCTATTACTGTTCACTGAGGTTCCTGTTTGATCAAAAGGAAAATTTTCTGAAGGAGAGCTGCAGATGACATAAATGGTTGTTGAATAGCACTTGTGGATGCGATTACTCAGATATAAAAATATGAAGGCAGAAGAAAAGAAGACAGAGTACTGCTATAACCCACCGTCCACTCCCTTTGCTACTGCAGACATAACTACAAAGGATGTTTTCAGAAGTTAAAAACTTTTTCTAGCAACCAGGGTTTTACAGGGTGGGTATACTGCAGAGCTTAAAAGCAGAGGCCAAATTAAACCAGAATATGCTGCATAAATTTTGTTGAATCCAGAAGCAGTCAGAGTCACTGCAAGATAATTTACCTTTAAATTTAAATACTGTTTATCAAGTGGGACCACCCTTTTTTGGGGCACTGTTCAGCACAGGTAGGTGGGTGAAGTGGGACAAGGTAACCATTGTTTGGCTTTCTCAGTATCAAGAGAAAGGTAGTAGGATGAGGCCTTGTCTGACCTCAAAGTTGGTAAAGGACCTGAAAAGTACATAGGAGATCAAAAGGAGGTTGTTCTTTCATTAACTTGTACTCAAATGCTAGCCCAATATATAGAGTTGTGTATAATGCCTCAGCTTACTGATCTTTTCACAGATTTATTTTTTTTAGCATTTGTACAGAGTAATTAAAAATCAAATAATTTTCCAACTTTGCCTTTTTTTTTTTTTTGCTAAAAGCTGGATGTTTAACCTAAGTTCCTTGGATATTTAAAGCTATGCACATTCAAATAAGAACCTATTTCTCAATAAGAGTAAGGGGAGACACATAGATTCAAAATTAAGGCACCAACTCCAGAATCAGAAGATCAAAGCTTATGTTAACACTCACTCCAGTTTACTTGCTCTTTGACCAGGAGAAAATTCTCTGTACAATGATGAAACTTTTCTTGTGTACTCCAAAGGATATGTTGATTGCTGTCTAGTACCTGTGCTCAATTATTGCTGTTCAGCAGCTTGATTTCCTTATATCTATTCATTTTGAGTAATAGGAGAATCTGAGAATATATAAATATTAACTTGGTTCTGTCAGATAAAAATTTTATGAAAAATAACATGGAATATTATGCTGAGTGAATGTGAATGCCATATGAATAATCATATGCCTCTCCAAGTGGTGTATCATCTGTACTTTGCAGAAAAATTATCAGTCATTTCTTTTTCTTGAGTAGCTTGTACTTTTAAAATTCTGTTTAAATCAAAGCAAACCCTATGTAGATGCATCAATATATATCAGCTATCTAATACAAGGGACTACACTTTTAATTTGGGGAAGTGCTACATTTATCTATGTTTCTTATTTTTCAAGCTGATAAAATGGGGATATATAGTGAATCAGAATTCTGTTACACAACTGAAGTTACAATTCAGTAAGAACATAATATCGGTGATAAAATGTTTTCAACCTGAGACTTCTTTTAGCACTTCTAAGCATGCTAGAGTTTTGACAAGATCCATGTTTGTCCAATGTGATCCTATCTATCTTCATCTAACAGGAATGTGCTGTAACTAAATTAATGTTTCCTTTTACAGTTCAATCACACAGGACAAGGAAGTATTTGCAGCCAAGCCATAATGTTGATTACTGATGGAGCTGTGGACACATATGATACAATATTTGCAAAATATAATTGGCCAGAAAGAAAAGTAAGTGTGTTATCACCTTTATGTGATAAATAACCCAAAGCTATATCCAATATGAAGTATATGCCTATAGAAAAGTCAGTAACAATCTTTCTAATGATCTGAAAATTACTTTTGGTAACTGGATGTTTCACTAATGACAAAAGTGATGCTTATGTGATATTACTTAAGGATAGAGGTAGCCTTTTGCTGTAGTAATGATCTTAGGATAACAAGATATTAAGGAAATATTTGCCTCCAGGATATATTTTTGACCATTATATAATGCTTCCCCTGTGAGACATTGTTAAGCATGGAAAAACTTTCCTCTTCTTCGTCCCCAAATGCTCATTAATAATTCAGTGGTTTTTGAAGCTAAATAGTGTATTCCATACAGTGAATGATTTACTATGATGGAGAATGAACAGATGTAGTTCTCAGGTTTTCAAATGTCTTTATTCGGCAGAGTGAGGGATAGAGTTGGCAACTGGTGAGAATTTATTAAAAATTTATTTAGTTCTATCTATTCATTTAAAGAAATTTGCCCAGGATTAAATTACCTTGCTATAGAACACATGGATGATCTGCTGTAGTGCAGAAATGCCTTGAATTTTTCTGTTGAGAAAGTTCTAGTAGGCCTTGTATTTGCATGTGAAATAATTTCCTTCTACGCTTTTTATCTTCTGCTAAAGCAAGTTTTGGGACTATTTTAGGCAATTCTTGTAGTCTGAGATACCTGCCATGTTATACGCCTGTGGAAGCAACCACCTCACTATTCAAAGTTTAATTTCAGCAAGTAATTGATTAACATGACTGTGCTGTGTGGGGTTTCAGTAGTCTGTGGAAAAAAATAGTAGTTCTTTGTCATGTTCCTCTCATTTATAAAATTGCAGTTTTTTTCTGTTCTCTCTATTCTTGTTTACCTGAACTAAACCTCATCTATTAGCAATCAGTGAGCAAAAGAAATGGGAAATTGGTGATTTTTTTTTTTAAATGATCTTCTGAAAATGTTATGTCAATTACTGTTATTTTGTGTAGCAAAAATGACATACAGCTATTCTACTTTCTGTTGCTTAAGAGGTTTTTATTCAGAGAACGTAGAGTAATAATTAACTGCAATCTGAAAATCTATTTCTCTCTTCAGACACCTTGCTCACTCCTTTTACGTAACTTCTTTCTCTAAAAGAAGTAAGTTCATACTTTTTGTAATTTTACCAGGACATGCCAGGAAGTCTGTCATCTTTAACAGGATGCAAGGATGCATCAGTATGTGCGTATTCTGAGGAGAGCTGTAATACTTTTTTGAGTGAATTGATGTTAGATTTTGTGTGGAGGAAAGGATGAGGAAGTTTGATATTATTTAATGCATTAAGATGTAAACCAAAACATTGTGAAAGAAGTTCCATTGGATGTCAGCATTTGTCCATTTTGGTGTTTGTTGTACTTTGTTGGGTCACAATTCCAATCTCAATTGGAAATGGCAATATTGCTGAAATATAGCAGAAATATTTGTTTCTACTCTGTGACATACAAGGAGTACCTGCTTGAAATGTGATGATCAACTAGTTACAAGTCAGAGGGGAATACATGACCTTTGATCTGTGTCTCTCTACTTTTCTTCCATGCATTTCACGGGATTGAAATTGTTGATTGAGATTGTTGATACTATTTACAATAAAATATCTCCTGCCTTTTCTTATTCTGTATTTACTGTTGACAATGCCTGATTCTTCAGGCATAAAGCTTTAAGTGATATTTCCGTTGACTAATAAGATATTTGGAAAGCAAGAGCTTTGTAAAATATATTTGTCTGTTGAAATTCCTGAATAATTCAGGAAACACTAACATATATGGTAGCTTGTTTTTTCAATATTTAAATATTAAAAATGGAACCTGTTTTTATTAGACAGGTCATAAACTAAGGTTTTTTTTTTTCTTGAAAAGTGGTGTAGCTCCTTACTATGATATGGCTTAAGTCTTCTGTCAGTTGATTGTGCTTATATAAATGCATGGTAATAATATAGTCTCAGTATATCTCTTAATTCTTTCTTTGTATTCACACTTATTTCTAAATGTTTTCTGAGAGAAACAAGACAACTATAACCTGATTCTGAAATCATTATTTTGATGGTTGCTTTTTCAGATCACAGATGTTTATGAACAACAGACAACATTTTTGCCTTTTTTTTTTTTTTTTTGAGTGATTCCTGGATGATTGCATACACTTTTATCCTTACAAAAATGGTCTGAGAAGTATTCATTTCAGCTGCAGCCTTTAATATTTACTCAATACTTTAGCCAGTTAAATCTTGTAATGGTTCAAAATTTCCAGTTGATGTATGAAAAATGTTCATTAAATTTAAACAAATTAGAGAATATGAAGAATATGGCTGAATCTAAATTACTTTTGAAATTTCAATCAATAATTCTGGCACCTTACCACTCCCACTAATTTTGTTTCCCTTTGAGTTTTGATGTGATTGAGTGAAGAACATTTTGCTTTATCTAGCAGACACTGATGTCTAAGGAGATTTACAGAATCTCTCAGAAGGATCTGCCTCTGATGTCTGGTATTTTCTTATACGATGAATTAGTTCCCCTCAAGAATGGGAAGACACCATGGCGAAACTGTCTCCATAATATGAAATCAGTAAGAAAAGAGTTCTCTTAAAGTCAGCTAAATTTTCACAAACCTGTGTGCTATATATATTTCACATGGGAATCACCAGCTGTATCTGAGATAACAATACTTAGCACACTTGTTGCAATAAGCAGCAAGACAGGTTTCACTTTGGGTATACTTCAGCAAAGGCAAAGCATAAAGAATCTTACCTTATTTAGCAAGGATGTGGTGTAGAGTAGCTATTACTTAATGCGCTGTATTCTACTCCACTTTATAAAATATTTAGTGCATTATACAGGTTTCTAAATTGTAGAAAATGCATAGAAAAGAAAATCAAATCAGCTTGTGCTCTTTTCAGCCTGCAATAAAAATTTCCATATGTATGGTTTAATGCATTGGAGCTTTCAACATTCTTTGTTGGTTTTGCTCTTCTGGAAAGAAAGAATTCTTGAAAATGCAATATTCTACATATTCACATTGTCAGTGTGCCTTAAAATTATGCATGTGGTGTACTTCAAGGTCCCCGCTTCTGGACTACACCATCTTCCATCCAAGGCCATTTTCTATGTATCAGTGAATCATGCTTTTGAACTGCTAAGCAGGTTTTTTTAATCGCATTTCTTTGTTCTCTGTTCATCTTTATATTGCCTTACCATCTTTCTCAAAATGTATATTTTTCCTCCATTTTCAATGCTGTTGTGGACAGCGATAGCCAAAGTGTTAGCTCTGAGATTCTTAAATTTCTCTGAGCCTCAATTACTGTGTCAGCAAAGTACCCATTTCGGTCATGTTTTAACTAGTGTTAGGTAATATTAAATATGTCTTCATTAGTTCAAGCAGAAACATCATGTTCTTTTATAAAAAGGTACATAATAGTCTTTTTTTCATATAACTTTGAAGATTTTGCCAGTTTGTCAGTGACAATATCTAAAACTAGAGTGAAAAAATTTACTGTCACCATGTATGTAACAATTCCTATTTTCTTAAAAATTCATATTTTCTTTTTTCCAAGCCATGTATATTGTAAACAAGGATGAAATATTACATATCATTGTAGATGTATTCTGGCCTGGTAACTGGTTAAAAAGTTGCTTCTTTCTGATAATGTATTGGATAGGAATTGTGTTCTGAAACAGAATACCATGGCTACAGTTAAATCCCCAAATCATCTTAAATAAATTAACTGAGTTGGGGGCAGGGGAGGAATATCAGCCTGGTTTTGTGTGTATGATAGAGAATTATGACCATCAAATTACTATTCAAAATTATCTTCGGGACTTTTTCCTTGAAAGAAGGGACACTTTCATTTTGCTGTTTCTTTTACGCATCCCTATCTCCCTCACAAAAAAAATCCAATTCCCCATATTTTCTTAATAACTTCTACTGCTTAAAATGTAAATCCAGATACTATTTTTGTAACACACTATGTTTTATTTGTATGACTAAGGACCTGTCCTAGTTTCAGTTCAGAAAGGGTTAATTTTCTTCCTAGTAGATAGTATAGTGTTGTATTTTGGATGGGATCCAAGTTGTTAATGTCTATTTCCTTCTTTTTATGAGTCCATACATGCCTCTTGCACCTTAAGGAGCTAGATTCTCATACATTATGAACGAGTTTATACTAGTACATAACTTTTGTCATTCATAAAACTTACGTTCATGTTTTTCAACTTTTTGAACTTCATTCATGACAGCTCTGCCACATGAAGTATCAAGAAGAGAGCAATTAATCTGAAAGAGTAATTCCATCTACACTTTTTTTATACATCTATACTTTTTTTTTTTTAAGGTCCTCTCAAAATAACTTTTTGATGTCACACTTTGATTGTATATTATTGCTTCCTATTACATCTAAATGCACTACTAGGAACCATGCAAAATATTGCACTGACATATTTCATTGGGTACCTTATTCTAATCTAAAAGCATGAAGAGATGTTGTTGTGGGGCGAGGGTGGCCAGGCAAATGGGCACGAGTACAGGAAAAGATAGCCCTTCCAGTTTTCTCCCAGAAAGTAAGTAGTACCACTAATTGTCTCTTCTTAAATAACCCAATCCTACTTTCTCTCTATTGGAAAGTTCCAGGAAGTAACTCATGGAAAGTTCCAGGAAGATTAAACTTGTAAATGTTGCTGAAACAGCACATATAAAAATGAAATTACAATGAGATCAGTGGTATCAGAGTGACAAGAGCTGTTATGGTCTCTGTTGAAAGTGATTTTAGTCACTAATTAATAAACTTGGAAATTATAGTAAATAATATAGTAAATCTTCGTATAAATGCATGAGGAAACACTTTGAAATCCTAGTGATTCGCCAACAACTCCATGAAGTCTTGTGATCTTTTTTTCTCTACTGGCTAAAATGACCAAGTGCCTGCATATTTTTAGCATTGGTCTTTCTCTCTCCTCCTTTTTCCCTATTGTTTTTATGCGGCTGTCAAGCTCTACACTTCTATAAAGCCCATCTCCTCATTGTTTTGGAGAAGCCCTAAAACAGTTCTTCCATGACTATGATTCAGGGCAGAGTCTAAAATACCATTGAGATCAAGGGGAAATAGGTACATAATCAAATATATCAGCAAATATTTTTATGGAATTTCAGTTTGTATACAGTCTTCTAGTATTCCTTTTCCATACAGGCTGACGCAGTACTCCCAAGTGGTCAACAAGGATATCATCTTTATGAGCTGTTGGGACTTGGTATATCCAGAAATGGATGTTCTGCTCCTTTAGCATGAGAGCTCTTCACTCGGTGATATTGTGCTGCATGCAATATTTGAAAACAAAAAAGAATTATTGAATTCATGGAACTATATCCTTCCCTTTGGGCCTGTCCTTTGATCCTGAAAAGCATTTTCTTTCATAATTACCTGAAATAGCTATATCCTATGGTAGACATATTAGAAGAAACGATCACTCACAACTTAGGTAAAGTGAAAATGAGACCAAAATTCCACCTAAAAATTTCTTCATTTTCTAGAATCAAATCCAGGTAGATGGGCCAGAATTGCATTTTATCTTGCATTTTATCTCTATTGATAAGAAGGTAGGACGATTGTACTCTAGAATTCATGCTTTCCTTTTATTTTTTTTTCCTTTTAAAATCTAAATTAAAAGTACCTCGTATTCACTTAGATCATTCATTATTCTTCATCCTTTCACTTACAGGGCAAGTAACAGGAAATAAAACTTCATCTGTTTGTCTGCTATTATTCTGAGGGCTCTGGGGAGAGTTGATTTTGTACGGGAGAGAAGTATTTTCTTTCTGCTTATGAACCATTACAACAAGGCAGAGATTTAAGATGTTTTCTGACAGTGCTAAGACTTTAAGTGGGGTGAACATAAAGAATAACTGCAATAACATCTTCATTCCTACTGGTAAGTGATTATGACCAAACAGCTACTGCTGCCTATGTCTGAACAGAACTGTTGAAATTACAAGATCAACAGTTCCATGACTTTTAAGTATTTATTCCTGTTTTTGCATCTACCTTATATGAAAAATTTCAGTCTGGAAGGTCTCTAGATCTACATACTTAAAATTATAATCAAATCCAGAGATTAGCACCTCTAAATTTGCTGTATTTAGATTTGATTTCATAATAATATCCTGTATTTTCAGACAATAATAATCAGTTTGTAACTCCTTAGCTATGGGGGAATTTAATGTGTATTTTTACAGGATTGAAACTTATGGTGCATTTAGCAATATAAGGCATTATGCTTTCTTAAATACTTAAGGAAATACTTAGTCATTACTGGTTACTTCTGGTGACTTAGTCACTAAAGATCTTTATCGCAATCTGCTTATTTATATTAGAGATCTGTGAAATAAATATTTAACTGTAATAATTTGGCTTTTTACTAGACATATATTTGATGAGTTTAAAGATGATCAACAATCTATTGGCTTCAGCTGCTGTATATGAAATGAAAGTCTGAGCTTTAGGTATATGTAAAATTACCCAACCATTTAAATTCTGCAGGGAAGAATTCTTTCCTGACCCTCCTTTAATAAAGGAAGATGAAAACATGACATGACATGATTTTGTTTCCTTTGTCTGAAAACTATCCTAAAGACAAACACAAAATCAAGGGAATAATGAAAAAACAGGCTACCAAAAAAATGGGTATCTGCACTGCGGCATTGCATTGATGTCAAATCATCTTTGTCTTCATGTCTGCTATCCACAAGGTTACAAACCATCCTGCAGATTTTTAACTAAGTCTCTGAAGCTTAGGAACCTGCTGATACTGGCAACATGGAACATTAGTACAGCAAATTGAACGTCTTGAGTACATTGTTGGCTTGATGCTATGAAACTGATATTTTTTCTAAAAAGAAGTACTTTAAAGGAGGATATTATTACAGCTACACAAATCATGTGCTTTATTACTGATAATCTCAAGAATAAAGGAAGGTCCAGGCACATTATAAGTCTTTCAAGCTATGATATAACTGACATTAATTAGCTATCTTTGTAGGCACCCTAGCAGTATGATGAAAGATGGGGTACGAGATCAAACAGAAGTTCTTGATTTGAGGATGAAGAGAAACAAATCCTCACAGAAATGCTATAGTCCTAGCTGCCTGACACATCTGCAATTTAAAAAAAAAATAAAAAAAATTTAAAATATCCTGTTTTCTATATTTCTCTCCCTTGTAAAGAGAAAAAGAGGCAAGTAGGTTTCTGTTTCAGTTAATGCTTTTTTTTTTTTTTTTTTTTCCTTCCTGGTAACAACTACTAGAATGCTGTCTGTGAATTGGTAACTAGTACGTCTACTTGTATTCTTTAATTTGACACTCAAAGTAGTAGAATTCTTTTCTGGGCTACTGTCAATTTAATTTGCCATAAATAAGCTTTCTGCAGTGCTTAAAACTAAAAAGTGGGAAGATGTTTTTTGTGAAGATAAGGGTAATTGAATCTTCTCTTCGGGGTATATGTGGATTGCCAGAGTAAGGATTACTGTCTCTGTATACAGTATATTCTGTATACTGTAACTCTATACAGAGTTATATTGGCTAGAATCATATAGTGGCTAATGCTTTCAGATTTTTTAAGAATTTTAGTTGGGATGATCAAGCAATTTAGATCATGATACAACATGTAAATGTATCCAAAGTGCTGTTCCCCTGTTAGTGTTTGTCATTTAATCCGAAATAGGTAAAACAGTAAATTAACTAGGAGTCATACCAAGTACCTTATAAACAGCAGGCAGTCAAAATGGACAATAATCCACAATCAAACAGATTGTCCAGAGCTATTTTTGGGAACTCATGGTTATCAATAACACAAAACCCATTACTTTTGTTTGTAGAAAAGAAGTTAATTTTAATGTAGTGTATGTGGATATAAGTAGTTCCAAAACTTAAGATAAAATATGTGTACATAAAATGTGCCTAGATGACAACAAGCAATTGCTATTTGTATCTGGCATAAACTCCACATCACTGAAATATGTGGCTGAAAGCCACTATTAACAAGAGAGACCACAGTATTGTAAGTAAATATCATAAGAACCTGATATCTTCATATCTTATGGATTCTGTTTACTAATCCACAAAATGAATATAATGAAATCTGATTGGATATTTGAAGTACTGTAAGTCTTAGTATTTTAAAGAATTATTGTTGTAGAAGTATTATGCCAGAAGCAAGACAGATAAAGTAGGCACAGTAATTGCACAAATATGCCCATTTCTTTCTGTGGACTATGTCTGTTCTTGAGGTAGTGTTTTTTTGTCATCCACCTAAGATCATTCACTTCTTGAAGTTCTCCAACAGCATGATAAAAACTGTATTTTACTTCTGTGGTTTAAACTGAACAATATTGCAGTTATACTGAAAGCCAGGATACAGTTCGTAATCTGCTTGTTTTTAATTCTCTTTTTAATATGTGCATCTTCTTACTTAAATACGACAGGCGGAAAAGAGATCTTGAAGGCTGTCAGAGCTGTTCAATTATATAGATAGATCAATAGATCTTATGAAGAGTAATTGAAGGAACTGGGATTGTTTAGTTTGAGGAAGAGGAGGCTGAAGGGAGACCTTATCACTCTCTACAACTACTTGAAAGGACATTCTAGAGAGGTTGGTCTCTTCTCACAGGTAATTAGTGATAGAATGAGGGGAAATGGCTTCAAGCTGAAACAGGCTATGTTTAGGCTGAACATTAGGAAAGAATTTTTCACAGAAAGCGTGGTCAGACACTGGAATAGGCTGCCCAGGGAGGTGGTCGAGTTACCATCCCTCAATGTGTTTAAGAGTTGTTTAGATGTGGTGTTGGGGTATATGGTGTAGGGGAGAACTTTGTAGAGTGGGACTGATGGTTGGACTCGATGATCCAAGGGTCTTTTCCAACCCGAATGATTCTATGATTTTAGATGAGCATCTACAATATCTCTGAAATACCAAGAATGTTGTTAATTGTGAGTAATCCGCCAGTAAAAAGGTGACCATACCTGCAAATATGAAACCGATTTGGTTGCATTTGACAATAGAGAGATAACACAGTATTCCAATCAATTAGTTTGGATTAATAACAATAAAAAAGTACAGATAGTAAAAAAAAAACCCTGAAGATGATGTTGAACTGAATGTCTTTGTAAATTACCTATTTGAAGTTTGGCTTCTGGAAGCAATTGAAATTATCTGAACCTATATTAGAGGTTACATTAGAGACAAGAGGCTTGGCAGAAAAATAAGTTGGTGAAAGAGGTAAAACTAGGGTTATGCTCAGTGGTCTCTGCTTCCTTTAGGTATAGCCTGAAATAAGAAGGACGTAATAGATCCACAAGCCTGCTTGCTTTATAGGTACTTTCTCTTCTGTAGAGCACAAGATACTAACTGAAAACCTTTCACTGATTCTACAGGTAGGGAAGAGTGAAAACTTCATTTGTATTTTGGAGTAAGTTTTAAAAAGCTGTCCTTATGATGTTTTCAGCCTCTGTTACAGCTTTAGAACACACTGCAATAACATTT
This sequence comes from Pedionomus torquatus, assembly GCA_013398155.1. Classification (NCBI taxonomy): domain Eukaryota; kingdom Metazoa; phylum Chordata; class Aves; order Charadriiformes; family Pedionomidae; genus Pedionomus; species Pedionomus torquatus. The sequence continues at coordinate 1,336,152 of VZRU01019628.1, read as the reverse complement.
CAATTTTATAATTTTTTTTTTTTTTAAATGCAAGGGTAAGCTTCAGTCAAACACAATATTATGTAGTGGACAAATATTAATAGGATTCAAGATTTTATTGTGACTAACCAGAATGTTCACAATTACATGCTGTAATAGATGTAAAGGAGACAGTGCCATGGTCTGTTAAAGTCCTTCACAGTTACAGGAAAATCTGTAGTTGCATCTTTTTCTTAACCAATAGGTGAGATTCATTGCTAGTCCAATGAGGTACTGCAGTTCCAGCAACCTGTAAGTAATTGGCAAATGCCCTGGAAAACTAGTAACCAGGTAACTCTTTTCATAGAAGCATAGAATCATCCAGGCTGGAAGGGACTTCCAAAGGTCATCTTGTCCAACCTCCCCGCAGTTGCAGGGACAACCCCAACTAGACCAGGTTGCCCAGGGCCTCATTGAGCCTCACCTTCAATATCTCCAGGGAAGGGGCCTCAACCACCTCCCTGGGCAACCTGTTCCAGTGCTCCACCACCCTCAGAGTAAAGACATTTTTCCTAACATTCAACTTAAATCTACTCTTCTCCAACTTAAGTCCATTGCCCCTCGTCCTATTGCAGCAGGCTTTTGTGAACAGACCCTCCCCAGCCTTCCTGTAGGCCCCTTCAGGTACTGAAAGGCTGCGATTAGGTCTCCCCAGAGCCTCCTCTTCTCCAGGCTGAACAGCCCCAGCTCCCTCAGCCTATCCTCGTAGCAGANGCCCAGGTGCAGAACCCTGCACTTGCTCTTGTTTAACTTCATGAGGTTCATCTGGGCCCAGCTCTCCAGCCTGTCCAGGTCTCTCTGGATGATATCCCGTCCCTCCAGTGTATTGACAACACCACATAACTTGGTGTCATCTGTAAATTTACTAATGGTGCTCTCAATTCCTCTGTCTATGTCATTGATAAAAATGTTAAACAGTATCGGTTCCAGACAGACCCTTGAGGGACACCAATGTTTCAGACGTTTTCATCTGAGTACTGAACTGTATTTCTACCCAGTTTGTATGATCCATTCTTAGTTCATTCCTGTATCACTTTTCCTTTAATGACATCTTCATATACTTCTATTTTATATAACTCAGTGAATTAAAATAAGCCATAGTGTGTTGTTTCATTACAAACTGAGACTTTAAGTTAACTTCTGTTGGATATTTACATTAAGTTGAGAACGTTGGTAAATTGCATGTTTGAATATCAAATCTCAAGAGATGTTTGGAAAGGGAATGTTACAAAGGGAGGAAGTTAAATGTTTGGTATAGTATTCTCATGCTGGCATCCCATTACATACAGTAAATGGTATTTCTTGCTCATTTTGCTCTGAGAGGCCAAATTCTGCTGGTTTGGAAGTATAACAGACATTGTTTACATATGAAATTATTATTCATATATACCATTTTCCCAGAGTACCTCTGCTATCCTTCGTGGTGCCTGGCTATAGAACAATCCCGCAATACATGCATATATATCAAGACAGTATGGAAGATTCATTACATGCAGGGGATCATATATGAGTAGCTTAGTATTCATTTCAGCAAAGCGCTTACATATGTGAATTATTACATCTCTGCTAACCAAAGCAATGGATTCAGGCATACATTAAAATGCTTTACTGAATTAAGAACTAAACAAGTTAACCAAACAATCCCAGCTTCAGAACTCTGTTGTGGGTCTGCTGATTCTTTATTAGTGGTTGAATCTTTAGCTGTGTTAGTCATTCTGCATTTTATAGAATACCCATTTAGAGTGCACTGTTTGTTTATCTCACTATATTTATACCTACTTTTTCTAAACTGGCATAACAGCATTAACTACATTCCGAGACTTCTGAAAAATATGGCAGTCTCTGTAGACTTAAATTTTGTGTTCTGTTCCCATATGCAGACATCTGCTGCAAGTGATAAAAACCTGTTCTTCTCTATAAGATTCTAAATGCTATCATCTCATAATCCTCTCTACTACCCTTACTGTACTTGGTTTTATGCAAAACTGACAGAATGCGATTTGTACACCCGAATAAATATGTTCTGTTTCTGTGGGATACCACTTATGCACTGACTTCTGTTAAGATTTAAGCCCAGTCACAGAAGTTTCCCTTTATGAGTTCCTGAAACCCTTTTGCTGTATTTTAACATTGAAGGTAAGTTTAGTGCATTGTTAGATGTCCTAGAAAGCAGAAGTTCTTCATCTGCTATCTAACGTCATTAGACATTCGTATCTTGGAAAAACATATAGGATTTTGAATCATTCGGGACTCGTTATTGAAGAAGGCTTTAAAATCCACTGTAGTAGTAAAATCCCAGTGAATGTTGCCCAGCATGTCATTATGGAAGCAGAAGCAGCTATAAATACTTAACTTGTAACAGAAATTTCAAAATGTTATACAGTGAGGTTCATAAAATGGAACACCTACAGGGCCTATGAGACTTGAAATAGGCCTTTTTCCAAGGAAGAGCTATCAGAAGCATACCTTTGCTTAACCCAGTAATTTTGTGGATTTCTGTATAGTATAGAGAGTGATAATGAGAGAGAGGTCTGCTGGGTACAAAATAGGAATTTGTTCTTTAATTATTTTTTTTCTGGACAATTCAAGACAGAAACCACTTACTGTTTGTTTTTGTGGAGAATTGTGTTTATCACAAATTCTACAGTCAAATTCCATACCTCTTATGCTTCAGTAGGATCTGGAAATATTCAGTAACTTCTGGTAACGTTTTTATATTCACATCACCTATTTTAAAAATAAGTAGAAACAGAGTATCTTTGTTTGTGAAAAAACATTGCCACAAACACCCCCAGAAAGATGACCGCTCTCTGTTGTGAAGAAAATAAAAGGAAAATTTGGAAGTGCGTGATTGGAGACAACAGACATATCTGCTAGGCAAGATCCTGGGCACTATTCTTGATACAACAAAATATGATGAAATTGTGAAATATAGTAGTAAGTCCAAGAAATGTCTACCACATGGTTCTTTTTTTCAGCCTCTGATGAAGAAGAATTTTTTGGTTTCTTGATTTATTTTAAAATAATGTCCAAGGTAGCATCAGTTATGGTCTGTCTCTGTGAGTTTTAGTTGATTTAATAATACAAGATATTAGCAAAACCATAAAGAATGTTTCCAAAATGTGGAGTATAAAGATGAAAGGTAGAGTAATACTAGTCTTTCAATTAATTAGTTATATTTCAGTCACTTTGGATCAGTCTAAATCTTTAACTCATACTAAACAAATATGCATTTTAAATAAATAAACTGAAATACAGATCAGGTATGAAATACAGGTCAGGCATGTCAGGTAGAAAACTATGATTGGGTTTTCAATTCAAGAATGCCTGCTTCTGTTCTCACAGATGTTCTTTTGCCCAAATAGTAAACAAACTTATGCAAAGAAAGGAATAGGTGCAAAATATTGTAATTATGGAAAATTATCTGAAAGTAAACTTCTGTTATCTTCTAGATCCATCTACTTAGTAATCTTTCCAAGAATAAAAAATTGTGCCCAAAATTACAAGGAAAAATGATAATGGAAAGAATAGGAGAGGGAATGAAGTAAGATGAAGTAAATGAAATGTGAATAAAAAGGGGATTTCTTAGATTCTTACACAGATTTCTTTCCTTCTGGAAAAAAATATTCAGTGGTATTGCATGGAAGGCTGGCCCCAGGAAGTGGTGAATTACCAATATGCACAAGCCTGGAAGGAGAGTGTTGCCAAGCCACAGGCTGATGTTGCCACCAAATATGACTCCCAACAAACTGTTTATAAAATTTGGGACTGCAGCTGAGTTCCACTTCCAATGTGCCTTATGCTCCCAGATATATGAAGTATGCATCTCATAATGCTGGGTTATAGGCTAGTTGCAGCCCAACACTTATTCAAGATTTCAATCTGCCCCTTTGGAGGTACCTACCTTCCCCCAGATTTTGCATTATCTACAGACATCTATCTCTCAGCCTAAAATTTAATGTTGCAGTTGTCCTGCAGCAAGTGTGCAGTTTTCAATACTTCTTATAAATGAAGGGAAAAATCCCTAGGCAGTTCATCTACTCTATTAACTTAATCTCCAAGAATCAATTTAACTGAATATGCATTTGTTAGTTCTGCTCTCACTATGAAAAAAAAAATTGTCTAAATACTGAAACATCTGTGGTAGAGATGAGTGTAAACATTTGCTTTGGCTAAGCTTACATCACATTTAGGGAGTAAGTTTTCACCAAACAGTCACAGCAACAAGTTTTATAGGCACAAAAATTCTTGGAAGACAAATTTCATCATGTGTGCAAAATGACTATGATTAGGTTATCTTTCTGTCCCCCCATTTGTGTCACTTGCAATTGACTGATTTGTGGGTGCACTATCAATGTACCATTTTTGCAGTGGTACTGCTGGCAGTTTTGAGTGGGGACAACAGAATATGGCTAGAAGAGTATGGATAGTTTGAGATTCCCCTTGTTCCCTTGCTTAGAATTTGAGTTTATAGCTTATATTGTATTGAAAAGGCACAATCAGCCACCATTCAGATTAATATGGATTTTTACTGAGACCAGGTTATTTTCCTCTCCTTCTACTTCCCCTGTTCTTACACTGTAGTGTTAGTACTACACGCATTCGTTCTATGTAGTGTTGGGAAATAGCCAATGGCAGCATTGTGCTATTGTGTGGCAGGTAGGGATTAATGAGAATCTAAAAATCCCTCTTCATAGTTTTGATGGGGAGTACTCATCAGAGGCGTTCAGACTTTTGTAGTGCAGTGTTTCTGCCTCTGCTGGGTCTGTATTTGGGACAACCAGTAATCCTAGCTGGGTTTACTTTGTTTTACCAGAAAATCTGTGCTCTAAGCTGTGCAGTCCCTGGACGTCTGGTATGTGGGCTGCACACGCTGCATGAGATTTGATCAGTATAACAATGCTGTCGTGTTCATCTCCACTAAAATAATTTCTTCAGGGAATAGCTTTACTTAAGTGACCAACAGGAGTTTCCTCCTCTCTTTGTCTCCTACACAGGGAAAAATATTTGCCAAGGCAAAGGGACCTGTTACCTGTCTTCTGAAATAAGATTTCTTTTTCTTAGTGAGAGGTAGTTAATGGCACCTTCTTGTATGTTATTCAGTAGAATTGTGTCAAAATGGAAGTTATCTCCTATTCTGGGACTGTCCTCCCCAATTTATCATGGGTTTAATGAGTAGTACCCTCAATATCTATAGAGCAAATGGAACTGTTTAGAACAAAAAAAAAAAAAGGATGACGAAACTTAGAACTTAGTCCATAAAAAGCATAATGGAAACTTAGCAGTATTACTTACTAGTGATTTTAACAAACAATGGTATCAGTATGATTCTTATAACTATGATAGTATTTTTTAAATATTTTGATACTTTTAAGCAAGCAAACCCAAATTTGTGCAAAATATTCAAATGTGTACACAAACAGCATGAGAAAATTGTGAGTACAGAGATTTTAGCACCATATCTGATAATACTGAATTTTTGGCTAAAAATTATAGTGGCTGACTAAGTACATTTTGACATATGGCACCCCATTTTGAAACAAACTGTTTTATTTAAGCTGACCTAAATTCTCCTTAAAAGGTCATGTATGGAAACTAGCGATGAGCCAGACATCTGAGGATGCCTTTGTGGTACGTCATGTTTGTTCAATTTCAGCCAGAAAAATGCACTTGGCTCCACATTTGTGTGCAGCAAGAGTGACATCTAATATGCCATTAGATCAATATAATTGGTGGAGTTTTCCCTATGGCTATAACAGTGTTACATACAATACTCAGTTGTATCCAAAGGTGAAACTCAAAATGAAGTCTTTGACTGTACTCATATTAGTAGCAGGAAATAATAAACATAATTTTCAAAATCTTAGTTTGGTTCATAATAAAATCCTCACATACTTTCCCCGTGTTACTAGACACCACTAGACTGAGGTCAGTCCATTTTTGGTCACATAGCATCAAGGATTCAAGGAATGACTCCTCCAGCCCCTTTACAAAGGTTGCTCGGAATGATGTCTCTTCTCCTTGGTAAGGAGATGACAGTCATTAATCATTGCCAAAAAGCCAGAACAAACTTTCCAGGTGACAAACACTGAACCTCTAAGGGAATTAGCAAATTCCTTTCCTAAAAATGTGAATCCCTCAATCAGTCTTCTTAATCCATTGGAGGAACTCTGGTAAGTATTGTACCATTCTGTGCCAGAGCAACTTTTTAATATGATATTCTATGCCAGATAGTCACTTCAATAACTACTATTACCTTTAAGACTAACTGCATAGCAGGGGTGGACAGGATCTCTGTGTGGTGTAAACCAGCAGTAACTCTCAGGAAAAGGAAGAGGAATCCAGAAGGCATGTGCTCATACCATGTAAATACCTGCAGCTGAGGGTGGGTGGGGGAGGAAAGCAGAACTTGATCTCAGTCTCTAGGGGATGGTAATGTTGCCATTTTTCATGCATTTTTAAAGTTTTATTTTGTTGCTGTTTTGTTTTATTTCTGAGAGGGTTTCCCTGGTAGATGTTAATGGTGGAAGGTGGCATTGTGGTCTTGCTTGCAATATATTTGCTTGAAGAGAAGAGGAGGGAAAGGTGAGGTTAAGGTCTTTTAATGCATTCGTTCAATGCCTATTATTATTGGCCCTTTTTTGTATAAATTCTGCACAAGATTGATACAGTAACTGCTCTATTTCTAATTGTATGGGTGCACAGTACTCCAGAATTTTCTGAGGAGAGTAGTTGACTAAATTTTGGAGGAGTTTCATGGCAATTGTTCTTTCTCTGCTACAAAGGGCACTTTGGTATTTCTGAAGCTAAATGCTCACTAGTGTTCCCCTTGGGAAGCCAAGACCTTAAAATAGGGCTGAACCTCATTGTTAAACTGAGTTGAAAACTAAAAGGATGATTCTTAAATTTTCATGTCACCTTGTGGATAAAAGACTGAATTATGGTTAGTTTTAGCTTTTAAAACTGGAGCGTTTCTTCTTACTTATAAGTTGAGTTGGTAATTTTCTCACATTTGCACTGAACTGTTGATGCCATATTAGCTAAGAAACCCGTATGATGCAGTGTATCAGTGAAAAAGCATTTTGCAAAGGCCTATTCTCAATTAAATCAGTGGAAATTAACAGAAAACTGAGTCAGAAGGAAATTTATTAACTGTTTCAGCATTCAATGTTAGTATGTTCTGTATTTTTTAAATTAAGATCACTTTTTATAGGATACACCTTTGAACAGATAGTAAACTGTTTTCTGCAAATTTGTATTGTATTTCACAGTCTAGATAACTTCCCAACATTTAGTGAGAAATAGGTGTGTAAACATCTGGTTTAGTTATGGTTTCGTTTGCTGCTTTTTAAATGTCAGAACATTTAATAGCCATAAGGGAATAGTAGTGTAGAGCAAAACAAATAGGTATGTTAAAAACCACTACCAACAAACTATTTTTTTTTTTCTTCTAACGTATGGATTTAGCCTTCTCAAATGAAAGTGGTTCAACAAAACATGTGTCTTTCCCTCCTTTCTCCAGAGTGACTCATTAATGGGTTGCTGAGTGGCAAAAGAACCTGGTGTTTGTTCCCACATTAATATTTAATCAAGTGCTAACAGCACTTACAGTATCTACAAGACTCAGAACTACTCACAGGCGCTGTGTCAGTACAAAGTGTACTTGCCCTCTCAGTGAGCCTGGATTACTACATCAGAAGCATAGGCAAGATTACCATGTCATCATAAGCAGATCTCTTTGTACTTCTAATTTACTTAAGTATTTTACTATTAATTTAAGAGTAAAAACTGCTATGCAGGTTTAATTGTCTGTGTATGACTGATTACATTTGTCCTAATATGTTAATTGAATGCAAACATAATTTGTTACAGTCTTTCTGAAAGGGCAGCAGAGACTTGACTATAGTTGCAGATTTGGTCTCAGATTCAGATTGTGCTGTGCAAACTTTGTGTGGGTTGTTTTTTTTTTCTGTTTTTTGTTTTGTTGTTGTTGGGGTTTTTTTTGTTTTGTTTGTTTTTTTAGCTACCTGAGGAACCAGTGACCAATAAAAATGTAGAATCCTAAGGGGTGGGCTGTAAAGGATAGTTTCAATCGTGGGTGGGAGTGTATCTTACATTGGAATGTGATTTTGTAGCTAATATTTTAATGTATTTAGAATTTCCATTGCATTTCACCTGCCTGCACTGTACAGATTTCAGAAAACTGAAAGAAATCAGTTCATGTAAACATGTCATTGGCTAATCTGTTACATTTTTCCTACAACTGCTGCAGTCTGCTTTTATGATTTTCTGTGACAGTACTGGCACAAGCTGTTAATAAATTAGGCCTGTAGCCTCTTGATGGCAGTGTGTATTTCCTTCTCGAGTTCATAGGCCTTACAGAACATTTATGTCTCATTACAGCCAGTACAGCAGTTTATGCCCTAATAAATCAGGGGAGCTTTGCAGAGATGATCTTGACAGTAATGAATCTTTCTGTTGGCATTTCCACTTCACAGACACAAATAATGAAGCAAAACTGCCCCATCTGGCCACTCAGTAAGAGTCAAATCACAGTGGGAAGCTGTTTTCTCAAGCATGACAAAGGTCATTGTGAGCAGCCCGAGTGAACGATAGCAGGTTGTGCTGTGAGTGACAGTGTAGAATGAAGCCATTTGTGAGCTTTTATCATTATAATTACATTTATTAGCTGTGCTGCCAAGGTTCTCCCCGCCCTTCTACCAAGTCTGTGTACTCCTGCATCAAAAGCTACCTTAACTGATTTCTACATAGTATTTGGAGAGCTGTTAGGTAGTTATTGCACAGAAATTGATTTAATCAGCCCAATCAGCTCCTCAAGTGGTATTATTTAAGGTCTCTCACAGTAAGCTTAAAAAAAATAGTTTCTGGAAGTTTACTGCCTTGAAAGAGCAAACGCTGGCAAAAGATGCTATATACTACTTAAAAGCAAATAGATAAAACAAGTTCACTGTGTTTTAGGAACATATGGCAGAAATACAGGATATGTCACCTCAGATTGGCCACTGAGTCTGTTGAGCCTGCTGTCTAGCCTTTGGCAGTATGTGAGCAGGTAATCTTTCCACCTCTTCTAAAACTGTCAGTTCTTAGGTCTGACTTTGTTGTTTTACTGTTCACTTGTTAATTGTTAATGCACTTGTCCTTGCAGCACGCAACCTGGATACACACCAAGTATCCTTGAAATTTTTTCCAGGGCCCTTTGCAAAGCACCTTCCACATTCTTGACCTCCTCAGCTCTCCATTCAATAGTACCACAGTGTCCCTATTTTAAAGTGTATTTCTTCTGATTTTTTTTTCTTTCCTGCTTGATATCACTGTTATGTCTGATGTCTTTGTTTTGTAAGGTAACGTTCTTTCTCCTGGCTTAGTTTGGGATTTCTACACCGCGTCAAACAACAGAAGTGAAAAGAGGTTTTCCTCTGTTGGGGAGGATCTGAGGGCTCCCTCTTCCTTCCTTCCCAGTACTATGCTAGTCCTGCAAAATGGCAAGAAAAGTTTGTTACGGCCTAGAAAACCTGGCTAGCTAACGATCCTAACAGCGGCACCAAGTGACGGCAAGTAGATGTCACCCGAATCTCCCTCATGCATCATCCTTCTTTGCACACAGCACATACTGAACGTCTCTAGGTGCATACATTCACTATTCTGCCCTGCCTATATTTTTCTAATTCTGAAATGCTCTAGTTTCTGTAGGTGTAACTAAAAAGGAAATTGAAAGGCTATCAGAGGACTCCGTTTTATTTTTCTAACCTTTATAATTTTACATAATTATTATTAACAACTGGAAAGCTCTATGCTAATGGTATCAAATTTTTATTCATAACTTATATTTTTTACCCTTCCAAAAGTTATCTGTATCTTTTATTGTCTGTGGGATTCACCTTTTTTTTTTTTTTGCCTCCAAATTCAAGCATGTAATGAAAACTATATTTGATCCTAAAATAGGAATGCAGGTCTAGAAGAAACAGCTTGGGTCGAATGCTCTTCAAATTTAAAAAATTCTTGTGGGTTTACTGTACTGAGATCCCTGCTGGAGCCACTAAAGAAAGGGAAAGGGACAAAGGGTGGGTTGGTCAATAAAGGCAGGTTAGCTATAGGGAAGGGAAAGGAGCCAGAAGGAGCTGTTTTGAGTAAAATGAAGTGTGGGAATAGTGAGAAGGAGCACTCAGTGAGCATCTGGCTGCAAAAAGGTGGTCAGAAGAATTGACAAGAGCTGGTATTTTGATACTCCCTGCAGACACATTTTCAATCTCTGTAATCCTGTGACAAATGCAGAGCTGTCTATGAAATACCAAAATGCTTTGAAATGCTTGTTTATTACAGGAAGAGGGCAAGAAAAGAGGCAGCTTTATTCTAGAATCTTAGCTGTAGCACAGGACTGTTAGGTGAAAGTGTCTAAATGATCATAGGAAACAGTGTGGTGTGCTGCAGAGGAAAGCAGCAATTTCCTGCTGGTTATGGCAAATCCGATGTGAGGAAAATCTGATGTTTGGTTAAGAGTAAAACCTCCCAGCCAGACCTTCTAGTGTTTTTTTTGTCCTGTCAGGAGTACTACTGTACTGTATTCCAGCCATGGGCTGCCACTAAACCTTGAGAGAAAAGTGACAGTGTAGGTAGGAGTCATCCTTTCTTTCTCGGTAAGTGACCAGCAGGACCCCTGGATGTGACATTAAATGTCATTTTTTTCCTGGTAAAGGAAACACTTATAGCTTGTTTTCCATTTGGCTAATGTTCAGCTATCTCTCCCTTTTAAAAACTAATCTGTCACTCATCAGGCTGTTAATTGTACTGTTAATAGGTCACAGTTTTATGCCTTACCAAAACTGATAAAGAAGTTACAATGGTGTTGAGACAATAATGCACACATTAATTTTACTGAATGGGGAAGTAAATTCAAATATAGCCTAGAACAAGGAGGTTTGTTATTTCTATGAGTGCTTTTGCTGTGAGTATCTCTCAGCTTAGCTGTCACTCCTATCAATAGTCTAGTCAGCAACAAAATCATAGGTCAGCTCAGTAGTAGTTGAACCAGATAGACTGAGAAAACTAATACCACCAAAAGGTCATAGTACTTAGAGGATTATTTTATGTGGAAAGATGAGAAACAACTTAAAAAAATAGATAATTCCATCACAGTATCAAAGATACGAGCAACTGAGAAGACTTGCAAATTGCTCAGTGTAGAAGGTTATAACAAAATAATTTAAAGGGCAAGACTGTAAAATATAGCTGTAAAATGTTGCTGGAGATTACATATGCACTGCTGCAAGCTTCTTGCTGATTGTTCTTCTTTAACAAATGTTATTCCAGTGTGCTATTTTGATGAAGACAAAATTAAACTACTGAACTGAAAATTGAACCCAGGAAATATTAATACTAAAGAATATTAATTATTAAGTTGAATGAAGAAGTACATTTCAATGAGATTGAAGTGCAAGTGGGTGACATTTATGAAAAATAACATCTAAGAATGAGATTAGGTGTATATTTGCGGTTCAGAGAGCAAATGATAAATTTCATTATAGAAGAAAATGAAACTTCAAAAGAAAAAATATTTTTATTCAGTTGAGAGTAAACATAGATGTGAATGAACCTGATGAGTGTGTTATGTACAGTGAGTGCTGTACTTCTATTACATGTGGTAAAACTCATGATCTAGATGTTGAAATAAGTAATCTCTTTTGTAAAAGATGAGCTAGTGTTCCAAGAAAATTAGAGATGGCATAATTAATGACATACTCTGAATAAGGTGCTGCACCAATAATAGTCTTAGAGATGCTGCTCCTTTCCACCTTTGGCTGCAAACTTTTCTTTGCCTTCATCATCTCTGTCCTGCACTCACTTCACTGATCGCCCTCTTATCATAGTCTGCCCCTGGACTGAACTCACAAATGCTTAAAATTCTACTCTTAAAATTCCCTCTTCTTTTTGTTTTGCCTTAAAAAAATAAAAATCTGCTCTTTCAAAGATCTCCAACAATAATATTTCTATTCAAATTTAGTCAAATTTATTTCAAAGCAAAGTAATCATTTTGCAGGACAGGAGGAAAAGTGTGTGCTGAAGTTGTGATTTTGTAGCAGCACACAAATTTTCCCAATTTATACAAGCAGTGAAAGCTTCAGGCAACCTTCTTCCTGAAGAACAAGAATCAAATGTACAAATCCTAGACTATTTGTATGCTTTTTGTGTTTTAGCCCTTTTTTTTTCTTTTCATACATGAGCACTGACAAGTTGAAAGATTATACCTTTCAACTGCTGTCTTGACAGATCTTTATCTGTGGGTTTTATTTTGTCTGTCTTGTGATGGAAGTCACTACAAACGTTCACTAGCTTTGTGCCAGCATCTGTGAAATGCAGGTAAGGAAAAATACTTTTACAGGTTTTGTGTCATGGCAACAACTTTTATTGCTGTTATACAAGCTACCTTTCCTAGTGTAACATTGCTTCATGGAGCTGCCTTTTCTTAAATTCATGTGTTTTTATAAGTTGAGTGATAACACGCTGGCCTTTGTGAAGTGTATAGAATTGGTGCTGCTTATTTCATCAGCTGTGAAATAAGAAGGTTATGAGGTTTCTATGTAATTTTTTTTTCAGTTCTTTCAGTTAAAGTTGAAAGGAATGATCAAAGTAAGTAAGTAAATTTATTATTGTGTCTGATCCTTTGGCTTTTCTGGCATTCACCAAAGTATTGCCATTTGTTGATCCAAATTCTGAGTGAGAAATTAGTTTATTTTGTTTTGAAAAATTATGCAGTGGTGCTTTAGCAAAAAAGCATATTGTTAATTATAGCTTTTAAATCTTAGCACCCAAAAAGTATCTTAAATAAAAAAGTTATCCTTTTTTAAACTTTTCCTTGTCACATATTGTATCTGACAGTCAGCACAGTTTAACTCAGCTCTCTTTCTCCTAGAAGTCACTACTCTTGGATCAGTGGTGAATGCATTTTGCTTTCTGTCATGTGTTGTAGCAAGAATAAATTTAAGCTCTACAGATTTCATTTTCTCCATCTCCCCCTTAAAGTGCATGATTCTGAGCTGACTGGAAGCTCAGACAGCAAGTTCAGATGAGTGAGCAGGTTGATAATTAACCGAGTAAAAGGAAGTACTTTAGAGAACTGAACATGTCTCAAGTGAAGGGGGTTCAGAGGAGAGGCAGAGTCTGTGTAAGGTAGCAGCCAGGTGGTTGGACTTGGTCCTCTTTGAGAAACTAAGCTGATCTAATGCATTCAGGTCAGCAAAATTTCTAGCATAGATGTTACTGAAACAGGGAAGAAAAGGGCATGGGGAGCACTAGTCACTGTGAAGCTTTTTAGTTTAGTAGCAAAAACTTCATGAACATTCTGGTAGAACTACTGCCATGTGGTCTAATAGCAACAGTAATATTCTTCCTGATTAAAAGCTGTAGTGTTCATTGAAATGTTTTTGTTGATATATAGGCAAGCCCCTTTCTAACACAGAGAAATATATTTCTTCCACTCTGTATTAAAAAATATATCTATATAGGGATAACTTTCTGAGAATTTTTGCTTTAAAATAATACTTAAAGGAGGAATTATATTAAGAAAAAGAATGGCAACAACAAAAAGTAAAGGGAAGAGGGTGGAGTAGAGAATGTTTTAGATTATTTATACTGAAAGCATTTATTTTTACACAATTTAATATGTGACCATGTATTTTTCTTTTTTTTTTTTTTTTCCTGTGTTTACTACTTACATTATTTTTAGTTTCTTGAATAAAGTACACGTGTGAGGAAATATGCAGCTTGGCAACATTGAAACATGCAAATTAAAGCCACGTCATTTTATGTTGCTATTAGTTGGGTGAAAATTCTTCTAATGGAATTGAGATTGATTCTCACTTGATTTTGCTCTCATTTGACCTAAGCCACATTCTTTTTCAGTCACATTTGCAACTTCAGATGTTTTATGCTGTAAGACCTGAAAGTAAAAATAGAATCCTCACAGGTTTCTCTGATACTGAGAGCTACATTTTCAGCTACCTTAAAAGACCTGTTTGGGAATTGCCTAATGAAGTAATTAAGAAATGGTAAAGTAAAATTAGTCAAAGCTGAAACTGTTTGCAGGAATATAAGAAAATGACATGTAGGATAGAGACTATTTACTCTTCTTGTGCATGGCTTTTATGCCGGGTGTTTTAAACTGAACGTCTCTGATTTCAACCAGCTATAGTACAGACTAGACACTACACAAGTCTAGTGTTTGCCAAAATCTCCCCTGCTACAGCTGTTTTGGCTTTATATAATTAATAATTCATTTTTTTTTCAGCAAGAGAAAAAGAGAGAGAACGTGAGGAAGTGTGTGTCTGGATGTACTTTAGTAATATGGCATATGCCTGGAAAGTGGGAGACCAAGATGTAGGCTCTCCAAGTAATATTTTCATTGTTTATAGAAAGTGAAGGAACAGTACTGATAGAAGTGATTAAGGCATCCTCCTCAGGTTACAGTTGTTTATCAGCTAGTGCACTTTGCAGGTGAACAGCTGCATTTTTCTTGTCTAAATCGAGTGGAGTAGTAGTGTAAAACTGTAGAATGCAATAGAGCATTAAAGCTTTATTTGTCTTCCATTTGTGTTCCATTCACGAATGTTTTAATCCTGGATTGTGCACTTGCATTTCATATATCTTGATTAACTGCTATCTACCCTTACCCTGTAAGAACTAATTTAACTTGATAAGCTTCTTGAAAGTGGTGCAGAGCTCTCAGTGCCATAGCAAAATGCATTTTAAAAATTAAAATGAGAGTGTGATTTTTTATTTTTTTTTTTATATTAACCCAGTAGAGTTCCACATCTCTGACTGTTTCTACCCTCTAAGGATAATCTTCCAGGTAATTTCCCTACCTGCTTTTCATTCCTGATTTTGCTCCTGTTAACCATTGGCCATGTTTTTAGCATATTTGGGTTCCAAGGCCCATCTCTTCTTCCTAGACTGAGATGCAGAACCTTCTGATTTAAGATGTGAATTCAGTCTGGGTTGAAGGTAGCCAACTTCTCAGGGAAGTTAGATACTAAATCATCCCCAGACACTTCACAAAATTCCTCATGGCAGACAAGCAAACTTTTCCACAGCTGACTAGGAGTCATCTTTATTTCTTAGAAGAGGTAGATCTCTAGACCTACCTAGATGAGTTCAGAAACAGCTCACAGTGTACGAGTACGATGCTTTCAGACATTAGGCAAACAAGGCACTTAAACCTGATTTTTTCTGGGCTGTATCTATATGGTAATGTGCTTCAAAACATATGCTGAACATTAGTAGTAAACACTGGTTTCACAAGCCAAATTGTTTCTTAGTTCAAAGATAACATTTCCATTGAAATTAGTAGGATTTATATAATATGACCTTCTGAAAGAGGTTTATACTGTGCTAATCTCTGTTATGAAATGTTAGTCCTAATATTTTAGTTGTTTCAAATATGCATTGGTTTAAGTGAGTCTTTATTAGAGATATTTATTCCAAATTAGAAAGTGGATGTCTAACAAAACTCTTACTCTAAGAGTGTTTGGAAATGTATGCAAAGGCTTTGACAACAGCAGGACATCTTTGTATACCCTATTTAAAGTGCCTGCTGGCAGGAAAACTGTTCCAGTTATCTTCAGGAGTATTCACTTAGCAACAAATACTTTTTCAAATAGTGCAATTAAAACATTCATCAGTATAACACAAGTTCTGAATACAGTTTGAGGACATCAGGTTAATCATGCTAGATCATGGAGAAATGTCTGTGTCTGGAGCCGCATGTTGGCAAGACCTCTTTTTAATATATATATATGCAATGTCTTTTACATGATGGTATACTTATGATATGAAAAAATCCCAGTAGCTTCAATCATTTGTACTTTCCAGCTGTCTGGACAATTAGTAGTAGGTAGAGCAGTATTTGCAATAAATCTAAGGTGAAATGATTATTAATTTTAAATTTTGGCAACCTAAAAATATCCTTTTCCGTGTTTAGTTCTTGTGATAACTGCATTGCTTGCTATGCTTACAGTTCAATAACAAGTGTTTGTTTGGAAAAAGCTAAAGTTATTTGCCTCTACTTCTAGGATAAAACAAATACAAAGTTTCTGTTACTGTTTCTTAATACATGCTCACTGAAGAGAGCATTCAGAGTCAGCTGTGTGTAGATTTGGCAGCCTTTTACTGCATAAGTGTTCCATTAAATTTATAAATTGAATTTGGGCTTTGGAAATGCTGTTTGAATCATTAGGCATTAGGATATGATGCTACTACTACATATTTATCTGAAGTGTGATTTAGATTTTTTTCCTCTTTTTACTGCATGATTTTTCTGGATTTCTTTTATATATTTTGTCAAGCTGGAGAGATGTTTTATCATCATTTAAAATAATTTTATCATGGTACAAATCTTTAAAAAATGCTGAAAACATCTTGAAATACATGCAAGATTAAATATATCCCTTGGTAATATAATTCATCAACAACTGAGTATGATATTACAGGTAGGAGTCTTTTACTTGCTTTATTGCCAGACTGGAGGCAGGCTTCAAAATGGGGCAAAAAGCAGAATCTCTTTTGCAGTGAAAGATTGTACCCCTATTGTAAAGACAATGAGTTTCTATCCCTTACACATTCTTTGAAATACTGATGATGGAATTGTGAGGATGGGGACAGAATTAAACTGAATTACAGTGTGCTTTGATTTAGTTCTTCAAGAAAAAAAAAGAGGGGGGCAGGGGGAGCTGTGACTGGCAGCTGAAATGCTGTGAAGATGCCGGTGGATGTGGACAGCAGATGGAAGCCAGTTTCTAGATTGGGAAAGCCACACTACAGGGTCTAGTTCAGAATGCTTCCCAGTATCAGAAACTGTTTTTTACATGATGATGTAAAACCTGTGATTAAGATAATTTTACATCATCAGCTCCACCCAGTATTTGTAGGTGTTTTATGTGTTACGCTTGCTAGTTGAAGCAGGTTTGATACTCCTGCATTGCCTGCTATTTTATGTTTTGATCCTACAGCCCTACTTTAGCAAATTTCTGAAAGCATCCACGTCCTTTATTGCCAGTTTCTGAGTAGCTACATAGTCAAATGACAGCTCAGAGAATGTGACTTCATGTTGGTGAAGGGTGTCTTGGGTGAGTTACCTGATCAGTAGAGCAGTTCCACAAAAACACGTGGAATAAGAAGGATGAAGGTGTCTTGTTACTGTACTATTCAGGTAGAAAAGCTCCCTTGGCAATTATTATACAAAAATAGGAAGTTAGAAACATATTCCTAAAACAAAATCTCTAGTTCAAAGCATATATTCAAATAACATTAATAGAAGTTAATACACTAAGGCAGTTGAACTGCTTGCATATCAGAGGGCTTACTGCTGCATCTCATTAGAACAGCTTTTTAATTTTTTAATCTATTAATAAATTCCTTTGCATGCACATTAAGGTATTAATGTTAATATTTTCTTTGATTTTTCTATTGGGTAACCATCAGAAAGCTGCTTTTTTTTTTAATTGGATGTGAGAGATTACTATGTCTGCTTCCCACCATTATTTAATTAAAACATTGGTTTAACTTTAATTAATAGAAGTACAGTTACTCTTGCTACCTGTATGTGCATACTTTAGAGTGTGCTTTTGACCATCTGTTCTCTTGCATGTTTTCAGAGCCAACAACATTTTTATTCCAGACTTCTTTTTTTAGATTAGCTTGCTTTTTGTTTTGTCATTGCTTGACCCTGATGGGCAACCAGGACCACATAACTGTTCACTGGCTCCTCTGCTTCCCAGTGGGAGGGAGGAGAATCAGGGGGAAAAAAAAGAAACCTTGTGGGCTGAGATAAATGCAATTTAATAGAATGGTAATGGAAGAGGAGATAATAATAATAGTAATGATAAAAGAATATACAAAGTGAGCAATGCAATATGATTGCTCAGCACCCAATGATCAATTGCCCAGCCTGTTCTAAGCAGCAATCATAGATTCCAGGTCCACAGCCAACTCCTATTTGTATACTGAGCATTGTGTCTATGGTATGAAATGTTCCTTTAGCCATTTTGTCCTGTTTATGTTCCCTCTCAGCTTCTATGGGAAGCTGATAAAGTCCTTGACTTAATGTAATCATTACTTAACACATATTTGTTTAGTTGTTGCTATCAACATTATTCTTATACTAAACTATTCTTATACTAAATCCATAACACAGCAGTTACTAGTAAGAAAAAGCTGAAACCAGGACATGTTTATGCATCTTCATGATCATCATGAGTGATATGCACTAAAGGCGCTATGTGCATAAAAAGATTGTGATAGTGTATAAACTTTATTAGCCTTTCTTTTTTTGTGACCTTTAAGTGGGTAATGTTTTCCTTGGGACAGAATTGCAAATACTCAGGGATGGAACCAAGGCAGGTCATCTCAAGAATGTAAAAATATCTGTCATAACAGATGTACAAGTTCTGTCATTTCTCCTCCCACATCAGAATATGTTGGAAATGTTATTGGATTACTTCATGGGAAACTAAGAGGGAGACTCGCCATCTCCTTTTCTTGTTAGCTCAAGTGAGCATTTGGAAAGTCATTGCACTTTGTAGAGAGCAAGCCTCTTAAAGCATTCTGTTGGCACTTCTCTTTTTAAGTGGTACCCTATCATATTATACAAATTTGGGGAAAGTTTTATGCACAAAAAGTCTTGCACTTTAGTCAGTTTTTATTATAAATCAGTGATTTGGCTCCAGTTTCTTTTGGATTATATCCTTTGTGAGACAGATATTTAATTTAACACTGGAACTAGCTGCAGTCATAAAACGGAATAGGAACCAGTGCTAGAGGTTTCAAATATAGTACACTGACTGTGAAATAATACACATGAATACAGCATCATAGTTATATTAGATCACTTCAGAGCATAATCTTTTATCTTCCATGTGTAGGATTTATGAAGAATTGCCTAAATGGGAAAGTCCTCAAACTTTTTCCATTTTCCTCAATTTTTGGAACTGAGGATGTGTACAGAAGTAGTAACAGACTTATGGATGTCAGCATGCTGAAGTGCCATTGTGCGGTGTGAGAATTTTAAATAAGGCTGTTGAACATATTTCTGTAAGAGCACTGCTATGCAATACATGTCTGTAAGTCTAGGAAATTAGATGACAAGTTGCTGGTTCTCAGTCTTATCTTGCATTTTGACCTGATTTCTACTGTGCTTGGCAAGTGCTTTGCTTTTGAGTATAGAGCACAGGCTTAACCATAGTGTTCCCATGTGTAAGGAAGAGTTTTGCAGGAAAGTGAAGATCAGAAATGTGTATTTTTTTTTTGAGTACGTAAAGCTGTAGAATAATTTAGAATGTAGAATAATGCTTTGTGCTATCCCTGTAATATAATGGAAATGTTAGGAGCTGCATCTTACTGCTTTCAGTTTTGATCAATTTTTAACATTGCTCAGGCATCTCAGTGTCCATTAAGGTGGAAGATGCCAGAAGTACACCATATGAAGCTACAAAACAGTGTTGACTTACCCCTGTTCTTTTTGTTAATTAAGCTCAATTCTTTCTGGTGCATCGGAGAAGACTGGTAGTGCGAGAAGTATTCTTCACTGACCTGTTGGTCTAACCTGCCTGGGCTAATTAGTGTGTGGACAGCCTTTCCCAGCAGTACTACACAAAGCAGTTACGCTGGCACAGAGAATGAATACAGTCTTTAGGAAATATGAATGCTTATAATGTTCACAGTTCTGTACAGTGACTAATTAGTCGCATTAGTTCTGTATCAGTGACTAATTAAATGTGTATTTAGTGGCAATGGCATTTTCAGGACTTCTACAGAGTGGATGTTGATTTTGAGACTCACAATGTCAGCCATGTGTACCTCTAGGTTCCTTTAAAAAGTGGTTCTTAATTCTGAGTGGGAAATCTTAGCACTTCTGCATCTTTTTCTTGTAAGTTGAATGAAAAAAATCTATCTTTTCATACCACAGGATTAAGATGCTGACATATTTTTAAATGTGAATGTTTTTTGTTTCTGCAACTTTAAGATTTCTGCATACTTTAGAATTTTTTAGGACAATGTACTAATTGACAGCAGTGTATTTCTGTTCCTTTTGCAACAGCATCATACTATAGACATAAATGCTGTACCTCATGACATGCTCTTTTAATAATACATGTTTTTGAAAATTCAAAGTTACTTTGACTTGTGGTCTGGCTTGGGGTGTATCCCAATCTACTATGTAGGAAGCTAGGTATTAAAATTAACAGTAAATATATGCATGTCATTTAACATGCTAGAAGTTGACTGGAGTGGCTATACAGAAGTTGAAAGAGAAGTGTTGAAATAGGAGAGGGGAGAGTAGAATCCATAAAAGGGAATAAGAGAGTCATCATGGCTATTAGGGAAGAAGGATTGAACAAATAGTCATCACTTTGTTGACAATGAGAGATTCAAGAAGGAATTCCTCTCAAGCCGTCACATCTGTGCAGTATTAACAAGATAAAATGCAAGAAACCTAGAGGAAGATGCATTAAGAAAGGGGCTTTTATTTTTTATGTGTACTTTTATTTTAGACGTGTACTTTTCTCTGAAAATCAGTGCACTGTATTCCTCTGAGTTGGGCTCTGTGAACTGCCACTGCATTGTGTCCAGGACTGTGAAAGTGGTGCTTTAAATTTTTGTCACCTTCCAAGTGAAACAAAGTGAAAAATAGAAGAAGGCTATGTAAAGTTTTGAGAGTTTGGTGAGAGGGATGTGACAGAGTGCAGCTCCTTCTCATACACTTCTTCACAAGCATGAGGTTTTGTAACAGTAATATTACCAGTGCCAGCAGCTTAAAATAGCTCCCTTCTATCTGTTCTCCATTTTACTATGGCCAGATTTCATCTAGTCCTGATAGATACTGATGGCTTGCTTTTCTAGTTTTTCCATCTGTAAGCCAGAGAATTATTTAAAGAAAATGGCCATTAAGTTACTATTTGTAGGAATTTGTTAGAAATTGCTTGTTAGTATTTGTTAATAATTAGTTGCCTTTTTTTAAACAACTCCGAGGTAAAGGGTTGATAATGCATAAAGGATTTATTCTGTGGGGTAGCACAAATTTGTAGTTCTTCTAGGAGACTCTACTTTGCCTATTTACCTTTGTCTCACAGTCAGCTGGGGTGTCGGAGTGTCATAGAATTGAAAGACACCCTGTTACAGCTCTTCTTTTGGCAGTAGCAGAGAAAACTGGCCTTAGTTGCTGTTGGAAACACACAGGCAGTACAATCCGATGTTGCAACCATCAATGGCAAAGGTTTTGGTTCCATATATACATATGTACCCATATATACATATATATACACATGTATATGTATATACCCAGTCTACATTATTCCTTTATGGCACTCTGATTTGAGTCTAGGGGCTTATTTTAGCCACAGCAAAAATTAATTCTACCTTTGCACAATCATACCTAAGCCCCAATGTTTGTGTGTCAGCAGCTTCTGAAGAACTGACTATGTGCCTTATCATATGCTACTAATTAAATTGAGATTTGAAGAGCCAAGGAAAATAGAAAACATTTTAAAATTTACCAGATTTGCTGACTTGAAACAATTAGATATATTTTCTTGAAGGGGGATTTTTTTCTGATGTTATTTTTGTGACCACATGTAAAATTTAATAAGAATTTTCAGTCCATTAGAAAATTAAGTTTTGTAGAGGATCATAGTGAACATTTGTTATTACCAGCTTTCACTGATGAGTTACAGTCACCTGGGGTAGAACTTAAATGGCTAGTTTTGCAGCACAGATGATGCTTTTAGCCCACTGTCTTGAGTATCTCTGAAAATAATTTCTGTGTGCGCATATACAGGCATGTGTTTATTCTTGTTTTCAAGAACAGAAATAGCACAGACTTTACTAATTTTTCATGTATTTATAAGAACAAAGATGTTGGGCCAAGCAATTTTCAATGTATGAGAGCTATTCTCAGTTTGTTCAAGTGACACACTTTAAAAGATACCAGAACTACTGTTGGAGAATAAGGGAGTTGGGGTAGTATTTTCTTAAATACTTCGAAGTTGTAGCAGCGAACTTGTAGATACACATATTTTCATATTCTTAGCAGGAACAAAATCAAGATTAAGTGAATAACAGAAATACATTTTCTGATGTTGGAAAATCATATTTCTTTATTGATAAAGTAAGCAACCATTTATTTAATATTATAGATTTAATAGCATAGTTTTCTTTGCAATGCTGTACTACAGCAATGATTCAGTATTCTCTAACCTATAGCATTACATTTACTTTGACATTGTGATGTTTCATTGCTTAATTTCTGTAGAAACAGTTCCATCCGTAATGTACTACTACAGTATACCATCTACTGAAAACAACAGTTTATCAATCTGTTCATTCTAGCCTTACTGGAGACTGGGGTAAGTGTAAGTGAAATAAATGATAAGGTTTCAGAAGCTTAATAAACAGAGCACCAGAGGAAATATCTATGTTATTTTCAATAGCTGCTCACATTAGAAATTCATGAAGGGAGAAGTTAAACTTTGACATACAGGAGTTCTGGGGACTTGGGGCAGATTTAGAGATGAGTTACAACTCTGCTTGCATTTGAAGATATTGAAGGGAATGACTACCTCACCAGAAGAATAACAGAATGCAGCAGAATATGTCTGTTTTCATAATATTTCTACTCATGCTATTGCTATGTTTGCTGGTAAAAAGTTGGTTAAGAATCCCCCAATATTTCTAGTAATATTTTGAGGATTCTGCTTAGAAATATCTGGTGTTCATTGTGATAATGTTTTCTCAACCTCCTTCTAGATTTTGAACATGCAAAAACAAAAGTCAGACTAGCTGTAGGAAATTCATGATTGAAAAATATAATTCATCTTCTTGTGACAACATTTTTATAGAAAAGATAAGGTGTTACAGGAAAATTCCATTATTCAAATGAAAAGGAGGGGAAAAGATGAGATAGTTGATAGAAAGTGTTCACTGAAGAGAAATGCCAAGGAAAATTGAGAGTCATCTTTCTACACCAGTGGACAAGCAGAGTTGTAACAATAAAGTCAATAACTCAACTTTTTCATTTTTTTTGTAATTTAAAGATCCTACTTAACATGAACAAACTGTGGTGAATATATGGATGATCAAAGGAGGTGACAAATCATAGCTTGTCAAGATATTTTTTCCACTTTTTTTCTGAGTAGTAACTAGCTTAGTTACACAAGGATTTGACTGGAATACTGTTCTGGTAAATCAGGCTATGAGTCTATGATATCCTCTAATTTACAAGACTGAGTAGTATATTTTACTCTTGTAATTTTTATATGTATCTAGAGATTTGAATATATTTATCTCCAAAAGATTTTTATTTAGTATCTACAAACCTTTTCTAGTTTTGATGGATTAGCAGAAAACATTGTTCTGTTTCTCTGATACCTTTGCATTGTTCTTAAATTAAAATAATGTCTTGCAGTAGATTTTGGCTTATTGTCACATACAGCAAAAAGGTATAAGGTTTACGACTATCCGAAAGGAGGATAGTCTTGTCAGTAGCCTGGTTTGAAGTTCCATGTTGGAGCTGCTTCTGTATCAGCCTAACTTTTTTTAAACTCATGAGGGAAGTGTTCAAGTTGTAAGGAAAGGCTCCTCATTCCCTCTGGATGGTTAATACCCCTTTTTTTTGTGCAACAGTTGGAACATTGCTCACTGTCAAAGAATTTTTCAGTTCATACTTGTTCTTCGTTAGCTCATAATGTTACAATTATGTTCAGGACCAACACATGTTTTATTTGGCTCACCATCATTCTTTGTCATGTTTCTGATTTCGTCTGTTTGACATACGTACATTCATTAAAAGAGAAGCATATTTTAAGAGGCGTATCAATGGTAAAAGTCAAATGCTTAAAATTTTAATAGGGATGTCAAAATTAAAATGAAATTCTTTGGTTCAGAATATCATATAGAAAACTGTCTTTTTTTAAAAAAAACTGGAATGAATCAATTAAAACTATATTCTGAGTACAATTGAAGTTTTGTGCATATTATACATTTTTATTAGAAACATTTTTCACTCTAGCCTTTTATGATAAACTTCAAAAAATACATTTTATAAATGTTCTAAAGCATTTCTATATGTCTTGATTGCTTTTGAAATTTTCACAGATGACCATATGATGCTGGATAATAGTAACTTCTATGGAATGCTTTGTATCCAAAGTCAAAATACTTTATTATTCATTCTTTATAAACAGGGAAAAGAATTGCAGTGAGGTAAAATAATTTGTTTAAAATTCATGAGCCTGTTATCATAGCCAGGATCACATCCCATTTGTAATGACCGGGCAACAATAATACAGGTAAATATACAAGATAACTACAGTTTTAGTTATAGAACAAATAAAACTCTCCAGAAGACAGTATGCCTGTTTAAGTAACCACATAAGTAACTTTGAGTGAGTAACTGTACTTCTATGGTTTCTGTCTGAACCCTGTGGCCTCATGAAAACACTATTAAACTATTAACACTGGCAGTGCTAAATGATTAAGCATATATGTTCACACAGATGTTTCTGTGGTGCCTACAACAAAAATAGAGAACAGAGGGAGTAATCACAAGGTATGCCGTTCCCTTGTAATAGCTATGCTTTTGAAGGCATCCTGCTTAACTAATAGCTGTCCTTCCTGAGCCAGCTGAGCTCTCATCTGCCCTTGAGAGACTGGCACTACTTGCAGCAGCTGCAAGGGAAGGCTTTGACTTTGTCAGTTGCTTCCCCGTCGTGGCACTGATGTCTCTTGAAATCTTTGTGTCATGCCATGATATTTGTGACATTTAGAAGAGGAATTGTGGTGCTTTGGGAGAATGCAAGCAATGTCAACACTGCAGACAGGCAGTGAATGGAAGGTGAAAAGCCTTCTTTCCCTGTCAGAGCTGCGTGTGTTGCAGCAGATGTTGAAGTCTTGAGTTAAGTGGGGTGGTTCAAATCCCTTGAGGAGTCTGGGGTTGACTCATACAGCTGATCTGTGGCCATGCTTCTGCCAGTGTCTTCACTATTGTTGTGCATTGACCTTCCTGGATTAAAAAGTACTTGAGTGTTTCTATTAATGTGCAACTCCAGCTACTCTGCCTATAGCATAAATAGGCATATATATAGGCATAAATACTTCCTTTCTTGATCGTTAGATTGACTTTTTACTTTCAAAGAAGGTAGCTATAGTAGGTAGATAACAGCAGGGCATGTGATTTTCTGTTTTCTTCTGTTAGAAGCACATAGAATAATTATAGCTGTCAATCTGAGTGAGCTCAAAGGCTTTATGGGTGTGGTTTTTTTCAGTTTTCAGGTTTTTGAATTTTCTAAAAAGTGTTTTTTTATTTTTATTTAATTTTTTTTCAGTTTTGAGGTTTTGTGTATTTTATTTCTCTCAGTAACGGATGATCCCAGAGCAGGGCATATGTCTCGCTACTTTTGCATGCAGTGTCTCAGTGATCAAAACTGGGGCCTAAAGTTTTCTCTGCTGCAGCCAGGCAGCATGTTATTGTTCTCTCTAACTGATCTGCAGTCCCTACCTATTCATTGTCTCAGTCCAATTTGAGTTGATGTCTCAGTGAACAGTGTAAACTCTAACAAGCAAGGCTTGAGGAGGCTCTCATGCATTTGATGATCAATGAAGGAATACCCTTTAATGCTCTTTAATAGTCAGCACATTGCATTCCCTGAGCAGTTTTGAACGTGCCAACTGTCAAGATATTGATTGGGTAGTTTCCACTAGCTTCAGTAAGTGCTGTGATATTGGAAATATAATTTCCAGCTTCTGTTTTTCTGTCATCATTTAGAAAACTGCATACATATAGTCCAGATTGGGATTTTATGGTCTGCTGCTCCCTTGCACAGTTTGTTTCTTTCCTGGTGGAGAAAACCTTTGAAAATATCTGTAATCTAGAAAGTATATACATGGTATATGGTGATGATGCTATCACAATAAATGAAAAATTGATAGGGGCAATTGGTCCCTTGATAATGTGAATAATACAGACTTACATAGGACAGAGGAAAAGCAAATACCCCAAACTGCATACAATAAATTCAAATATTTTTCACTGGTGTACTACTAATGTAGAGCTCAAGCTTTACATTACATGTTTGGCACTTTGAAGGAGTAAGAGGGCAGAAGAAAGTACCTGGTTTAGTACTTAGCAGTCATTGATGGTGTTCATAAAGAGTGAAGGGAGAACTGCATTTTTCTAGTGGGTCTTAAAATAAATGCAGAGGAATCTCTCTGTATAAAAGCTTTAGTTACAGAAGAGTTATGTGTAAAAAAAAAAACACAGCAGGAGATTTTCTAAAAATAATGTTATTGTGATTTGAAACAAAGTGATTTTACTAATCCTTTAATTTGTAAATTGGTCATCAGGTAAATACTGTCCGTGGAACAAATAGTATTTTGTCACATTGTGAATATGGGAAGAAGTGAAGGGCATTTGCAGAGTAATGGAATTATAGACTAAAGGCAGGTCATTTTTGACATTTGTGGATTGGATTCATGCTGGTAGGTATCAAGTCTTTTCTCAGCCTCCAAATTCTTTTTCTTTTTTATCACTTGAAAATCTTTCTTTACCAAAAAAAAAAAAAAAAAAAAAAGGAAGACCCACC